>OX596281.1:25119505-25174505 GCA_951394225.1 Harpalus rufipes | reverse complement strand
TATAACATGTTGCAAGAATAGATATGAAAAGGATTTTCAACTATTTATAATGCTACGTGAAAGAGAAAAAATAAATTTTTCGTAACTTTTTAAGAAGAACTGACACCTTAAAGAAGCAACTTTTATGAAAGTTGAAATTCGATTTACTCGGTTACGTGCAAAATAACATGTGATTACCGAATGTGAACGCAGAATTTAATTCTCTGTGTACAGTAAAATTTTTGAAAGATGTCCGATGAAGGGCACCTGTATCACGAACGAATTAACAAATAGGCATACATTTATCTCTTTCTTTTGCAAAGGCTGTAAGAGTGTGTGATAAGGATGGATATAACACGCTTGTCTTTCAAAAATTCATATTGTTTCGACTAAGTTAGGACATTCCATTTATAAACGATGCTCGTTGTTGATAATACTTTCGCTGTAACGTAAGTTTATGTATTAATTCAGATACATTACCTGGATTCATAGCCGTACGTATAACGTAATATTGTCAGTCACTGACACTGACATTGTGTCAGTATCTTATTTTTAACATATTTGGTTTTACATTTGCTTATAAACTTACTAGTTGACTTATTTTTGAATTTTGAATGCTTTTCCTGTAATATATATATATTTATAATAATAAAATAACAGTAGTATCTTACGTACCCTCATAAAAACTAAGCAAACGACACTACTGAATTTGTCATGATGGGCGGAGCAAAAATCTGAATTCATACAATTCGTAGACAACCTTGATCGGATATCTTTCAAAAATTTTACTGTACATTTAATTGAAGCAAGATTTGTTCGCACAACAAAATAAGCAACTATTTTATCAGTACGGACGTGTAGTTTAAAATTGGTTTCAAACTGATTGGAAATTTTTGTGTTCTACGAACAGAATGAAAGGTTTACTGCCAGCTGGAGTGAACCGTAAAGTTTTTATCTTATGCTGATTGTTGATACCGTCATTTGTCATTCACCCAGAATGAAATTATTTTATTGTTTTTTAAACTCAAGAATCTATATGACAATATGTTATATGTTTAGTGATTTGGAAGAATTTATAATAAATGATAATATTGTTTCTCTCGCTCTGGCTAGTACTAGTGCACGCAGAGACAACAATGCTCGCTAATAGCTAGAAGTTCCACTGCGCATGCCACAAACTAAAAATTTCTTTAAAATCCGCAGACTGATTAGGGATTGAAATATTTTGCTGAATGAACAAATGATTTTAATCGTAATTTAATTTTTTTTTTTTGTGCGAACACTTAAATAATAATAATAATTTTATTTGGTCATGTTTGAGCTACAAAGGCATTTATGACAAGTCATGTTAAAGGAAAAAAGGCATTATGAACAGAATAAAGATTATATATATTTGCGAGTATATTTGTATATTCCACCTTAAATAGAAAACATACATAATTTAAATGTTATTCGTTAATTGATGTATTTAAGTATTCTTCCACGGTATAAAAACTGTGATTGATCAACATGCTAATAACTTTTTTCTTAAAATTATTAAAATTTAATTGTTTAAATGACATAGGTTAATGATTATAAATGTTTACAATAACTGAATTTCTAGCTGAAGTGGCCAGTCTATGTCGGACAGTTCTAAATTTCTCATTATTTCTGGTGTTATATTTATGAATATCACAGCCTTTTTCAAATTTATTTAAATTTTTATGTGTATCCAACAGAGCTTCATAAATATAACAGCATGGCAGAGGACAGATTTTTGTATGAAAACCGATATAAATAAAGAATTTTAATAAATGACAGTTTATAGGCATTCGAAACTATTGTATAAAAATATTAAGTAGTTTTAACCTAAATTATTATAAAAATATTTGTAACAAAAAGAAGAATACAGTATACACGGGTGTCATTTATTCTAAACTATTTTTGTAATTATTAAACCCGTACCTTTTATAAAAATCAACCATTTTGTGTACCAATTTTAGGTGGTGACGCTATGGTATAGATCCCCAGAAGTCCTACTAGGTATGCCCTATGCTACCCCTGTAGACATCTGGTCTTGTGGGTGCATAATGGCAGAATTATTTCGTCTATCACCTGTATTTTGTGGTACATCTGAAGGCGACCAGTTAGACAGAATTTTTCAGTAAGTATTTAATCATTTTATAAAGAAATAATACATAATATATTGATCCTTGTATGAGTAATATTGCAAATAGGAAGAATATAATATTGCAACTAGTAATGGCAGCAAAAAGAATGATGATGTATTTATTTGTTTGTCTTTAGAATTATAGGAACACCAACAGAAAATGAATGGCCAGAAAATGTATCAATTATGTGGAACTGTTTTGTACCTAGGCCGTCCGTACCATTGAAGCAAATTATTCCAAGATTATGCGAAAGTAGCGAAGATTTATTACGGGTAAGTTTTTTGAAACCTTTTATAAAACTGATGATATATTTTGATAAAATTGAGTGTATATTTATGAACAACCAGGTGTCTACTTTTTTTTTGTTATACGGGGTAGTGCATTGGAAGACGAAGCGATTCCAATGTAATTTGGAAATATTCAAATATTATCTCCCCTAATTATATTTTCAGCGTAACTAAAATAATTTTTGGCAGAGAAAGAAATTCTAAAAATTTAGAAAAAAATATAAATTTACGTTTTTAGTGCCAGAGTAAACTTAATTTAAAGACGTTAAAATGAATTTAATATGCGATTATTTTAAAAAATAAACGTGGAGTAAACTGACTACGTAAGAAATACATATACAAGGTGTTAAAATGCGGGCCATAGGCGTTTACATGGGAAATCATTTTTCCTTGAGCAAAACTTCTAAATTAATTTTAGATAAAATATTTCAAATAAAAGTTATAGATAATTAAATTTTATATCTAAATCAGTAAACAGATTTTATTTTACATGTATCGTCACTTATTAAATCTAATTCGAAATTTTATTAGATATTGTTCATTTGTAGTGATAGCCAGGAATTGAAATAAAATTATAAAGAAATTTGAACCACTTGAACTGTCAGAAATCCGATTTTCATATATAATACGCTAGTGGCTAGAATTTTACCTGCAATTTTTGCTGTCATGATCACGACTGCTTGTTGCAACGAATGCACGAGTGACGATTTTTTAAAGCAACAAACAGGAGTGAGTTAGGCAGAAATTACTGGTAACATTCTAGTGCCGAATAGTATTCGGACAATTCCTCGAAATATATATTTATTAAATTAATTTTACTGAAATACTTGTAACTCAAAAATTTTTGACAGACGTTGAATCTAAGCAACCCCTAGTCGTGAAATTACAGCGGCAATTTTCACTATGAATATTGTCAGTATAATTCGAATGTGATTGGTGCAATTAACTAAAATACTGTGATTTAATTGGTTGACACATTATGAGTGGAATTGTCAAATAAAAATCACAGATAACAACACCGAAGTCGCTAAACATATTTCGTTTATATATTTTACACCTGTATCACTTAACAGATATTATTTATTTTTATTTCGTGACATGCAAAATCGAATTTCTGGCAGTTCAAACGATATGCCTTTCTTTGTCATTTTCTTTAAATTCCATAGCTATCATTACAAATGAGTTATTTATAAATTTTCAAATTCGATTTTAGAAGTTACAAAAAGTGTAAAATAATATCTGTATAGTGAATTTAGAGTGCAGAATTTAATTATCTACAACTTTTATTTGAAACTTGTTTGTCTAATACTAAATGGGAAATTTTGCGCAAAGAAAAACTGTTAATTAACACCTTGTATAAAAAAGGTAATTGACAGTTAATCGATACTCGTTAATAAAGTCTTAAATTTAAAAATGTTCAAACTAAAATTTCAAAATATTTTGCTCTACAAAACACTATTTAACTGTTTTGTTGAAAAATAATTAGGATTGATATTTTTTTAACATTTCAAAATTAACACATAAATCGCTGTATATTTTAGATTTGCACCACCCTCGAATATGTTAAAAAAATTAATTTGATAGTTTCTTCCCCATTAATTTCTCACGTGATCAGCATGTATGTAGTAGTGATATGATTAGGATAGGAATATTTCAATTGGAATGAATGGTTTAATACAAAACATGTAACATAAACACAAAATAAAACAGATTATATTATCATAAAATGTATAAATTTATTGATTTACTCTTCATTGTTGATATATCGCAGAACAGTTTTCTATTAACCATTTTAACGAAAACTTGTCTATTCTTTTAGAAAATGTTGATATTCGACCCCAGCCATCGTATAAGCGCCTCGGACGCATTGAAGCACCCATACTTCACAGAAGAGCCGATGCCTTCATAACTTTTAAGTCTAGTTAAGTTAGGTTAGATAAGTCCGACAGAACGAATTATTGTACTTCACATTTAACAATCATGATACAATAGACTGATAGAATATTTTAATTTATAACACTTTTTTTATCACTATGACTTTTCATTCCACTTTTACGAATAGTTTTATAAGAATTATTTTAAGAATGTATTAACAGTCGTCCCAACCACAAAAACAATAGATAGAAAAGTATTACAAATGACATACAATGCAAATATAGTATGATTAAGTTAGCATGAAATATACACATATAATAGTTAGCACATTTTGGGACGACTGATTTTTATATAAATAAGTTTAGTTTGTAAGAAAATTTGTGCCATATCCAAATTGGATATAGTTTTACGCTTATATAATACAATTGTAAAATTGTACTTAATTTTGGAATCTCCTCAAAAGTAAAATAGATAGTAAGATGTATGAATGATATTTATTTTAATATTTACATTTTGTATACATATAATAAAGTATATATCTATATCTATACCTTTTATATATTAGTATTTTGTACTGGTAACTTAATTATCAGGTTCGTGAATACTAGATGACAAAAATTTGTTCACTCTCTCTTGATACTCTATATTTGATTCTTGTTTTGGAAGAAAATCATTTTCTTTTTTGGGAAAATATTTAGCAAATTTTTTCTTTTTGGGATAATGATTTAATATGTCTGGTGCAATTGCTTTACTTTTCTTATTACCTTTATGGACAGTATTAACTTCAATTTTACCTCTAGACAAAACTATATCATCTGGGTAGCTATTTCTCATCCCTTTCCAGCTAATTTTAGTAGATAAAATAGACCAAATAAACTCCAAAACTGTAGTAATCATTAAATTAACAGCTAGAACTAATCTTATATTAGGAGCCTTTTTATTTGATACATTTTGTTGTTGAAGGCGGTCTATATATACATTATTGTTGTTAAAACTAAATATAAATGCATTTCCATTTTGAAAATTTTGGTTTCGATGTTCAGTAAAAACTCCTAAAGTCACACCAGTAACTATGAGACAAATTAATGAAGTTATAATGGAAATAAATGACATTAAAAAGAACCATTTTATGTTGTGATCTATATACCATCTTTTCCAAGCTAGTAGACCAAAACAACCAGCCAACAATGCCCCTAAGGACATTAAACATGGCGCCAACGTCATGCTGAAAAACGGATTATAAATATCTTCAAATTGAAATCCATTGTCTTCAAAAACAATTCTCTCCTCTTCTACTACTTCTTCTTCATCCAGAAAGGCCATGTCATCATTTCGAAGATCATCGCGTCGTTTACTGGATGTATTTGTGAAATCAGTGAAATTCTCATATTGCACTGGGATTTCTGTCTTTGTGGTTATGCCTGTGTACGGTCGATGGGCATTGAGGCTTAAACTGGCTAATAATAATGCTGTAATAGCTAGGGAGAGATGTACTACACTTAGACCCAGCACTGTGGAAGCAGAATAACGTCTTTCTGAAGGGTAAAGGTCTCTAGGGTCGGGATTTGTGCGCACTTTTATGGTATAGATGTCCTCCATGTTGAATTATTTAAATCATGGCAGTATTTTACATTTTATCCTTTTACTAACAAGTCGTGACGTGTTGCAATAGTTGCTTCATCTGTTCTTCGGCACGATGCGGAGTACTGTAACACGTAAATTATTAGTGATTCATAAATTTATGCATGCTTTTATTGCTCTTGAATCGCAAATTTCTTATAATAAACCTACTAAATATATATTTTTTTAAATTTTGTCTATATTTTACAAAAATAGAAAGAAATTGTTGAGCACTATTTTAAAGATCGGTTCTATACATCAAAATGATAAATAAGTCTAAAAATTACTGACAAAATATGAAATTTGTATCCTATTAATATTTAAATCAAATCCAAAGGAATTCAATTGCGAACAAAATATTTTTTTTCTTAAAAACGTTTTATGAGCCAAGCCCAATGTTTTGAAATAGTACAAGGGCAAAATAAGTCCAACCATGGTTGAAATGTAAAACCAAAGATATAACGAATTTTGTAAGCAAAAGACTGCTGGTAAACAAGTACATACAAACTAAAATAGTTTGACACAAGGTGGTGTTAGCATGTATTTGCAAATTGAATTAGAAAATTAATAAAATTGTACTTAATTTTATCACTTAATATTGTTATTGTTTCGTGCAACACACTTTTTCAATGTATTTAATCATTATAATAGGACTGAGCTTTGAGCATTAAAAAAATACTATGGCCTAGAGGTGAGTTTATTAATACAATATATCGACATTGTGTCGATACAATTTTACAATGCATTACAAAAAAAAATATATGACGATACATATCAATAATAAAAATAAGAACGTTTGTATATGAATATGGAATATACTCCAGTATAAAATGGTGTTTTTTTTAAATTATTATACATATCATTTGTTCCTTTCTTTATATTTGAAATAAAAAATACAACCAAATGGTTTATGTTTTTAAACAAAATTAATACTAAACTCTAAAGAAATTTTGTATAGAATAATATTATTAAAGTATCACTACATTTTTTAAGTATCCTTTAAAGCAGTGATCCTCAAAGTGGGCGATATCGCCATCTTCTGGGCGCTAAATAGATTCAGGAGGGCAATAGTGGTCTCGGGGTTAATAGGGGGGCATTGTACATCAGAAGTGGGCAATGGGAGTTAAGAAGAGTAATAAGAAAACGCTAAAAAAATGACCGATTTAGAGTAAATTTATGTATCGGTACAAATTAAGAGAGCCTGTATGGAATCAATAAAAGAAAGTATCGATAAGCCCATCTATTCTATGGTCCGTATTCATAGAAGACCCACCATTCAGGTTCAACTGAGGAAGATATTGAACTTAATTTCGTTCCATAAATGGTGGTCGAAGAATACGGGCCCATAACTAAAATAGTACTTCAGACAGGGCGGATTTAGACATGGGATTTATGGGCCGCAGTCCAAGGCTCCACAGGTACAAAAGGCTCACGGCTGTTATTTATTCGAGAATTTGTTGTTCCGTCTTTTTTTTTTAGCAAGTGCGGATTTTTTTTTTTTAATCCAAAGTGAAAAGCAAATACAGAAATATATAAATAAAAATAAATATTGAAAATATTCATAATTTTATGACAAAAATGTCTCCGTATGATAATTAAAACATTAAAATTATAAACCGTTTATATATGTTTTATAAAGATATCTAATATTTTATTGGGTTTCCTTTGGTTTTTATTAAAGCAACTAAATAACGCCGAACAATTGAATATGCCAAATTTTGATTCAATGATGGAGTTATATTCTATCATTTATTTTATTATATTCTATTATTTATTTTTTAATTCTTCTTTAGTTTTAATGGCATATATTCTTGTTATCCTGGGGGGGAGGGGTATGATTTAGCTTATTTTTTATTTTATACAATATACATTCTCTTACAAGACGCGAATTATTTGTAGAATCATTTTCATGCCTAAAATTTAAATCGCCTAGCCCTTTTTTTCGGCACATAGCTTCAAATTTACTTATAAATATCAAGGTAACCTTTACTATTCATAATTGTTACAATATAAGCTAATTTTTCTACTCTTGTTGACTAAATATATCCCCAAACATAATGCTGCAATGAACTTCGCCAAACAAAATTAGCCCAGGGCCCTCAAAGTTCACGGTCCGCCCATGACTTCAGAGGAGAAATGTTTATATTAATTTGTCATCTTGTTGATGTGCCGAGTCGACTTTTAAAATAACAATCTGTCCTTTTGTATAGTATCTTCACATGAAAAAATATGTCGTAATTCTTCTAAAATAAAGTGGTAATAGTGGTAGTGGTAGATACAGAAGAGAACATGTTTTCTTGTAATGTTCAGAATATATTATTTTTACCTCTCGCTAAGAGAGGTATTGCATTCATGCTAAAAATCGCATATCCAGATTTTATTGAATAAGCACGTTTTAAGGTCCCTACAATCCGATTTTAACATTTTTACGATGTGTGTGTGTGTGTGTGTGTGTGTGTGTGTGTGTGTGTGTGTGTGTGTGTGTGTGTGTGTGTGTGCGCGTGCGTGCGCGTGCGCGTGCGCTTGCGTGTGCGTGCGCTTGCGTGTGCGTGTGCGTGTGTGCGTGTGTGTGTGTGTGTGTGTGTGTGTGTGTGTAGGATGTTGGAAGGACGATTACTCAAAAACTATAAGACTTTAAATTTGTTTAACTACGTATTTCCCAATCGGACATTCATGGGAAGATCTGAAAAGGTTTTGGTAACAATTGAACAACCGGAAGTAGAAGATTCTTGAAAAAAAATCTTCTAAATAATTTTTTTTGAAAATTTTTCTTGGTAATATTAAAGAAAATTAAATTCTCTATCTGATACATTTAAATGTTTTATTATATATTCTATAGATTTAGAGATAAAAGAAATATAATATATAAAATAATCTGTTGTAATAAATTTTACAGCCGAAAAAATACCATGGAAAATAGATGAGAATTTAAATTGTTTGTAACTGACAGATAAATGTCAGTGTCAGAAATCCGGAGACATTACTGAAGACTTTTTCTGGGAAGTACATACATTATATTATATCTTAATGTATTAATAGTTAAATATTTAAAATTATAGGTACCTATATTACATATATCCTTCAAAAATACTGTCAATCCTGACAATGAATTGGAAACATTTCGAAAAAATAGAAGAGGACGAAATTTCTTCATAAAATGAATTTAAAATTAAACATTCTAAGTATAAGGAATAGATATATGTAAGTAGAATTTTTGGTGTAGAGTGTAGGTGTGCAAGAAATGTTAAATACAATAGGGCGCGAGCAGTTATGTGATTTTGTTGGCCAAGCAGATATGGGGGCCCATGTCAGAATGATAGCTAGTAATTATGTATATAGATGTCAAGTATCATAATTTATTATTCTAAATTTAGTGATTTTCCAATTCTATGTGGTTTATTTTCCTCGACAAGTAAATTCCACACTCCTGGTGACAAATTAACTACGTGTATTTAAAAAATCTTGAAATTCTGAGTGAAAAATTGACAATTGACATCCATGTACATAATTACTAATTATCATTCTGAAACGGGCCCCCACATCTGCTTGTCAAGGCAAACAATGTAACATGACTGTTCGCGCCCTATACTTATGTAACCAAAAAAGGAAGTGGCGAGAGGTATTGTGCTGGCCACAACCGATTTTTTTGTAATGTACACGTCTCATTTTCGATGTTTCTTTAAGGTATCTCTGGTAATATTAACGATAGAGCAAAACCGTTTGCACATTCCATGTTCAACTTTTCATAGTCAGCAGAGGAATTTTCGATCTTCTTTCATTTTTTGACCTACAGACAAAAACTCGTTTTTTCTTAATTTCGAAAATATCTCATTTCTTATTTACTATATTTGGAAAAAAATTGTTTAGACAAGTTTCGTACCATTTTTTGCGTAGAATAAAATGGTGTAATTAGATTTTTTGAAAACTTAATAATTCCCGAGATATAACATAAAATTATATTTTTTTAAATGTTGAAAATAGTCTCATCTTTTTGCTTAGTTTATAAGCTTTTCAATAATATATAACAAGTATATATTATTTTATTGTAGACATGAATAAAGAAAAAAAATATTTTTTTTAGGGCGAAAAAGTTTAAAATTGTTAAAAACCAAATAAAACAAATCTACTACAAATCAACATTTGTTTACTTTAATTCTGTATCTATTAATTATGTTCTTAAAATTATTCTTCATTCATTTTTTTCGGGTTAGATAAATTATGTTTTATCAACGTTATAGTTGGCTTTGGCACAAGTCGAAAAAATGATTTAATATACGTTCTGAGGTATATAAATTGAAGAAATAATAAAAACTGAAGAAAATATTATTAAAAATAAAGAAAAGATGATCTGTAATAGTTTTATATTTGTTTCTTAATTATTTTCATTTTTTTCACTTCAAAACAAGCAATAATACATGTTTAAACAAAAGAAAGTAGACTTGTTATATATATCATTGAAAAGCTTATAAAATAATCAGAAAGATGAGGCTATTTTCAACATCGGTTCCCATTTAAAAAAGATATAAGTTTGTGATATCTCCAGAATTATTAAGTTTTCAAAAAATCTAATTACTCCATTTTATTCTACGTAAAAAACGGTACGAAATTTGTGTAAACAATTTTTCTCTAGCTATTGTAATAAATAAGATGAGATATTTTCGAAATTAGCAAAAATCAAGTTTTTGCCTGTAGCTCCAAAAAGAAAGAAGATCGAAAATACCTGTGGCGATTATTAAACTTTTCTCGAAAAGTTGACCCAGGAATGTACAAACGGTTTTGCTCTATTGTTAATAATACCAGAGATACCTTTAAAAAAACATCGAAAATTAGACATCCTCTGCAATGTCTTGTTATGCTTTTAAATTGTAACATTAATATTTATCATCTACAAATCGAGATGTTTCAAAATTAATTAATATTTATTTCATGTGCAATTGCTATATTTAGATATAGTAACCTTTACAGCATATAGACTAGAAATTAAAATTTATATTTACAACAAATTTCAATGTACTATTTCCATTGAACTAAATACATTTAATGAGTAAAACAAAACAATCATGAATTAAATCAAGTACCATAACCTTGAGAACCATTTGACTCAGTTTAATATTCAGATAGAGAAAAATATGAGTCATTTTTCTAAGTATCAACCCTTAAAGTTAATTAAATGATTTCTAATTTTCAGAAATCGTACGATTTCAGCTTGATTAATTCTATTGAAAACATAGATCGATAGAAAGTATTTTAAACAAAACAAATTCTCTATTGATTGTCAATATATCATGGTCTACTTAATTTAACAATAAAAAATATATAGAAATGACAACGGTAAATTTTTTCTCAAAATCATAGAATTATTGACAAGGCTATTTATAATTGTTATTAAAATTTGCACCGTTATAATTTCAATTTAGGCGGGGTTCAAATGACAAACAAAATACCGTCATTTTTTCATTGTTGTTCCATTGCAACCTTGATCTTAGTATAACCATGAACAAATGAAAGTTGAAAACAAAAAAGAGCTAAGATGGACGATCTTCTCGTTCACGATTCGCAAGAGGAAAACGTGATTGTTAAAAACAAGAATAATTGTTTCAGTCACTAACGAAATATGTTGATTACCGATTATGTAATGAGTCATTTTTTTCACGGTTCACAGGCATTTACTAACAGGCGGAAAAGATTTTGTAAATTTAGGAAGATGTTAATTTTAACACTTTCGTTTAACAGAACTCTGTTGCTCATTGTTGTGCAATAAAAACAATCGCAGTAAAGTGACCTTAATTTATTTGTTTTTATTTATGTAGAAGGATATAATTAGCTCAATGTTTACACTATATTGTATTCAAATATGTATAAATAAATATTACAAATCAAAGCTTACGAACGGTAATAACAGTAAAAAGTATTTTTGAAAGTTCTAAAAAATTATTTAAATATTTCAAGTACGAAATATAAACTTTACAATAATCGTAGTAGTATTTAAGTTTCTTTGAACTTGAACTCTATATAAGCTAAGTCCATTGTTTAATGCCCATTTGATATGGTCATAATTTTGTTAACAAAATTTTGTGGTCGTATCATACAGATATTACAATTTATAATGAAATTTATGATGGAAGATGGAATACAACATTATATTTGTCAAAACATCAATTTCCAATAAAACAATTCATAAAAAGATGTTATCAAAATTATGACTGTGTCAAACGGGCTTTGGGAATGGTAAGTGAAAATGCAATAAAATTCCAGACATGGTTGAAAAGGAAGTACAAAAATGAAACTAATTTTATGAACAAAGGTAGATAAATCAACAACAAAACGGGGTCAAATTTTAATTATTTTAGATAAGAATGCGAAAATATAGGTAAATTAATGAGTATTAGTGAGAGAATTTTGTTTAAATATTAATTAGTTCGCAAACTACAAGTGATTTAATAATTACGATGACGTATCAGGTCTTTGCAATTTGATTAGTTGTCTGATTTCAAAAGCGCGACTCGCGCGATTTTTTCATTCGCCTACCGAGAAACATCAATGGAAAAACACTAGCGCCATCCGTCGCCAAAGTTTGTATCACAATATTGTCAAACCATGGTCACACTGTTTCAATGTTCTAGGAATTTATTAGGAAAAAATTGCATTTCATTTCTTATTTATGCTTAATAATAATTTCTTCATGAATATAACGTAAAAGTTTAGGTATAAAAATATTTCAGCTATGCGAACATGAAACATTTGTACTCTCTAGAACTAACAGTTTGTCGACCTGTGGTGAAGACCTTCTACGTCACGCATCAAACTCTTGACTTTAAAATTTCATATCGTATGCCCGTATTACACTTAACAATAAATTGCACAATTTATTGTACAATAAATCGCACAATTTATTTTGAAAATATAAGCATTTTACACTTCACGATCTTTTATCAATTTATTGTTGTTGGGAGCAGGGCTACCAACCGCTTCGTTTTGAGGTTAACCTTTTGTTGTATGTGTTTACAGTTCGTGCTTTGTTCCGTGTTTGCATCAAGGCAAATATTACTTGTTTTAAATTTTCGATTTTCCTTCTACGCCCGTTGTGTGACGCGTAGTCAAACATCGAAATAGTCAAATAGAAATAGTTCAATATGTCAAATATTATACAGTTGGCACTGGTAAAGTAACCAAAAAATTGTGAAAAAATAGAACATGTTCTAATTTTCACAATTTATTGTGCAATTTATTTTCAAAAGAAATTGTACAATTTTGCTGTATTACACTTGCCGATAAATTGTCAATAAATTGAAGGTCGCAAAATTGTACAATTTATTGTTAAGTGTAATACAGCTATTTGTACGTAATTTTTTTAAGTCGCGTTTGCACTAAAATTCTTAGGTCATCCTGCTCTTTCAGATTTTTTAAAAAATTGTTATAGTACCCCATTCATTTTGTATATTTTTTAAATGTAGTAATTAAATATGAAAATTTCGTAACTTGTGCTTACAATATAATACTGTGAGCCATGGAATTAAAAGAGACAAACATAAGTGTGATGTCTGACTAAATAGCTATTTATGTATCAAGGCACTGATGTCCTTTTTTTATCATGATTGTAGAATTTATTTGCCGAGGGCCGAGGAAAATAAACCATATGAGTAATAAAAAGGAACTTCAGTGCCGAGGTATATATTAAATATTATTTGAAATCGAAACATTGTGAAAAGAATATTTATTTTTATAGGTTATGCGTTTACTTATCCGTCAGTTTGACATTCAATATTGCTAATCTTGGAAAATGAACTTTTCGTAAACAGCACTTAAAATTATGTTTTATATCAAACATCGTCTCAAACTTATTCATCGGAATTTTTTATTTCGTCTTCTTCACATATTATTTGTAATTTTATGTTCAAATTTACTATTGTACATCGCACACCTTCCCAAATTATCTTACATGTAGGTACAATTATTATCATAAAGTTGGCAACACTACACTTGCAATAAATCGTCGTTTAATGGATTACTTTAGTAACTTTCAATGAATAGTTTTGTACACTATTGTGATGATTTCATATAAAAATAAATTATTATTCAGCTTTCGATTTTTACATTATATATTATAAAAAAATCGCTCGTTTGTTTTATCTGTTCGTGTATTAATTCTATGATTAGCACT
The DNA here is from genome assembly GCA_951394225.1 of Harpalus rufipes. Taxonomy (NCBI): domain Eukaryota; kingdom Metazoa; phylum Arthropoda; class Insecta; order Coleoptera; family Carabidae; genus Harpalus; species Harpalus rufipes. The sequence continues at coordinate 25,160,433 of OX596281.1, read as the reverse complement.
ATTAATTGTAATTTTTGAAATTTTCATATCTATACACTTCATATTTCACGTAAGAAAATAATGGCGCTGGACCGTTTTTACATGCATTAAATAAATAATTTAAATTTGTGAAACCAAACTTTGTCAATACTAAATATTGTTATTTGTACAATATCTGAATATTAAATTTACAAAGTCGAAATGAACAACTTTGTCAAATATAATTTAATTTTGTCAATTTTATTTCATAACTGACAACTGACATGTGAGTTTTTTTTACTTTTATAAACTTGGTGTGTATTCTAATCAATCAGATGGCAGAATTTATATCCCTATCTAAACCAATACTATTTTCTTACTTGAAATGAACTGCAATTACTAAACATAAGATAAAAATTTTGGTTACTGATTTATATGCTGGATATTATGATGCTTTACAGTCTAAAACATTTATTTGAAGTATTTTTTTCTACAATAATTTACATAGGAAGCAACGCGCAAGGGAAAACTATATTCCTATCTTAATGCCTAACGAATTTTGGACACCACCCGGTATAGTCTGACATTATAAACAAAATATTGATGTTTCATCTATTCTCATTTTACATTACGACAAGCGGAAATACATTTACAGACATGACTTAAATACCACTAACACTCTAATACTTCTTTCGAAGTGTCAGCTAATGTTATAAATAAATAAATAATTAATCACTATTCAAACATTCTATTGTATTATTAGTGTCACCTACTGAATCTATTTAAACTATTCAAGCGATGAAGAGAAATCAAGCTGAGTTGATTAACTTATTAACATAATGCAAGCCATCTTTATACTCGTATAGAAGTAAGATGTAAGTGAATATAATGAACAGTTTCTATATCCCACGATTTAGTAAATTCTTCGTGGTTTGGCAACCGTGAAATCGAAAATAATAAACAAATTCTTACTCAATGTTCTTAGCATACGTTGCAAAATTTAGAGATTTTGTAAGGAAGAAAAAAGTGGAGGCGATTTTATGCTGAATTCTTCAACAAAATTTAAATAGCTTAAAGTCTTAAAGTATTATAAAAGCATTCACCCATCCAAATGCAAACTACATTCGCAGTAGCTTGACTCATTTAATAATGTCACCCGTTTACAATGATAATGTAACACGGAAAAGATATATATTAATAAAATGATTATACGAATAACTTGGCGACCGCGTTTCCTTCACAATCGCTGAAGAAAAATTGTCATCAATATCGTTTATTTTCTTGCTCAACAAATTAATTATTATACTAGTTATTTTAACTTTTAGGTTATAGAAAATTCTGACAGTACTCAGATTTCTTTCTGAGTTGTCCAAATGAGAGCAGGGTCTCAATTTTGTAACTTTATTACTGGAGTTGGGTAAGCTAAAAATTATTAATACAAATATAATTATAATTCAGTTTTTCAAACTAAACGTAAATAAGAAACGTCAAGACATAAACGATAGAAACGAATTCTAATGCTTCGAACCAGTAAGATTTGAAATCTATTCTGAGACAAAGTGAAGAAAAATCTCAATCAAATATGAAATATACAGTATTTAGAGCTGCCACAATTAGGATCTCGAGAACTATAAGAGATACAATGTCAGTTAAATGGAACTTTTTGTGCACATATAGGGGGCCATCTCAAATGTGCTTTTGTTTTTCCAAAAATGGAACTTTTTCTGCACATATAGGGAGCCATCTCAGGTGTGCTTTTGTTTTTCCAAAAATTCTCATAGGGCTCTAAATAATGGGAAATAACTGGATTTTGTTGATTTTTCTTTTTCAAATAACTTCTAAACTATTAGTAATCCAGAAAAATGTTCCAAATAAAGAATTTACATATTTTTATTGCCTAACCAGTGGCGTACAAAATAAATTTGATATCCCTAAATTTCGGAGATATAACACAGTTATATTTTTTTAAATGGAACCCATAGCTGATTTTAGACTCAAAAAATTACTTATTTTTCTTTTTTCAATAATGTAAGGGTTATAGTATTTCGTATTTGTTTAACCACCAAAATTTAATTTTTCACTTTATTTTTCCCGAATTTTGTAATTATTTCACAAAAAAAACATCATTATTTTTATTAATTATATTCCATTTGATGGATATTTTTTATTTATTTATTTACATATTTTATTTACAACTGGTCTTTGATTGAGTCAACAAGCAAATCTGGTGAGTTATTACAAAGACATGCGTGAGGAATAAGTTCAGTGACTATTCCTCTTAATTTACATTATTAGTGATAATAAGTAACAAATAATGTGGAATTATGATGCATTTCTGCTAGTTCTTATGGTTTGATACGTTTGAGGCGCGTGAGGTCGGTTTCGTTGGTGTATAGGTTTGGTTAGCAACTATAATTTGTTTGCGTGATTGGGATATCGAGTACTTTAGTATCTGTTTTTGTACGTGTTTGACTTTTAAGTCCTTGTGTAGTGTGTGGTTACTGATGTACTGTACTGTTGCTATCATTCGTAAGATTTTGTTTTGGCTCCTTTGAACGATATTGGTGTTTGACTTTCTTGCGCAGCCGCATAGCTTAATGCCGTATGTCCATATCGGTATTATCATCAATCATCAATTTGTAAAGCAGCAGTTTATTTTCAAGTGGGAGTGTCGATTTTCGTCCGAGAAGCCAATACATTTTTTTAAATTTTGATGTCTATTTATTTTTATGGATATAGTTCATTTTAAGACTTTCTTGTACAATATTTTTATTTTAAACTCATAACTTACAATTTACGCTATAACATGTCAGGAGTGACCTGATAAAAAATATTTTTTTATTTGAATTTAATTGATTTTTGGGCAAAATTTTCTAACAAAATAAAATATTCAAAAACGAATATTTCTCAATAGAATTCTTACAAATATTTCCAAAATAACACTAAAATTACTATAAAATAAAAAAATCGAAGTAAAATAAATACAAAATACAATAATATTTACATTATTGAAAAGAGAAAAAAATATGTATTTTTTTTGAGACTAAAATCAGATTCCATTCAAGAAAAATGAACAAAATTCAGTTTTTCGTCATTATCTAGTGCCCTATGAGGATTTTTGGAAAAACAAAAGCACATTTGAGATGCACAAAAAGTTCCATTTAAACGACAAACTCTTATAGTCCTCGAGATCCTAATGGTGGCAGCTCTAAACGGGACACACTGTACATATATCGATTTTTCAAAAACTATAATATCTGTTTTACTACGTATTTTTCATTCGGACATTACTGGGAAGAGCCAGAAGAGCTGAAAAGGTTTTGGTGATAATTGGACAACCGGAAGTAGCAGATTCTTGAAAAAAAATCTTCTAAATATTATGTTTTGAATTTTTTTGTTCTTGTTAGTATTATAGAAGAGTAAATCCTGTATCTGATACGTATAAATATTTTATTTTATCTTTTATAGATTTAGAGAATAAGAAATATAATGTATATAATAACCTGTTGTAATAAATCTCACAGCCCAAATAATGTCATGGAAACCAATTGAAAAATTAAAAAGTTTGTAAGATAAATGTCAGTGACAAAAATTCTGAGACATTACGAGTACGACAAAATTTCTTGATAGAATGAATTTAAAATTAAAAAATCTGTTGTGGCCAGCACAATACCTCTCGCCACTTCCTTTTTTTGGTTACATAAGTATAGGGCGCGAACGGTAATGTTACATTTTTGGGCTTGACAAGCAAATGTGTGGGCCCGTTTCAGAATGATAATTAGTAATTATGTACATACATGTCAAATGTTAGAATTTTTCATTAAAAATTTCAAGATTTTCTAAATTTACGTAGTTAATTTATCACCAGGAGTTTAAAGTTTACTTGTATGCCTTAGATATTTAACATTTAATTCTGCTCCACATGGAATTGGAAAATCACTAAATTTAGAATGAGAAATTATGATATTTGACATCTATATACATAATTACTAGCTATCATTCTGACATGGGCCCCCATATCTGCTTGTCAAGGCCAACAAAATCATATGACTGCTCGCTCCCTATTGTATTTAACATTTCTTGTATACCTACACTCTACACCAAAAATTCTACTTACGCATATATCTATTCCATATATATTTAGATTGTTTAATTTTAAATTCATTTTTGATGAAGAAATTTTGTCCTCTTCTAATTTTTCGAAATGTTTCCAATTCTATTAATACATTAAGAAATAATATAATGTATGTACTTCCCAGAAAAAGTCTTCAGTAATGTCTTCGGATTTCTGACACTGACATTATCTGTCAGTTACAAACAAATTAAATTTTCAACTATTTTCCATGGCCATTCTTTCGGCTGTAAAATTTATTATAACAGATTATTTTACATACTATATTTCTTCTATCTCTAAATCTATAGAATATATTGTAAAATATTTAAATGTATCAGAAAGAGAATTTATTTTTCTTTAATATTATCAAGAAAAAATTTCAAAAAATATTATTTAAAAGATTTTTTTCAAGAATCTTCTACTTCCGGTTGTCCAATTGTTACCAAAACCTTTTCAGATCTTCCCATGAATGTCCGATTGGGAAATACGTAGTTAAAAAAATTTAAAGTCTTATAGTTTTTGAGTAACCATCCTTCCAACATCCCACACACACACACACATACACACACACATCCACACACACACACACACACACACACACAGACATCATCGTAAAAATGATAAAATCGGATTGTAGGGACCTTAAAACATGCTTATTCAATAAAATCTGGATATGCGGTTTTTAGCATGAATGCAATACCTCTCTTAGCGAGAGGTAAAAATCTAAATATAAAGAATAGATATAAGTATAATTTTTGGTGTAGATTGTAGGTAGGTACACAAGAAATGTTAAAGACAATAGGGCGCGAGCAGTCATGTGACTTTGCTGATCTTCCTTGTAACAAATTAACTACTTGAATTTAGAAAATCTTGAAATTTTTAATGAAAAATTCTGACATTTGACATCTATGTGCATAATTACTAATTGTCATGCTGACACGGACCCCCATATCTGCTTGCAAGGCCAACAATGTCACATGATTGCTTGCTCCCTACACTTATGTAACCAAAAACGGAAATGGCGAGAGGTATTCCACATCAGATTTTTTTTTCGTTGTGCTCATAATAATGTCAACATACTTAATTGAGGCAATTTTTCAATAACTTGCTAAAAATGAACCACTGAGCTACGAAATAGGCCCAAAAAAGTGAAATAAAATTCTAAATTCGGTTGAAATGTAAAGCCAAACATAGAACAAAAGGTTATATAAGTAAACAAAAAAAATGTACTAAAATATTTTGACTAACACTCTTGACTAGAGCTCAGTGTCGTACGTTATTTAGTCTGCATTTAAAGAAACAACATTGATAATATTAACAAAAGAAAATTGCAGCTATCGGCATTGTTTCGTTTGCATTCAACTTTTTGTTGCAAAACATAAAAATTTCATTTAGTACTGTTTGAATTTAAATCTTTCAATATTAATTTCTTCGTTTTGAAGTTTAAAAAAATTATTCGATGTTGCAACAACCACACCTACAATTTATTACATTGTTCTCGCCTTTAAAGATCACAGATAGTTGAAGTAAATGATTATGATCAAGTAAGGAATACCAATAGTTAAAAAAGGTGTGACACATTTCAATACAGTAAATCCATTACAATCATTTAACAAATTAAACCAATGGGTACATTTCAATGTCATGTTCCACCCATGTAATTATATGTGAATTCATCAACATGTGAATTTACATAAAGCAATCTACAACTTTATTAATCATAGAACTTCCTTATTTCATCTTATTTATTGCCTAGCTTCATTAATGTTAATTAATTGTGTTTTCCTTATTATATACGAGTATAGACTAGAACTACATACATATTATCCATATCCTTAATAAATTATTGTATTCGTAATACTTTCAAAATAAAAAATATTAAAACGAGTATATCACATTAATTTATAAATACAGTGGAGTCCGGATATAGTGAACTTGAAAATGCATTAAGACTGGTTCACAATATCCGAGGTTCACTAAAAAGGAAAATAAAATTTCTCGTGTTAATTGTACGTTTAACATATGTATGTATTTATTTATTTTATACGGTTACATCATGTGTATGTAGTATTTATAAATTATTAAAAAAAACATATTTATATGTATTATAAACTACTTAAGATAGTCGGAAATTTTAGTTTGTACATGAATGCTAGAAAAACGAATGTTATTTATATAGTTTTCAAGGGCACAAAACCATCCCAAACTTGAGCTGGAACTTCGCGTGATTGTAAAAAAATGTGAGTATCGGTAATTTTATGGGGATGGACGCATGGGGATTATGGGGAAAATTTCAGGGAAGCGTACTGCGCAAGCGACGCCTATGAGATTCGACATACTCTCTAGTCTATCGTTCTGGTTTTACTACCTCTCGTACGTCGATTCTTTCGATCTCTTGTGTTTCCATCTGTTGTGTGTTTGTTGTCATTATAAAAGTTTACTATAAACGGAAATTTTATACCTTAAGTTAATAAAATTCGGTTCACTTTATCCGGAAGTTCATTATAAGCGGGTTCATTATAAGCGGATAAAATTTGTATTAGTCTTATGGGAAAAATTTAGGATACCTAAAGTAGCGTTCACTTTAGCCGGAAGTTCACTAAAAGCGGGTTCATTATATCCGGACTCCACTGTATCTGCATCACATAATGATTTTTTCAAAGGATAATTCACAAGGATATGTAGAATGATGGAGGTATTACATAACTGTAGGAATTCCAGGTAATACTAAACAAATTCAGGTATTATTTAAGGAAATCCTAAAATGTTACCCGATAATATCTATAAGAAAAATCTACTTGTGAAGAATTTGGTATTCCGAAGATTTTTTTTCAAAAAACTATTACAAATATATTAAAGTATAAAGGCAAGCTATGTGAATGCGAATAATTAATACAATAATAGGCTTGGACAAGTTTTTTTTTGAGAATAAAATCTAATTGTCACACCCAGAAATGGGTAATAAGCCGTGATATTATTATGAATGTTCCTTAAAAAATTCAAATTCTCTTAATTTTTGAATCTTGAAATAATGTTTCAAACAAAATCTAATTTGCTGTTCCAATAAATACAAAAGTCTATAATATGAAATTCTGGATTATATTTTATTGTTTTTCTTCGAAAATCTGTTAAGAACTTCAAGTTAAGTTTCGGTTTATCATATATATACACAGGGTGTAACACCAAAACCGACCACCGCCATTATTTTCTTTATTATTATAGTTACAAAAAAATACTATAGAACAAAATTGTAGAAGACCAAGGGGGACATCCCATTTTAGAAGAAAATATTTTTTTAAACCAGTGGTTCTCAATTTGCGACACGAAGTTATATTACATAATAAAAATATTGAAAAAAATGCGATTGAAATTTAAGTAAATCTGATTTTTTTAGTCATTTTTCAGTAGGCTATTGAAAAACAAAAACTACTATTTGCCAATTTGTATTATTTAGGATATAAATCAAATAGAACACTGTTTATAACGTTTTTAACAAATATTTGTTTCATTTTAATTTAAGCTCAATTGTTTTTCATTCATAGTCTACTGAAAAATAATTATAAAAATTAAATATCTTTAAATTTCAATTAATTTTTTCTCAATATTTTTGTTGTAAGGATATAAAATAATCTCATGGTTGAATTCAGAAAAAAATACTCTCTCGAATAGGCATAAAAAATATGTATAATCCCATTTGAAAAAATATAACTTTATGTTGGAACTTGAGAACCACTAGTTTAAAAAAAATACTCTTCTCTAATGAGGTGTCCCCCTTGCTCTCCTACAACTTTGTTCTATAGTATTTTTTTGTAACTATAATAATAAAGTAATGGCGGTGGTCGGTTTTGGTGTTACACCTGTATATATATATATATATATATATATATATATATATATATATATATATATATATATATATATATATATATATATATATATCAAAATCAAAATCTAGTAAGTTGTTTACAATAATATACGAATTTTAAATATCAAATTTGAGAAGTTTTGGGTTATATCATATTTTTTCACGAAAATATGTTTAGAGCTTCAAGTAAATTATCACTTCCGGTTTATCAATTTTAGCCAAAATCTAATATGTTGATCCCATTGATATAAAAGTCGTAAGTACTAAAATTGAAAAGTTTTGGATTATATTTTAATATAGTTTTTCACTACAAACTGTTATGAGCTTCAAGTAAAGTATCACTTCTGGTTGTCCAATTCTACCCAAAATCTAATCAACTTTTTATATTAATGCAGAAAGTTTAAAATACGGTAAATGTAATTTTATGGAAGTCTGATAAATGAGTTACCGTCGAAGGAAAAATCATCACACACACACACACCCATCATTGTAAAAATAGTAAAAACGTGTTGTGGGGACCCTAATTCGTGCTTATTTACTGAAAACTCATTTTTTTTGCAGCGAAAACATTAGATGTAGGTTGGTGGGAGGTGAAAAGCAAAATGAAAAGTATTTTATAATTATTTTATTACCTTCTTTTTTGCTATATAAACTTTAGTGCAAAGTCTGTGTCCTAAATTTCCCTAACGACACTTTTAAAAATTTTGGACACGAGTTATACTGTAAAGCAGAATCTGCATGATGTACCCAGTATTACCTTTTATATACACGTGGAATGTAGAATAAAACAATAAACAATGTAAATAACTAATATGAACATCAATAAAATACGAAATGAATCAGACATTTATTTACTATTGTAAACAAACCCCTCTTTATGAAGCGCGCTTTTACATTATATTCTTATAGTGTGCTCCATAAAAGCGCTTTTATTATTAAAGGTCGCTCGTAATACAGGTAGGTATAGTCAAATTTTTTGACTCTGTCGGGTACAATAATAAAACTATAAATGAACTATAAATATAGCGCAAGAAACTTCGAACTGTCGTCGGAAAAATCTACGCCATTCTATAGTAAAATTTAAAAAAATAATAATAAATCATTTGGCTTAAATTTATTGCAAAACAAATTAAAATTTATCATTTGTGTTTCAAAAAGGAGTATTTTCAGAAAAAATAGAATGTGAGGTTATGTAAGTTTTACCTATATTTTAAAATAAATTTGTTAGGTATTACATAAGACTGTGTATTGTTTTCTTTGTTCCAGTTAAAATAAAATATTCAAACCTCTTTCCATATAATGATTATAATGGCATTAAAATTTCCTTTTAATTTGCATATAAGTAGATATTTAAATGATTTCTCCCATAGCTTATGATGTGTGTAAGAGTTTGTTCTTTTATTACATGATTTTCCCATGTAACAATGAACCCAGTATTATATTATATAAACACACGAGTCAATACACTTTGTAATTATAACTTACAATTGGGAAAAAAGATCTAGTTTAATTAAAAAGAGAATTTGCTTTTTGCACAGGAACAGAAAAAATTAATTTCACTAGAAATGCAAAAACTGTACGACACTTTTACTTGTCAAAATAGTTTTTTAATATCCTTGAATGCAATTAAAAGTACAATTACTATTGCTCAAATTGTCTCGTTTAGATATAGGGAACTTATGAGATACTGTAAATAAAAATTACAAAAAATTGCTCAAGAACTGCAGCAGAATTCAAGTAGAAAAGTTGTGAAATTTCGAACTCTACAAAATAATAGCGAATAGTGTGACGTGACGAATTTTATACAAACATTTTTTTCGATATTTTACAATTTTGATATAAGTATTTTGAAAGGTACTGATAAAAAATTCTGGTCTCTCACATTACAAAATTTGATATTTGACAAGGTTATGTTATAGCAAATAATAGTGTATTACTTTATAATTATATTTTCATGTAAGTTCAAGGCAGGTGTATGTTAATTTTTTGCAATAAATGTTGATATTTAAATGAAATATCACTTATTGTTTATGCGCTCTTCAGAAAATTATTATCTTGTCTTCATACACCTTAAATACCATTGTACTTATGATCATCACAATATTAATATCAAATGGTATTCCCAGGCGATTACCCATCCAAGTACTAACCGTGTTTATCTTTGCTTGATACTACATATCGTATAAAGTTTACGACTGTCGGGAGACAAAGCAAATGTAACGGCAATTTAAAAATAAATAAAATTAAAACATCAATTATTATATTTAATTTTGCGGCAGATATCACTTTTTCAAATTTAAAAATATACCGAATTGATAGGTGGAACAAATTCAAGTTCCTTATATGAAAAACTTTCTTATTATGCACACTACCAAAATTTGATTTAGGTCTTTTGAAACAACTTTAAAAGTCACCACAGAATATTTTTAATCGTCTTTTGTTTTTGAGCTACAGAATAATGCCCGCGCGTTAGTAGGGAAACGATTCGTTAAATTGTAAAAATTCTATTCATAAACTATCGTTAACGTTCCGTTAAAATGTTTACTAACGTTCGTTCAATTAACGCCTCCATTTTGACAAACTAAATACTTAACGAATGAGTTGAAGTAATAACATATGTCAATATTTGCATTTATTTTATTTCTGGCTTCATTTGAAAGCATTTATTTTTCATTTTATTTTTTCTTTATTGCTAAAAGGTACGTAAATTGCATAGCTACATGTGTTGTATATATATTTTTTTCAAATAATTTTATATTAGTGATGCACGCGAGACGAGACGAGAAACGTAATACATCGATCTTGCATCGTATTCGGATCCATATCTCGTTCTCATTCTCGTCTCGCATAACGGGACGAGACGAAATGCGAGAGTTTTCTCGCCTCATGTACGTATAATAATGCATACGAGGCAAGAAATTCTAAAATATCAATCTCGTCTCTTTTTCGGATCCGGAATCTCGTTCTCGTCTCGCATAACGCTACGAAAAGAGACGAGATCTGAGAGTACTCACTAATTTATATAATGTAAAAAAACTGTCAGCCGATTCAGATAAAAAAAGTTTATGGAATATGTGTAAGATTTTTTCGAGAAAATGATGATGTTGAATTTAAATTGTTTTGTCTGGAGAAAAATTCTGTTCTTGTATGAGGGGATATGGATAATTTATTAGCGCAGTTCTGGAAAAACCTACAAAAATATTTTTTTAAGTATCTGTAATCAGTCAGTTGCTGTTTCATTCAACTGGATCATTTCAACAAGTGTTGGCAGATCATCATCTATTAAACGTGACACAACTCGTACAATTGCACATAATGAGATTTCTACAAAATTCGAAATTTTCCAAATATTTTGGACACTGTACGCATATTCGAACTGGCGGCCTCAATGCGGAATTATATAGAAATAGTAAAATATATTTTTCAAATTGTTATTTTTCCCATGCACCTATTTTCCCATTAATCGTTGTTCCATCAGTTTTTTTTTTTTTTTGTTTTCTATTTATATTTCACAAACACATCCACAAAAAGCAAAATTTGAGCATCAGTAAAATTTTAATTTTCCTTTCCTCGTTTATTTTGTCGGTGATTTTGATATATAAAAAATGTAAAAATGAATAAATTGAAGGTGGAATCAATTGTAAAATTCCAAGGTACTATAAATGTAACTAATTATTTTTAAGACAGTTGATAAGAAACGGTTTGTTAAAAATAGACAATTTCGTTTATGAATTTACTGTCAAAATTTAACGAAACGTTTTCCAAACGATTCTACAAGCGAAGCGTTATTATTATTATTATTAATTTTATGAATATGAGTATAAAACTTGATTTCCGCTTATTTTGAAAATACCTTATATCTTGTTTGAGGGATAAATAAAAAAAAAATTATACGGTATTTTATGTAGAATAACGTGGTGTAATTTTTTTTTTCAAAACTTAATAAATACAATAAGCATAATATTTCTAAATGGGAACATAAATGCTGAAAATAGTCTTATATTTTTCCTTACGCTTTCAATGATTATAACAGGTATACTTTTTTTGTTTTAAACATGAGGAAAACAAGAATTATTAATTTATTGAGGTGAAAAAATGAAAATTGACAAAAATTAAAAAATCAATTAAAAATTACCATTTGTTTATTTTGATTCAATATCTATTTTAAATTCTCAAAATTACTTTTAGTCTATTATTTACGAAAGTATTGTTCACGGTTTTGTTTTTACATTCACTGAAAGTGACATTTACTTTTGTTATAAAACCACAGAATTACAACCAATAAAAAATCTGTTGTGGCCAGCACAATACCTCTCGCCACTTCCTTTTTTTGGTTACATAAGTATAGGGCGCGAACGGTAATGTTACATTTTTGGGCTTGACAAGCAAATGTGTGGGCCCGTTTCAGAATGATAATTAGTAATTATGTACATACATGTCAAATGTTAGAATTTTTCATTAAAAATTTCAAGATTTTCTAAATTTACGTAGTTAATTTATCACCAGGAGTTTAAAGTTTACTTGTATGCCTTAGATATTTAACATTTAATTCTGCTCCACATGGAATTGGAAAATCACTAAATTTAGAATGAGAAATTATGATATTTGACATCTATATACATAATTACTAGCTATCATTCTGACATGGGCCCCCATATCTGCTTGTCAAGGCCAACAAAATCATATGACTGCTCGCTCCCTATTGTATTTAACATTTCTTGTATACCTACACTCTACACCAAAAATTCTACTTACGCATATATCTATTCCATATATATTTAGATTGTTTAATTTTAAATTCATTTTTGATGAAGAAATTTTGTCCTCTTCTAATTTTTCGAAATGTTTCCAATTCTATTAATACATTAAGAAATAATATAATGTATGTACTTCCCAGAAAAAGTCTTCAGTAATGTCTTCGGATTTCTGACACTGACATTATCTGTCAGTTACAAACAAATTAAATTTTCAACTATTTTCCATGGCCATTCTTTCGGCTGTAAAATTTATTATAACAGATTATTTTACATACTATATTTCTTCTATCTCTAAATCTATAGAATATATTGTAAAATATTTAAATGTATCAGAAAGAGAATTTATTTTTCTTTAATATTATCAAGAAAAAATTTCAAAAAATATTATTTAAAAGATTTTTTTCAAGAATCTTCTACTTCCGGTTGTCCAATTGTTACCAAAACCTTTTCAGATCTTCCCATGAATGTCCGATTGGGAAATACGTAGTTAAAAAAATTTAAAGTCTTATAGTTTTTGAGTAACCATCCTTCCAACATCCCACACACACACACACATACACACACACATCCACACACACACACACACACACACACAGACATCATCGTAAAAATGATAAAATCGGATTGTAGGGACCTTAAAACATGCTTATTCAATAAAATCTGGATATGCGGTTTTTAGCATGAATGCAATACCTCTCTTAGCGAGAGGTAAAAATATTAAGTAAGATTAGGTGTTAAACAATTATTCGAAATCTCAGTCAAACAGCATTTATTGTTACCACACCAACGTTTCGGTGTACACTTACACCTTCTTCAGGGTCTATACGTTACAAAGAGATATTCGAAAATGGTCGAACATCGCAGATCAACACAAAACAACAGGGCCAACAAATGTGCTCTGGCTGAACATTCTAATACACGAAAACACAATTTCTATTTAGAAAATTCCAAACGTATATTTCTTGAAATGTTACATATTAGGGATAAATGCAAGAACTGATGTAGAAAGACTAAAAATAGCGTCTATTTTGGTCTTGATTTTGATGTATTGGAAAAGTTCAAAAAGTAAAAAGCAAATTTCAGGCCAAATTAAGAGTTAATTAAATTCTTTATATATTATTTAAATTCCTACAGCAATACTACACAATGATTGGTGTACAAACGACCAATAGGAATCCCTTTGAATTTAGATGCGTTATATGATATGTGTGTTTATTTATCTTTAAATTATCAAATTAAACTCACGTAAACGCCATCAAATCTATTCTTTATTGCATGATTAAATGTAAAATGATCAAACAAAATTTATGTTTGTGATAATTTGTAATAGCAACGCATAATAAACAACGAATACTGCTATTAAATACCTAACACCTACTAATAAAATTCTCAAGGTATTTAAATATACTTGAACTCAATATTGAATAAAAATTTCCTCTTATGTATATTCAATTTTATATAAGTAGAAAGTGATATATTAGTGTGGAAAGATTCCTTAATTTACATATGACAAACGGAAGTGTTTTGAAAATTCGGAGCCACATCGAAAAATATATGTTTACAGATTGTTACAACATTTTTTACCTCTCGCTAAGAGAGGTATTGCATTCATGCTAAAAATCGCATATCCAGATTTTATTGAATAAGCACGTTTTAAGGTCCCTACAATCCGATTTTAACATTTTTACGATGATGTCTGTGTGTGTGTGTGGATGTGTGTGTGTGTGTGTGTATGTGTGTGTGTGGGATGTTGGAAGGACGGTTACTCAAAAACTATAAGACTTAAAATTTGTTTAACAACGTATTTCCCAATCGGACATTCATGGGAAGATCTGAAAAGGTTTTGGTAATAATTGGACAACCGGAAGTAGAAGATTCTTGAAAAAAAATCTTCTAAATATTATTTTTTGAAAATTTTTCGTGGTAATATTAAAGAAAATTAAATTCTCTATCTGATACATTTAAATATTTTATTATATATTCCATAGATTTAGAGATAAAAGAAGTATAATATATAAAATAATCTGTTGTAATAAATTTGACAGCCGAAAGAATGCCATGAAAAATAGTTGATAATTTAAATTATTTGTAACTGACAGATAAATGTCAGTGTCAGAAATAATGAGTAATGAATTAAAAATGTACTTGGAGAATCCCTTAGTTCTTGATCTGTGACTATTATGGAGATGACAAGTCTAGGTTGAAGGACTTAAATTTGTTTCAAACATTATGGGACAATGTACACCAGTACTATAGACCAGAGTAACTTTGAATTGCGAAAAAGCTATCAAATTCTTCTCAAGTAAGTTGTAAATAGTGACAAAATTACACATCGATATAAGAATAATCGGAGTGCAATCTATCCGTCACTTTATTAAAGGGAATTAGTGTTATTTAGATATAACATGTATGAAAAAATAAAATGTAAAAGAAGATATGTAAGAATAGATGCACAATCCATATATACATTTTAGACCGCCCAAAATTAATGTTTTTACTAGAAGAATATGAAGAGAAAGTAAACAACGTTGTTCGAATTGAAAATTGCTGTTACCAGCCTAATATTTATATATGGTAAACTCTACTTTGTAATTTATTGTAACATAATTTATGGTAAAATATCTTCATGTTGAGACATGCTATTATTGAATAATAAAGAAGTTTATACGTCATAGATTTATATGAATATATTATTTGTATTTACAAAAATATTCTTTGCTTTATGCATACAGCCAGGTAAAATATACGGCGAGAGGTTATGTGCTGGCCACATCAGATTTTTTAATATTGAGATATAAAAAATCTTATCACCATATATACGAAATAATTTTATCTAAAATTGTATTATAGAATGTATTAATAATGAGTTTCTTAACACATATGTAGTTGTTTCGTAGCACAAGAAAACAAAATTGGAAATACTTAGTCCTTTTCAATTAAGAGATAGGCAATATTAAGTAAAATAGCGGCAATGCAAAATGTAGGAAAAATCTGGGAAAAATTTAAGAAACTTCTCAGTAGAAGAGTCAAAAGAAGAAGGATAAAAGTAAAAAGTATATATTGAAAAGGTTTAAATAATTAAATTTTAAAAAGTATCGTTGTGAGTGAAAATATGCAATTAACCAAAAAGCATTTTTGAAACATGATTTATAATTTGTCCCCTTTTTAACAATTTTTTTTAAGTCACCAGAAATTAGTTTGAAAGCATTCGAAAAGAAGAATAGTGGTGAGCTTTTAAAAAGTGCTGAAAGGAAATTAGTAAAGTGTATTAATGTTGGAGGTAATTACTTTTATTTTTGCCACTGTTTGCCTTCGATTTTTTTGCAATATGTCGAACTTCTGTGAGATAAAATATCATCAATATTAGATTAACTAATAGGTAAAGGTAGACGAGATTTTCAAAAAAATCGAAAATTTAAATTCACTAATGCCCGTTTGCACCGTTTCACTAAATAAGATACACTTAAGCAAGTAGCGGCGCTTAAAAATAAGTAACACTTATATAATAGTACCTTTGCACGAATTCCACTTTACTAACCGTTACATGCTGTTATGAATCTGGGGATTTAATTTTTTCTTTATTGTTTCTATATTCTCTTTTGTGAAGTGACACTTATTTATTTACAAAATGTCATTACATACTTATCATGAGATTTGTTTGAATCTTGTGTACCATTATCTATACATGTAATACATATAATACATTTTTAAGGTATTACAATATACTGAATTTTGATTTGTGTGGCCCCCATTATTTTAGGAAACACAATATTTTGAGTATTTTCTTTATCTCTTTTTGTGTTGTTCAATGAAATTTTATAAATTATTGTCAGAGTGATGTCATAGCTTTGGAGTCACAATTATTCACGACGACACAGTCGAATAATGCACTTCTGCAAAATCTGCTACATGTCACACTTGGAAATTAACCAATAGTTGCGAACTGCATAAAACGCAAGCTTGTGAAACAATAACTCCAATATTTTTCTTTGTTACTCGAAATCACATCGAAATATTTGCTACAAGCTCAAGTCATCCATTGTGTGAAATAAATTTAATCTACTATTCACTCTCCTTGGTATTTGATAGTTTCATAAATTAATTTTATTCAATTCATCCTCCTCAGCGGCATTAGATTTATATTCAATAGCGTTTAAAACATGTATCTTATGTGTTTGACATAGCACGAAATGTCAAAATGGATACGTGTCACTTAATGCAGTTGAGCGGTAGATGAAGTACGGCTTAATATAACTTAGTAAAAATAAAGTGAAACTTAAGGTATTGTGCAAAAGTTTTTAGTAATTTATGCGCCACTTATTACTAATTGCTAGTTAATTATAATGATGCAAACGGCCATAAGAATCAGTCTTACGATTCCCAGTTACAATTTTAACTACCAGATAAATATATAATATTAACTAAGATTATTAACAGCAATGATAAATTTGTCATTGACCAGTTAATTTCGTTTTAGTTTTGATGATTTAAATAACAATCAGAATTTTTCGGAGATTGTAATTATTTTTTCTCGGTTAAATGTTCTATTTTGTTAAAATAAATATTTTCATTTCAAATTTAAAAATTTTAATTGTTGTTTGTTATTGTTTTCTCCTTTTATAAAGTATACCCATATTTTCCTAAACATTAATGTGTTGTTTTTGTCACTTTAAAAACAACTGTTGGATAAAAAATATATTACTCATACATTTTAATAACACAATAATTTGTTACCAAAATAAATTCTTCGTCAAGTACATTGTACACACAATGTTTGGAATAAGTAAATAAATATGTCATCAACACATATGAAATGTTCTTGACCACATGAAGTTTACGTATGTTTGTAATAAGTTGTTTAACTTGAACTAGCTAAACATAAACGTTGAACATAGAACGTAGGTAGCTATGAAATTAAACTTGCATTTGGTAGTAGGCGATGCAACTGCGATTGCCAATTGTTATTTACGCGCGGGATTTAAATAAGGAGTAAAGGAGTACTAGAAAATGTCAGGGAGACATTGTCAATTATTTGAAAAAACAATTGATTAGGAATATATTATAGTAATTAATTGTAAAATAGGAAATATGCTTCAATGTACACAGGATGTACAAAATTATTTAAAAAAGTTGTTGTTATACTGTATCTAATGAATAATTGTTTTTTTTATATTATATTTTATACAAATGCGGAATTGTTATTTCCATAAAAAAGAACAGTCATAAATTTATAATACCGTCCAAAAATATGATATTAAGTTTATCTTTTTATTATTTTTTTGTAATTTTGAATAGATTCACTATGTACTTTCAATAACTAAATAATTTTGTATAAATATCTTTTAATAAAAAAAATGCATTGTAATAAATTCAATTTAACAACTGTAATTTTAAGCGATGAAATGAAATTTGAAATGAATTATTATGTATTGCTGTCAAAATTTCTATTCGTATTTTTTTGTTTAAGGGTAGCTTTAAAATTTAAGCCCTGTTGGGCATTAATATTGTAATATACCGGTGTCTGTGATACCGAGTGCACATTATTTTTTCTGAACATAGGAAATGTCAACATTTTCCTCGGCATTATCAATTACTTTTAGATAAAAATTGCGTCTGAGCTTAAAATTATTGGTCAAATATAATTAAAACGCTTTGATGGATCACACCCCTCATAAAAAAATATTGTTAAAACGGTACATTTTTAAATAATTTTCAGTATGCCATGGAAAGTAAAAGTAAACTAAATTACGATTTTCGAGTTTTTCAGTTTGATGTAATATAAAATGTTAGATTGTTGATTAAATCATTGTTTGAATTCGCTAATCATGGTTCCATGATTGTTAATTCGTTTTAATTATGAACAAGTTTTGTCCTTACACTTTTTGCTGTAAAATTAATAGGTAAATATATAAATATCACTAATTGAAAATTTTAACAACGTATTTCTTATATTCAGAAAAAAAATACTTAGATCTGATTGAATATAAACATGAAATCTATAATGTTATTATTTAAAAGTCAAAGGATGCACAAATTTTACAAAAACAACGGTGCGTACCTGTATTTTTGGACAATACTCTTTATTAAACATAATCATAAAAGAATTTTGTTATTGTAAATATTGTTTTAATGTTTCACACATATTTTATTGTGGCTATAAAAGTTTAATATAATATTATATACTGATAAGGACTTTATTGTTATAATAATGAAATGTGCGATTAACATGTTTGTTTTATAACGTTTTAAAAATTTATATAGTCCGTTTGGCTGACAAAGATAGGTAAACCCACTTAAGTAATTTATTGGTTCGTCGGTCTGTGACGTGCATATCCTGTTAGAGAAAATAAACTATACTTTATTTAATCTTTTTCATCTGAGATGTATACGATGTACTCTCTTAATAAGAAATATACACATGATAACATGAAACGTATGTAGGAATCGGAAATATACTGAAGAGTAAAAGTATGAGATCATTAGAAATGAAAGTGTTTAGAATATATGAAACATAAATCTGCAATTTAACGTTTAATTAGATACTAAAACGGTTTTATCTAAGTAAATATATATGTAATAATAAATTTATCAGGAAGACTTTATATGTACTTTTAAATGTAGTTACTCTGTAGTCTGTACTTTATACTACAGTCTGTTATAAATGATTGCGAACTTTCAAAGTTAACAAATTAATTTAGAATGTTTGTGCAAAATATAAATCTTAACACATATAAATTTGATAATATAAAAATTTGTTGTGGCCAGCACAATACCTCTCGCCATTTTCATTTTATGTTGCATAGGGCGCGAGCAGTTATGTGATTTTGTTGGCCTTGGCAAGGAGATATGGGGGCCCGTGTCAAAATGACAGCTAGTAATGTATATAGATGTGAAACATTAGGTGTCACTAATTGAAAATATTTTCATTCAAAACATTATGATTTTCCAAATCCATGTGGATTATTTTCATCGACAAATATATTCTATACTATGAATGACAAATAAACATCAGAATATTTTGAAATTTTGAATGAAAAATTATGGCATATGACAATTGTGACACCTATATAAATAACTACTAGCCGCCATTCTGACACGGAACCTCATTTCTTGTACACAAAAATAATTGAAATTGTATCTATTCTTTCGTTCTATGAGAAATTTTGTCCTACTATTCTAATATGTTCAAAATTCTTCAAATTCATTGATGGTATTAGCGGTATTTCTTAAGGATATATATAATATTACCATACCTATAATTTAAATACATATTTAATTAATAATATATATATATATATATATATATATATATATATATATATATATATATATATATATATATATATATATAATGTACTTGTACCTCCCAGAAATATCTTCCAGTAATGTTATTAAAACTGTTGATTTCTGACACTGACATTTTGCATTTATCTGTCAATTACAAACATTTAAATTTCTCAACTGTTTTTTGAACAACGAGATTTATTACAACAGATTCTTTTATATTAATATATCCTATATCTCCAAACCTATAAGAGATATAATAAAAAAATTAAATGTGTCAGATTGATCATTTAATTATCTTTAATATTTGTAGTAACAATTTTTCAAAAAATAATATTTAGATTGAGGAATCCGTAGTCAAACAGGTCTTTAGTCTCATACAATTTGAGAAATCGTTTCTCCAACAACCTAACACATACACACACACACAGACATCATTGTAAAAATGTTAAAATCGGATTCTATGGACCTTAAATCGTGCTTATTCAATAAAATCTGGATATGCGATTTTTAGCATGAATCCAATACCTCTCTTAGCGAGAGATAAAAAGGTTTATATATATTTATCGTTGATCGTTTATTTATACGAGTTTCATTAATGTATTCTCTTGTATACTCGGTATTTTCTAGAAACAAATGATTTTAAATAAAACAAATCCTAAGATATTGCTAAAGAATTGTAAAAACTTTAAGGGCCGGTTTAATAAAGTTCAATTTAAATTTACTTCTACATTAATTTTAACTAATTAAAATAACATTACTGTCAAAAAATCGAGTTATATTTGTTCATTTCGGTAAATTTATGAGAACCTTTGTAAAATCAAACCTAAGTGTTACGTTATTATCAGAAAAAAATAGTTAAGAATAAAATTAGATTTTCTCCAGTTTTAAAAATATTGCAATTAACACGTGTATTAATAAACGATTAATATAATAATTGGTTATTAATACATGTGATAGTTAAATAACTATTATAAAACTATTACTTTTATTTAAAATAGTCAAGAAAGTGAATAAGTGTACAAAAATTGTCATTAAAAGTTCTGGTATCGGCACTGAAGTAATCCATTATACGACGATTTCATGGCAATGCAGTGTTGCCAACCTTATTATAATTATTGTTTCATATAAAATAATATGAGAAGTGTACGATGTACAATACTAAATTTGTAAATAAAATAATAATAAATTGTACAAGAAGAACAAGCTAAATAATTCCGGTTAATAAATTTGAGATAAATGATAAAACATATAATATTGCGTGTTCTTTATGATAACTTCAAAGTTCGAAATTAGCAATAGCAACATTGAATGTCAAACTGACAGATGAGTATAAATATAACCTTTAAAAATAAATATCAAATTTAATATGCACCTCGGCACAGAAGTTCCTTTTTGTCACTGATACGGTTTATTTTCTTCGGTCATAAGGGCCTCGGCAAATAAATTCCATATTTATGATAAAAAAAATAGAACTACAGTGTCTTAATACATAAATAACTATTTCATTACACGGTTCTATAATATTTAGAAATTACGGCTTCCAGAAAATCAGATTTTGAAGTTCCTTTCAGCAATGTTTCAGAATAAAAGCAGGAATTGATGAATTTAAAAAAGTGATAATCTGTATTGTTCAACAAACATATTTCCCAAAGTTTTGTACGTTCATCGAAAGCAGGCCCGGATACGGCCACAGGGCAACCGGCCAAGTTTCCGGTGGCCCGAACATTAAAATCGGGTTAATATTTGCCCGGGCTGGTGTTAGTCCCCATATCCGGCCTTGACCGAAAGTTACATATCCGCTTTTGCCATAAAACCACTTATATTGCAACCGTATATCATTACTTATTTGATAAAGACTTCAGTGTCAATATGTAAAACTTGTTACCTCACGGACTTATATAACCATCGTTGAAAGAGAACCACTTTCGTGTAATATGAAAAAATAATGTTTGAGTTTGACATCGGCTGAATTCGAATTCAGACCATCCGAAGGCACAACAAAATATAGACAAACAAACATTAAGTTTTGTCAAATACAGATTTGGCACTTTATTTTCACATATTATATAAATAAAAAAAAATCATATTACACCCATAAAAATTTTAGGCGTAGCTAACACAAAGTGTGACAACAACAATAAATAAATAAATAAGCAATAAACAAATAAATGTTACAAAATTAAGCATGACAAGTATTTATTTCAATACATATAAAAATAATTCAAATTTGTTTATTTTTTTAAAAAATATATTTCACCAATTAAAAACAATACAAATTTAATACCAATTTTTAAATCTTTTCTTAACTATAAACCATCTTCAACTTACTTTAGTTAAATCCACATTAAGCCACTGGTAAGTCACTCAAAAACAATTGACAACCTCGCAATCAGCTGCCTAGTAACTCGTTCTTGTTCTTTCAACTGTTAACAACAAACTGACTGTTGAATCATTGGTGTCTACATCGAGCAGCAGCTGTACGTTTCCTCTTGCTCTGTGGTACGTTTCACAGCACTCTACGATGCAAGACGGAGTACTTTCCCCCTCGTCCCGCAGAGGAGTTGAAGGGAGTTTTGATATTAAGCAGAACAACAAAGGAAGAAAATTGTAAAAAATGGAAACTTTATGAGAAATATAAATGATTCTTTTTGGCTGTATTGTATACATGGTTGAAATGTATCTAAAACTAAAAATAGAACTAATTTTATGCACAAAAAGTTGTATAGATAAACAAGTCAAATATTAACTCATACTGCGAAGTTCAGGTTCGTAAATGATTTTAAATAAATAAAATGGACAAAAATTCAAGAATATTAATAAGAGAAGAAGTTGCAGCTATAATTATAACTTCGTTCATTTTTTGTTGAATAATTCTAATTTCTAATATATAAAAATGGCACTTATATCCTTTTCAGTTTAAATGTTAATATTGCTGTTAGCGACATGAAACATTTCATCTATACGTTGGGGTAAAACAGCTTTTTATTTGGAGAAACACTAAACACGTCTAATCACTACAAAATCTATTACAAACTGAATAAAAAATATTAAAATATGTAACTATAATTTAATTAAGACTTCAATCAATTATTACGGCATTATCTAATAAATATAACTTGTATTATTAAACATTCAATAGCATCGTTTAATAATTTCAATTAAATAAATATAATTATTCTGAAATTATATAACTAAACCATCAACATACCTACCTAATACACATATTTTTGGGTATTGCACTAAGATATAGTCGTATTACAATTTTCTTTTTATAAATTTATAAAAATACATACGTATGTCACCCGATCATGGCTTCTGATATTACCCATTGCTGGATGTGCGCATCAGCATATATTCGCAAATTTTGGTAATGACGATGTAGAGAGGTTCACAAAATTATTCGTACACTTTGTTTTCATTATCAGTAAATTGTAAAATAAAAGGGTTTAAAAAAAATCAATTAAAAAATTAATCATAGTTTTCTATCGATATTTCAGAATCAAATAATAGTCATCAAATTTTAAAAAAATGTTTATAGTGTACTTTGTGCTGAAAACAAATTATATATATATATATATATATATATATATATATATATTTATATATATATATATATATATATATATATATATATATATATATATATATATATACCGGGTGTCCGAACCAATCCTTGGCATAGGAGTTTAACTGGGCAAACAGTGTTTTGTAAATAAAAAGTGTCCGGCAGAAAATTAAGCCATGATATTGGACATGATAATGGTACATTACCTTATGTGAGTTATTTATTATTAATTACTTTATTATTATTGCATAAATTATAATTATTTTGTTAAATTTATAAATAAATAATTCTTGCAATATTTTATGAAGTAATATAAAACGATTTTTAAATATATTATGTAGCACAATGGCTAACATAGCTGGGTTTGATTCTACAGCAGGATTTTTTTCATTTTTTTCAAAAAAATTACTGAACTTTTAAATACATATGTCTCTTATTTCCTATCACAATCATTCAGAAATAAGAATAACTATATAATAAATAAAGGGAAAATAATTAACAAAAATTGATTACAATTATCAAAAGAGTGATATTTTATTAAATATGCATTGTATTTTCTTTGATGTCAATGAAAAATAACTTTGTTTTTTATAAATACAGGAAAAATGCAATTCATGCACATGTTCATTATACCTATCTATCTCAGTTATTTTTTATTAATAAGAAAAGAAAATATAATGCATTTTTATTGCATCACTGTTTTCATTCTTTAATCAAGTAATATTTTTTGCAAAAAAATAAACAAAAATTGTCCAGCTAAAGAATCGAACCCAAATCTATAAAATGTACAATTACAAAGGCAACTAAGCTAACCAATGTGACACTATAAAAATCTTAATGATTAATCTTTAAATATTGAAACCATTATTTATTTATATTTTTTTCTAATATAATAATAATAAAGTTATTAATAATAAATAACGTATTTACAAAAAACTGTTTTTCCATGTTAAACGCCTATGTCAAGGATTTCTTAGGGCACTCGGAATGTATTGTAACGTTTATTTATTTGGGTGAAGTGTAAAAATCAAAGAAATTTTATAAAGTAAAATAAAAGTTTATTAGCGATGAATAATATTAAAAAGATAATAAAAATAACTAACACTATGATTAAATAATTATAAACCCTAATTTAAGACTAAGAATATTATTAAATATTTAAAACTTAAACACTAAGATTATTTATTTAAACAATATTTATATAACTACATTTATTTATGTTCACAACTCGTAGACTGTTTATTTATATCACCCACTGTTCATTGGTCGTTGCTTCTATATAACAGACTGTCCTCTCGGCTGTCCTCCCGAAGGTATTTATAAAGTCCGGTGTCCTTCTGGAACTTTCTGACGCGACAATGACATATAATACAAAGGATTACCCCACCGGATGTAATTAATCTAGTCTAGACGTATGGGTTTTCCCGCTGTCGATTACGTCATCGCTCTGGTTTTTAGAACGCTCCTTAAGAAATACCGCTAATACCGTCAATGAATTTGAAGAATTTTGAACATATTAGAATAGTCGGATAAAATTTCTCATAGAACGAAAGAAGAGAAACAATTTCAATTATTTGTGTGTACAAGAAATGTTAAATTCGTTACTTATAGGGCGCGAACAGACATGTGACTTTGTTGGCCTTGGCAAGCAGATATGAGGATCCGTGTCCGAATGACGGTTGGTAGTTATTTACATGGATGTCACAATTGTCATATGTCATAATTTTTCAATCAAAATTTCAAAATATTCTGATGTTTACTTGTCATCCATAATATGGAATATACTTGTCGAGGAAAATAATCCACATGGATTTGGAAAATCATAATGTTTTGAATGAAAACTTATGATACTTGATACCTATGTACATTACTAGCTGTAATTCTGACACGGGCCCACATATCTGTTTACCAAGGCCAACTAAGTCACATAACTGCTCGCGCCCTATGCAACATAAAATCAAAATGGCAAGAGGTATTGTGCGCAGACAAACATTTACGTTTGTCTGTGGTGCTGGCCGCAACAGATTTATTAAATCTGATAAATATTTTATGTTTACCAGTACAATAATTTATTTTTTTAAATTTCATTTAGCGCAAATATTATTATATTATACTTAGCTGATATTATTAAATTTATAAATGATAATAAATAAATGTATATTTGTTGGTATTTCTGCCTTGACTGGACGAGGAGAATCTCCTGTTGAGACGGGCTTGGCCGCATCATCACTGAAGTCAAGTCAGTTCATTATAAGCTGAGACAAGCTATACACGATGTCATTACGGTACCTTTTGACAAATAAGGGTTGTTGTGTTGTTGTCTAGTACAGAAAAAAGTAAAAAAGATACATTCAACTATACAATAAACAAGTAATCAAACTATCTGGTCGATAACTTGTTATAATATTCACAAAAAAATTAAATTTAAATTTTACTATGTTTTCTTATTTCTTAGTAATCACTATTATTAAGTAATTATTAAATATATAAAAAAATCTTTACCTCAATGTTATTTTCTTATACTGTTTAAGGAAATACTGATTTTGAATTAACTAAAAAATGACGTACCATCCGTAGTAATATTATGAAAACATTTACGGAAATACAATTATTTAACTTATCCTTTTCTTAATTACACCTATTTTAAATTACATCACAAATTATTTTTGGAATCCAAGTTTCTCTAAGAATATTCTAACTGCATTAAAGGTGCGGATATTTTTTATTATAAACAACAATTTTTGCACGTGCAATGATTATAATTAACAATAAAAGTACACTTGACATCAAATGTTTATTCACAGAATTTGAAGTTATTAAACTGTAATTTATTTTTATGTCCTTGAGTCTAAGTACTGTTAGAAAAATTAGTATTAAAAATAAACAGTATTTCGTCATTACGTATGCAATAATTTGTAAGCAAATATATTTAGTATGTTTGCAATAGGTACTGGTACTGTATACGTATATAGTATTAACAAAAAAAAAAATATTTATTTCGTAACAAAAACGAAATATTTATCAACAACTCATATGTTTTGACGTTTGACAATAAAAAAAAAATATAGTTTAATATTAGTACTTTATTTGTTTCGTTTTCGTATGTGGTCTTTATGTATCTATATTTTCAAGGCAACCAGGATAAACAACAAATAAATCTTGTGTTTCATTGTTTTCTACGCCTACTACACAACTCAATTAGCTAAATTTGCAACACTAGCTCAATTTAAATGAACCCACAAGTACTTAACTCTATAAAAATATTTTTATGGGCGATTGATCAAAGCGTGAATGAGCAATCATTTATTTAATGGCGTTTTTTAATTGTTGTAGTCAAGCATAAAGCTATTTATGTCCCAGATTAGTTTTATGGTACGTTATGCATAAAAGTTTAGTATGCTCTGAATTACTAAATAAGTATGCGGTGCTCTAAATTGTGTATGAAGTTAAGTTAGTGACATTAATCTAAACTAGGTTAAAATAATTGTTGTATTGTTTCAAACTGCATTTATGTAAATATCAAAAAAAAAGTATAACTTGCTTGATTCAACAAAAAAATGTATGTAGCTGCACATTGCCTCCTGCCAATAACATACCTATTTATACAAGATAATATAATGGGGAAAAATCTATTTTGGAAAAAAATATTTTCAGTATTTTTCTACAGATTAATGTAGTTTAATAACTCTACATATTTATTTTTGAATAATAGATAAAAAAAAATCATATAGTCCATTTAGAAAAAAAACATCAAAATTTTCAATATTTCAATTTTAATACTTTTATATATTTTTCAACGTGCTGATTTAAAATTTTGCCGCGGGACAGTATCGTTTGTCGTTCTCAAGATATTTGAGTTCAAAGTTGTACCTACCCAAAAAAAAAAAACACCTCTTTTAGGCAATAATCAAAAATTTCGGATTAATGAATAATATTGATATCGTTAATATCGAATCTACGAACAAAATTAAAATTACATAATCTACATAAGTATACCTATTTTCATAATTTTTCAACAACTGATACAATCTAGAGTAAAATAAGTGAAAATAGTAAAAATTTTGACAGCGGTCTTCAAACTTTTAATCATAGGAACTGAACCAGTTATTCAAAAATTATGAATAGTGGTCCACCTTTGTATTTTTTCTGTAAAATTCAATGGTGATGTCGCAAAGTTTGCATCTGTACCCATTTTTGGATAAAACCCAAAAAATGGGCCATTTTATGTATAATTTTAAATATATCGGAAACAATATTAGATGTTGACCTGCGGTTTCAAAGTTTGGAATCAGCAATATTAAAATGAGGTCACGCAAAGAAATTAATTGTTCTTTTTTTGTTTAAATCGAGGAAGCATAGTCTAATTTATCATACTGTATGATTAACTTATTTTTTATTTACATTTTTTGTTGTATAAAATTGTTTTAAAGAATGATATTTTTAAAAAGTTGCAAAAACCACCCATATTGTGACGTCACGTTACAAAACTGCAAGTTCAGACTCATTTTATAGAGACTTATCATATGAATACAGAATTTCTAAAAGAAAAAAAAATGTAGACTATAAATTGAAAATTACATATCTAAATATGCTATATTTTTCATTTTTATAAATATAATTTTCATTTGGCCTGAAGTTATCCACGCATCACATCAGCTGTGCTTCTTTGTAAAGATTAAACGCTAGAAGTTTGCTTAGCTATAGAAACGCACGCGAGGCATTGAACTGAATATATTTTCGGTAGTATTTTGGCACGATGGCATAAAACAACGTTTCACCGACATGTTTACTTTCGTATATTTCAGGTTATCTTTAAATGTCACTTTGGCGTTTAAAACCCAGCGTATCAAAATGGACGTTGATATTGAAATGTGACGTCACTGGTCGCCCCTCGCGACGGGTGGAAAATCAGCCGCATTTTGAACAATGTCATTTTTAATTGTAATTTTCTCATTTTTAAAAATCGATTTGAGGAAAAATAAAAAATACGAGTCTATTATTTTTTATTACTCTACCGATTAAAGTTAAAAATGAAAAATCGTGCATGACCTCATTGGAATTTTCAATTTTCACTTTTTTATGGGTAGAGTTTTTGAACAATTTTTCGAAAAAAATGCTATTTGCGAAATGTAAATGAAGAATACGCTAAAATATTCATTTATTAAAGCTTATATTTTAATAGTTATTATTTGGATGGGTGGTCGCCTTTACATTCTAAACCTCATTCCAAACCTAAAGTCATTAGTAAAAATATTTACAAAACTGTCATCACCAAATTTCTCTTAAGGAATTCCTTATCATTCTAATAACAATAATTATTAAACAACTGCTAAATCTGTACAAAACAGTTGACAATCTAAAAAAATTACTACGACTTCCACTTTCTACAGTAGCTGCGCTGCTGCGCCCACCTCACACGTGAAACAGTGGCGTACGTATTAGGCAAAACACAAACGATTTACACAGCACGTGTTATTCAGATAAAGCATAAAGCTGTCTTTCTCTAAATGTACAAGGTTATTTTTTGTGCCATAATCAATCGATTCAAATAGAATTATGTATTGAACAATGATCACGCTTAGACTAAGATAGTTAATTGGATTATTTAATTGAAATTTGTTGAAAGGAAATGATATTGATATTGGATAGTAATTAAAAATGAGAACTATATTACTAATCGAAAAATATTGAATTAAAATTCCGCACCCAACTATTGTTAATTAATTAGAGTCAAAACCTTTATGTGAACATAGTTAGTTAATTACAAGGATCATACTAAAATTATTGTGAATACGACACATGGTTCTTATTATTAAATATGTTCAAAGATGTTCTCTTCAACAATAATACACTTCACTATTCTTTCCTTTCTTCTTAACAGCTCTCCCAATCAATCTTCTTTTAGAAAGCTTTCAAAATAATCATGAGAATATAATGAAAGTCGGACATTGATAAATCAGATGAGTATGGTGGGTGAGTGTTCTATTATTTTTATATATTTTTTTTCGTCAAAAACTAATGAAAATGCTCTCCGGTGAATCCTTTATTTTCACTCATAACGATACTTTAAAAAAATGATTAACTAAGTTTTAACTAATTTAAATTTGGCAACTTAATTTCATATGACAAATAACTGATTTTTCCATGATATACATGATTTTCATAATCTCAAAAATTCTAACATAACCCTCGTATTTCATGTATCAGTCAATTAGTTCAAACGACACTATATTAATGTGGACGAAATCTAGTTTCGAATTTAGCAAAAAAAGTATAACTTTAAAAAGGCTTTACTTTAATCCGACAAATATTGAATTTCAAAAAATCGCTAAAATCTTGTCTATATTTACTTCTAGATAATGCCCATTTCACGATCTATTTCATAATTGAATTCCTATTCTGTACTATCCTATTTCAATATTCTCAATTGCTCTGAATGTATCACGACCTTCAATAACAAAAGAAAGTTTTTTGTGACATTTGAACCGTTTGTAACATCGCGTAATAATCCATCATCTTAAGAAATCACTCAAGCCGTGGAAACAAACGACACTCATCTAGATTCCAAAGCCTACCTAACCTATAACGTGACGCCATGATGGTGGAAGATAAGCGTTGCTGAACTCTCGATTTCGTTGAATTTCTCTGATGGAGTGAGAGTAAAATGATTGCAGATTTTATCTAACAATTGTGAAGTTTTTAACGTTAATCAAGTTGCCTTGTTTCTTGTTTTGTTGCTGTCTTTTGTTTAGATAAGTAGAGCAGTTATTTTAAAGTTAGAGGTTTCTCTACGCAATGCACAAACAAGACAGGAAATTAAGAGAAATGAAATACGCAATTATCATTAAAATTGTAAATAGAGAAAAACTATAATAGATAAAGAAATAATATATTATTATGTCTTTTCATCCATTATTGAATATACCAAGCTATTTATTTGCACCATTTAAGCAAAAAGTATCGCATACTTATTTTATGAAGATTAAAATAATGTATAAGTAAAACAAATGTAGACTTACCATTTTATTATATTAATCTGTAATGTAATACTTTGTAGACTTCATTTTCTGCAAGAAAAAAATATATTTATTATTTTATGACACGTAGAACGAAGGTAATAATTATAAAAATATTTTTTTGTAACATTTTCAATTAGTTATATTAGAACGTGCACTGAATTGTATATGTGTATGCCAACATTTATACAACGGAAACTTATACACTAACATTTATACGTCAAAACTTTTCTACAAGTAGAAAATTATAGGCCAAATATGTGTGCGATTGTGTTATTGTTTGTACTTTGCACGACAATACCTTTTATATACAATAGTGATTTACCTAATATAAAAAAAAAGTTGTTTAAATGGGATTTTATTTACAATGTGTATAGGAAAAAAAACATATTTAAATACCAAGTATGTTATCAATAATGCTTTTCCCTGACGATTTTTTTATTACATAATTTCTTGTAATTTGTCCGTGGTTTATGGGCAAAAGACTTTCGGCAGTTCCATGCCTTGTGAGCGTGAATTTTATACGTTATGTTAGAAGAACGTATATTTAGAGAAGTCATAGCGCCACTTTTAACTATTTTTCTTTTTTTAACTCACCACAACAGCAATGACAGCCCGTGAGGTGACGCCTGGTATGCGTCCTCCACGGTACAGATACGTCGTCATTATCTAAGTCTGCCTATAAAAATGTAAATTGGCGCACCCAGAAATGAGTAATAAGCCGTGATGATATATTTATTATGGCAAAAGTAGATATACATATAAAATGTAACAGTTAAACGAGCAACCTCAAATAATTTCTATATTATTAAAGATACAATAAAATACTATCAGACAATCTTGTAGAAGACCAAGGGGAGCATCCGATTAGAAAAGAAAATATTTTCTTAAACCAGTGGCATAGTTATATTTTTACCTCCCGCTACCCTTGGTGATGGAGGTATAGGGATCATGCTAAAAATCGCATATCGAGATTTTGATAAATGACCACGTTTCAAGGACCACAGAATTCGATTTTAACATTTTCACACTAATGTCTGTGGGTGTGTATGTGTGTGTGTGTGTGTGTGTGAGGGTGTGTGTGTGTATGTGTGTGACTGTGGATCTTCTGGTCACTCTAGCTTAAATACTATCAACCGCAGAATTTTGAAACCTTTTATTTCCACCTTATTCTAATATGGAAAGAAGCCATTAGATTTTAGTGTAAATCGGGTAACTGGAAATCGCACTTTACTAGAAGCTTAAAACAGTTTTTCATCCAAAAATACCTTGTAATGTCATTTTTTCGCGATTATGTTATTATTAAAATTAAAGATTATTGGATTTTCCATAAGCATGCATTAATAATTTTTCTATATATATCTTATGGATAAATTAATAAAATTACAAATTTTATAAATCCCGGAGTCTATTTTTTGAAGATAAATACAATTTCTTACTTACACAGTTCATATTTCAAATGTATGTAACTGAGAGATAAATGTCACTATCAAAAAAATAATCATTTCAAATTAATAATAGTAACATTTTAAAAAGAAAATTGTAATTAGAACAATAGTTATATGGAAAGAAACTTAGTGCCCAGCATTAGTAAATATACAGGTATCTATTTAAATAAAAACATAATAAATATATCAGCACGGTATATTACCCATTGCTGGGTGTGTTAATCTGCTTTCTACGCAGATTTAGGCAATGATGATGACATATCTATATTGTGCAGGCGTGGACCACAGAGGTCAATTTTGTGCCATTTTTCGAAATATTTGGTGTTGGTAGGGATTGAATCCAGTTCCCCAGATTCGCGACCAGACACACAGGCACGCGGCCACGAGACCCAATAGGTATATGAGGTATTGTGTTGGTCACATCAGATGTTTTTAAATGGGATGATATATATTTTTTAGACTCATTCTATAGAGTGTTTTTTTTTCTAAATTCAACTATGTAATCATTTTATATCTTTACATAAGAAAAGTATTGAGAAATATTCAATTGAAATTTAAATAAATCTGATTATTATAGTTATTTTTCAGTAGGCTATGTGTGAAAAAGAAAAACTTCCATTTGTCAATTTAGGATAGAAATCAGAACACTGTTTATAAAGTTATTAATAAATTTTTATTTCATTTTAATTTAAGCTCAATTGTTTTTCATACAAAGCCTACTGATAAATAATTATAAAAATACAATTTATTTATATTTTAATTGAATTTTTCCCAATATTTTTGTTATATAAAGATATAAAATAATCACATGATTGAATTTAGAAAAAAAATACTCCATCGAATAGGCCTGAAAAATATATATCATCCTATTTAATCGATATTTATACACAATATTTTATTCAATTTGGACGAAATTACAAGAACAACCATTATAATAGTTAATTTTGACAAAATAAAAAACAAAAAACTAATCAATATGTAGCTTGTACATGACAATCGTCATTTACTCGTATAGATGTCAATTCATTTATTTATAAATTATAAATAAGCTTTATTTTCTGTCATTTGTGTCGTGAAAAATAATTAAAATGGCTTATCTGACTAATAAATACTGCGATGAGCTTTATTTTCGCGCCTGATGTTATTTTAAATGCATTATTTGTTGTAATGAGTTTAAAAAAAAATACTAGCAAATAAACAGTTACTTATAGTTGTTGCTACGGACTTAATAATAACAGTTTAAAACGTCAAATATGAATAACAAAATATAACTTTGTACTGTAACTTGAGAACCACATGTTTAAAAATATATTTTCTTCTTGAATCGGATGTCCCCCTTCGTCTCCCGTAAAATTGTCATAATATTTTGTTGCATCTAGTAATCTAATATAGAAATGATTTGAAGTCGCTCGTTTGGCTGTACACCCTGCCTGTATACGTCACTTTCTCAAATATTTCAAGAGATCAAATTAAAGTTTATCGGAATATACAGAATCAGATTTTTTAAATTTATTTCAGCAAATTTTGAAAGTTTGAAAAAGTAGGAATTAATAAAGTGATAATTATGAGATGTATTGACCCCTGTGGTGCATCCTCCACGCCAGCAATGAGTGCCCGTGAGGTGACGCTTGGTAAGCGCCCGCACGGTACAAATATTTCATCATTACCGATATCTGTGTACAAAGCAGATTGGCACACCCAGCAATGGGTAATATGCCGTGATGATATATTTATTTATTTATTTTATTTATTTATTTATTATTGTTTGTACGAGTATGTATTATGGAGTTTAAATTCTACAAAAGCTTTATTTATTTATTTATTTATTTGTCATTGCACTTATGGAAATAATTTGTAGAGCATATATCATTATATTTGAAAAGCATACGAAATTCTCTAACAAGGGGCAATCTGTTCTCAGAAAGAACTCAGTATAAATAAATATAAATATCATGGCTTAGTTTATTACCCATTTCTCGCTGTACAAATCGTCAACAGGTGTCACGTCACAGGTTGAGGTGTTTGTTTTAATGAGGTAGATATTTTGAAACGTTTTTTTATTCAATGTCTTCAATCACCAACAATATTGAAATATTTCTGATTTGAATAACCGAATAAATGAAATAATTTTTTATTATTATAAAAATGTAAAGCTGTTCTTTTTGACATTTTAAGAATCAACAAGTAGGTACACTGGCTTGCAAAAAAATCGCGTACACCTGTTTTTTTCTGTATTGAGTCGGTCTCGATTGTTAACTTGTCAATGTCACAAGTCAGTGTCATTAGTGTCAATTAAGATGTCAAAATTTTATCAGAAAACGAGAAAGTTGTAATACATTCTAAGTTAGAAGAGGGGTGCTTAATCAGATCAGTAGCAGAACATTAAGATTAAATAAAGTACTGGACGCTAATGGAGCGATGATAAATTACTAATGTTATTTCGTACAATATTTTGGTTTTCAATTTCACGTATAGAATTATTCTTCTAATTTCTAAAAATATTGATTAAATGATCAATTATTAAATTTTTATAAATAAATAAAATTACTGCTATTTAAAGTTAACATAATCTTTCCAAATAATCTACCATATGTTGTCCAAACTTTGGCGCCCCTAAATCCCGCTACTGCCTATATTGATGACGGGTCGGCAACCTTTTATTGAAAGGGCACGTTACCTTAATTTATTTAGTTGGGAGGTTTAAAAGATTAAAATATACCAATATTTATTGGTTATAGTAATGCAGGGAGAAGAGAGAAGCTTGCAGTTTGACCAATCAACAACAGAGAACGCGATTCAAGTTAAGCAAACTCTGCTGGCTAATTTTTTAACTAATGCCCAGAATATGTTATTTCCTTCCTTTGATAGAAATTTTCTGGAGTTTGCAAACTATTTAATTTACTTAAAATAGCCTTTAACACAAGTGTCATGTAAGTATTTAAATTTCTATAAAAACTGTAAAATGCAGTGTCAGTGACAGATTGCAAGCTCGTACCAGTTATAACGTCACAACAGGGCTATATAACCGCGGGAAAAGTTAATTTGAATCGCCAATAGATATTTTTGATTCTAGATTGCGAAATATCACTTTTGCATTGAATTAAAGTTTTGCTTTTGCAAACACAGCGAGCAAAAAAAAATCATTCAGGAAAGCAAAAGCATTTCATAATCGAGTATCAAACAATGTTTCTCCGAAAACTATGTCTCAATATTAATACAAAAGTAAAGCGAAAATTTTGACGTTTAGGTTTAATAAAAAAAATAGTAATTTACGTAACAAAAGTCGAAAGTGACACTAGGCGAGCCTTAGAATCTTGTGGCCCAGGAAAGACACTTTCAGGTCCTGGTAGGTTCTGGAAAAAAGAATAAATGAAAATCTAACTATGTATTACTTTATTTGTTATTACGAGGAAATAAGAAATAAATAAATAAACAACTGATCGCCATGGAAACATTTATGTAGATAATTTTCCGAGCTAGCTCAGTAAAGAAGAATTTTCCGGTCTAAAAAAGTGATCGAGAAAAAAAAAGAAAAATATATTACAAAGTTAATGGTGGGCACTTTAAAAATGCTTCACGGGCATTGTGTGTTTGCGTGCACCACGTTGCCGACAACTAATCGTCTAAAAAAATGTTATTATGTATTTTAGTCGATATTTCAAGAATATTTCCATATTAGTAGTTAATATTATTAATAGCAAATATTTGAAAGCACAAAAAGTGCTATAATGTACACATAAAAAAGTTATTATAAACACTTCTTCAGCATTTAAAACAATGACCGGATGCTGTCTTGCTTCACGTTTAGCTCTCCAGTCATGTACGAGTATATTCCAATAGACGAAGGACGAATAACAAAGAACGTCTCGAAATAAACGTCTTCCATGATTCAATTCCCATCATTGCCTGCAGCAAACTGTTAAAGCAAGAAAACTTGTTAGCAACTTACAAGAACGACGTAATTATGAAAGAACAGTTGACTGTCTCGTGTGCAATCTCACGTGTTTTGTTTTAACGTTTCCGCAAGTGCGGCGTGCAGCGATAGTAAATACTCATTAAAACAACTGTTTAGTGGAGACACAGTATTATTTTAATTACAAATGATACAAAATAGATTTACACATTTAATTGCTGCAAGTGAATGACTTTCAGATATCGGCTAATACTACTCCAATACGAGGATGATTTACAAGCTCCTTCCCACACAGTTGCCTAATTTGCTTAAAATTTTGAAACTGCCACTAGTGTGATTGTGATGTAGCAGCAATATTATTTTTATTACTATTCTTTACGTGTTTGTTTATATATTATTCTGTTTTATAAATAAAAACGTTTATATTATTGTAAAGACAGATTTATAAAACATACTATAGATTCAGAAAGGCGTTTCTAATTTTTAATTTAATTTTTACCTCCCGCCTATCTAGATACGTAGGTAAGGAAGGTAATATTTTCGGTCCAAAAATTCGATAACGAGTTTTCAGTGATTAAACACAAATTAGTGTCCCCACAACAAGTTTTACTTTATTTTATGTCTGCGTGTCTGTGTGTGTGACAATTTTTTCCTCCACGATAACTTTTATCTTCCAAAAATTTCTATTTCCGTATTTAAGCTTTCTCCATTCTGCATTCATATAGAGTTGTTTAGATTTTGGTTAGGTGAAATTGGACAACCGGAAGTGGTACTTTACTTGAAATCCATAATAGTTTTTAATGAAAAACTATATTAAAATATAATCCAATTAAAATTTGGTATTTAAGAATTTTATATTAATAAGAACGACATATCAGATTTTTACTATATATGATAAACTGGATGTGGTACTTTAGTTGAAGCTCTGAAGATATTTTCTTGAAAATATGTTAAAATATGATCCAAAACATCTCAAATTTCATATTGGTTGAACTGATGATCGACTGGTTTTAGAATGGAAGAATGGGAAATAATGGGACACACAGTCTTATATAAATTATTTATTTCCTGGCCGAAGTTTCGACTATACAAGTCTTTTTCGGGGTTCTGAAAGATATTCTTGGAGTCAGTATAAACATGAAGATTACAAACATTTTACAATTATTAACATAAAAGAAAAATTAATAAAATAATTTTCTCTACTTACTGAAATGGTCAGTTATAAAAAGGTTTAACATCGAGAATCCCCATCAACACTTTGCAGATTAACAGATGTAATTTTCATTACTATATGTAGATATTATGTCAATTTTTAACAATTATTTTTAGATGGAACGCAGAAAACTCAGATTTTTGAGGGAAAACATAATAAAATATAATCCAAAATTTCGTATTACAGACTGTTCTATTTATTGGAACATATTAGATTTGGTTTACAAACGATCAACCGGAAGTGATACTTTACTTAAAGCTCATTGCTATTTTAAACATGGAATAAGCGGGAGGACATGTACTAACCACATCAGATTTTTTAATCTCTTAATCTGTACATAAAAATATTAGACCCGTATTTTGTATTCTCGCCGAAAAATTTCTAATACGCCAGAAAAAAATGATTAAAGTTTCAATAAATGAGGACCGACGAAACTCGACGGCGCGTGTAACATCCTCTATGCCGAGAACATATGTTTCTAGAGCTGGACATGCTGGAGGCATGTCTTGAGCGTTCAAACAGCCGTTGGCCAATAGCACTTGCCAGTGTTCATTACGTCACAAACATAGCTGATACTGAATTTAAGCGCTCGATTTAAATACATTAAAGTTCCATTTTGACATTAGGGTAATAATAATCCTGAAATTAACAATTATATTCACCTTAATATTACTTATACATGATATCCAATAAATATTTTTATAAAAACCGTAGACTTGGAAATCCCAATTGTCCTATTGAAACTTTGACGTTTTTAAATTATTTAACAGGCTTATAAGTGAAGTTTTAATTAACTGAAGTATTTTAAACAACGAATTTTGCTGATTAATAGAATTAAATTGGATATGTGTACTTATGGGTCGGGACTCGTATATACTTAGCCATGAAATAAAAGACGAGCGATTGTATTTTTTGCTGCCAAGTTACAGTGATAATTACTTGTCTGTTCACACACCATATTTAGTTCAATCAGAGAATTTTATAGTCTCTGCAAATACAAGAGAATGAACTAAGTAAAGCAGCATTATATTAGTTCTTCACAAAAAAGAACAGTGGACCAAAAATTATTTATGTAAGGGTGATTGGGCGTATATGGAAAAGTTTTCTTCATATTTTAAACTGAAATTATTGTGTGCATTTCATAATAATATATATTTTTTGTCACCATTTTATCTAGTTCAAGATTGCATTATAAAATCATATTCATACACATTTATGTCGCAACCTATTCCACATCGAGTAGCCTATGAGTAGGAGACAAATGACAATCAGAAACGTGACCAAGACCACGACGTGAAGGTCTGTCGTAGAACGAGTTGGATTCCTCACATCTGCACGTGAGCTAAAACGTGTGTGACATACGTGTGTTTGGATTTTTCTTTTTTTCGAAGGACGCCGGACAAATGCATTTTACGTAGATTATTTATGCAGAGTTAGACTTATAATGAGTGCAATTAAGCAAGTTTTTAGTAATAAGATACTTAGAAAAGAATGTTAATTATTAAAATGGAAATGAGTACTTGAAGATAAGATTTTCGAATGCAAATAATTAAGTCCAAAAATTAATGGAATAATAAAATTATCAAATCAGTATTGAACAAATACTCGTATTTAAAAAAATATTGTTTTAAAGTGATTCAGTAAAAAGTGTTTTGTAGTTAATTAATGAGGTATGTATTTTTATCCACAACTGTCAAATAATATACCCATAATTCAACCAATTTTTATCAATTAATGACCATTGTTACTGTTAGTAATTGAATAATATTGACAGTTCGATGGAATCATATTATTCAATCGTTTTGTCAAATTCAAATTCTACTTTTCAAAGAGTACAAACAAAATTATGTTTAATACGTAATTCTCTCTATATAAAAAGCCAAAATTACACTAGTTTCGTCATTTTTCATACTTTTATTTTCTGAAATTGTGGCTGAATATTCGGTATTCAGATTTTCTGTTAAATGTTAAATCACTTCGTAATTTTGTTACAATAACAACGATAACTAGATTTGTCTATTTACCTAAACAATTTGTTTTTACCTTCCGTCACCTCTAGGTAAGGAAGGTATTGTCTTTGGTCAAAAAATTCGGTGGTGAGTTTTCATTCAATAAGCACGTTTTAGGGTCTTTACAATACGATTTTACTATTTTTACGATGATGTCTGTATGTGTGTGTGTGTGTGTGTGTGTTCGTATGTGCGTGTGTGTGTGTATGTGTGTGTGTGTGTGTGTGTGTGTGTGTGTGTGTGTATGTGACCACCGGCCGTCAACGATATCTCCAATACTAGAATTCCAAAAATTACAATTCTTGCATATTCCTCTTCCTTACAACCATATGCAGACTTGATTAGATTTTGATTTTGGTTATAATTGGTCAACCGGAAGTACCCTCATTTGAAGATTTTAACAGTTTATCTTGAAAAACTCAGTTAAATTTTATTATAACTTAAAGAATATATTATTCTCCATTCGATTTGATTGCATTTTATATTTCATATTCAACAGATATGGAGTTAAAGAATTATAAAGATTATAAAAATTATAAAATTTCATAAATCAGCCAGCTGTGCTAACTTAACCATGGACACTGCTAATATATTCAGGTAATTCAAATTGACAGATGTCAATATCAATAAAAAGTAAATGATGAAGGAATAAGGGAAATAACTCTAGTGTTGGGCGTTTCTAGAAATATATAAGAGAGACGATTACATTGGTTTGAACATGTCATGAGGAGAGATGAGTATATTGGAAGAATGAATTGCTTATAACAGAAGTTGGAAGAAACATAGGAAGACCAAATATAATATGAAAGGAGAGAAAAGGAACTGAATGAGGACGACATACAAAACAAAAATTAGTGGAAGAAGAAAATAAAAAATAGCGACCCCCTAACGAATGGGAAAAACTAAAGAAGAAGAAGATGTTAGTGTCAAGTGCAATGCGAATAATTTGTTTATGAAATAATTTAACTGGAAATATAGGATCTTTTGCAAAAAAATTATGTATAGGGCGAGTGCAGTGACGTGACTTTGCTGACTTTGGCGAGCAGATATGTGGACCCGTGTAAAATGACAGCTATTAATTACGTCCATAACTGACAAATGTCGTAATTTTTCATTCAAAATTTCATGATTTTCTTATTTCATGTGGTATATTTATTATCAGGGGTGTGGAATTCAGTTGCCGAGAAAAGGAATCATAAAATACCAAAAAAATAAATTTTGAATGAAAAATTTTGACATGAGGATGACCCGCAAAATAGAAATGAATGGAAGAAAAAAATAAAAAATAGCGACCCCTAACGAATGGGAAAAGCTAAAGAAGAAGAAAATGTTAGTGTCAAGTGCCATTTGCATGAAATAATATTACTGGAAATTTATAATCTTTTGCGAGACGTTTTATGAATGGAATTTGTACATAATACACAGGATTGACGGAAGGTATTGTGCTGGCCACATCAGATTTTTTACATTTGTTAGTGAAAAAATTCTATTTATTTTTCAATACAAATGTTGCTGATATTTGACAATATTGTGGATGAAGTACCTATAAACCTATGGTATTCTATTTGCATGTATTGGCTATTACCTACTCATTCGAAACCGGCAAGTTTTAGAATATTTTAATATTATTTACTTATTATGGGGAAAATATAGTAAGAGACACATAAGTTAGAAAAGGGAGAGACAAATAGAGGGAGAGAGAAACAGGGAGGAAGAGAACAAATTATTATTATTATTATTTCGTGGCCGTGTGCGTGAGTGTCTGGTCGTGAATCTGGGGACC
>OX596281.1:24134505-24507005 GCA_951394225.1 Harpalus rufipes | reverse complement strand
ATCACGTTCTGGTCCTTCAATCTCATTTTGTATATAATAAAAAATAATTTACATTTTATACATATATTACTTTTATAAATCTTTAATAAATATTTTGTGTCGCCGTGCGCCGACCGTAACTTGTTTAAAGTAGCAGGATGTTACGCAGTTACGCCTTGGCACAATCTTGTGTACCATTGTACCGAATGGACGTATACAGGTGTATCACGGAAAGTGAAACATGCGTTTAACATGGGAAATCAGTTTTTCCGTGCGCATTGCTCTTCTAATTATTTTAGACAAAAAGTTTCAAATGGATGTAAAAAAAATCATTTTGGCTACTACATAACTGCAGAAATAAAATTTGAAAATTCACGGAATTACAATTTAATAGTATTAGCCATGGTGTTCACTCCAAAAGCACGTGTGTCCTTTTTTCCCCTATCCCAAAACATACCTTGGTTGTCAGACAGCATGCAAGATGTCGCTACGACACCAAGAAGTAAAAATTTACCGCTCATCTGAATCTTTTGCGAATATGAACAAGTTTCTCGCAAGAATTCGTCAGTATTAATTTTATTGTCAAAAGTTGAGTTCGACTATCGCACCGCATCGCATATATATTTTTATTCACTACTAGCTTAAGCAACCGCAATTATTTATTTTTATTTGACAAGCGAAATTGTTTTTTCCTACCTGTACATTGTAACCATGGTTACCGATAGTTACCTACCAAGGTCGGTAATCATTACCGACTTCTGTAAACTTCTAACACTAGAGTTACTTCCCTTATTCTTTCATTGATTTACATTTTATTGATACTGACATCCAATTTCCATGATTAAGTTAGCATAGCTGGCTGAATTATGACAT
The DNA here is from genome assembly GCA_951394225.1 of Harpalus rufipes. Taxonomy (NCBI): domain Eukaryota; kingdom Metazoa; phylum Arthropoda; class Insecta; order Coleoptera; family Carabidae; genus Harpalus; species Harpalus rufipes. The sequence continues at coordinate 24,506,153 of OX596281.1, read as the reverse complement.
TTATATGAAATTTATTATCTTCATTCTTCTTTAAACTCACCACCGAATTTTTTGACCAAAGACAATACCTTCCTTACCTTATAGGTGACGGAAGGTAAAAAGTGTATATTATTATACAGTAAACTTGGTCTATAATACTATAAATTCACAATAAGGCTAAATTTCTCAGCAATCAAATTGTCAAACATAGAGATATAGGAATACATAGATATATGTTGGCAACACTAGAATCAAGTAATGTTGGTGACATTGTAAAATAATAGGGTTATGTTGAATAGTTGAAAACAAATGTTCATTTGAATATGCTTCGTAATTATCAATTTAAAAATCATTAACTAGAAAATATGTAAGTGCTAGTAGTGAATAAAATAGTATATTTACCTTGGTAGGGAAGACGATTATTGACCAGTGTCTTATATCCATCGCTTTCAGCTCTGGATACAATCTTGACGCTAGGTCAATAATGATAGTCTTCCCTATCTTGGTTAATAATATACTATTATTATTCCGCATCGCAATTTAATATAATCCCGCATCTCCTGTTTATAATTCACGCTTTTTTAATAGATATGTATCGCATGGTTTGTACTAGTGCAAAAGGGCTTTATACATTAAACACTATAGTGCATGTGCCACGCTTCAGTTCAAATCACGCCAAGGAAGAAAGCTAGAACATCTACAGGAGCTGGACAACAACAATCACCAAGACAACAGTCGACTTCCTAAGGTATGTTCCTTTACATTCTTTCCTATAAGGCATATGGCGAGGCATATGGTTTGGCAGAGCATCTCTTCCGCAAAAATACAATCCACTAACTTAAAAGTTAACTAGAGTAGCTAACCAGCTATTTCGCCGCACCAAATGGAATTAGAAACAAGAGACGAACAAAAGCGGAACTTCTTATTACGTCAGTGTCAGAATAATGATTGTCAAAATAAATACTAATAATTTGACGTATAAAACGTTACGCTTTTGTTCGTCTCTTGTTTCAAATCTTATTTCTGCAGTTATGAAGTAGCCAAAATGATTTTTTTTTATTGATTCGGATGTAGAAATTTTTGTTTATAACATCCATTTGAATTTTTTGTGTAAAATAATTAGGGGAAATAAGTTTTTCCGTGTGCATTGCACGGAAAAACTGATTTCCCATGTTAAACGCCTATGTTCCACTTTCCGTTATATACGAGTACCCTGTATATCTATGCAGTAAATATTAATATTTAAAAAACTAATATTTAAAGTGAAATATAAACACTTATACAAATATGGGTAAACATATTTAGAATTTAGACGAAGGCATCTGTTTTGAAAATATGTTATTAGACGGTAAGTTAAATATTTTTTTTTCAAGAGAAAATGCGTTTTATAAATGAGACGCTTAGAAGGTTTTGCCTTTTTTAATATATTGCTGAATATATTGTTCTTCTTTAAATAATACTCTCGTTGATATTATTTTAATTAATTTAATGTTAAATAATCAAATACAAACATTTATAGGAAAACAAACCATGAAAACGATATCTACGTAGTAGCGGTCGGAAGCGCATCGCGCGACCATTGCCAACAATTATTTTTTACAACTAAAAGTTACTAACCTACTTAACATCTCTTCCCTAAGAATAAACAAGTCTTTGCGATTTATTGACAATAATTCTTCCAGAGCGTGTTTTTAAAACATTCTCTGAATTGTATGACATACGTTGTTTATTAATAATATTTGGAATTTCGGTCTCTTTAGGTTTTACATTTTCTACTTCTGGGTCATCATCCACAGATTTATAAAAAATAGGATTATTGAGTGACTTATGAAAACTGTTACGATTAACTATGCGACTGTTTTCTTTCAGAATTTTATATTATCTAGGAGTTCTATTTAATTCTATAATTTTACCTGTGTCCCATTTCTTTGAAATAGAAACTTGTATTATTAAATTTTCATTCTTTAGAAAATTTGTGACAGAACGATTCGCATGTTTATCGTAATAGCTTTTTATATTGCTTTGTTTACTGCTTAATACTTTATATGCTTCCTTATAAACTAGTTTTGTTTTAATACTGAATTTGTTGATGGAACCTTAGTTCTAATTAATCGACCCATAAGAATTTTACACGGTGAATATATAATACCAGAAACTGGCGTAGATCGATACTCTAATAATGCTTTATACATGTCATTCCCGCCTGCTAACTTTTTAAATATAGTTTTAGTTATTCCAACTCCTTTTTCACTTAAGGGGACGTTTGAGTCGTGCAAATTGCATAAGCAAAAAAATATTTTTTTGTTAGCGATTTTTTAGTTTTCTGTTTGAAGAATAAGCAATAAAACTAAGAATTATTCAATTGTATTGTTGTCCTTACTTCTTGAATGATTTTGGTTGAAGAAATGCAACGCACATAAGGAAAAAATATTTGAAATGTGACTTAAGAGTTGATATTATGAAACAAAAACACATTCATGTAATAGTAAACACAAAAATATAGAGTAATATGCGATTTTCATAACAGATATGTTTGTATATTAGCTAAAAAGGTGAAAAAAAAACCAAAACCGGCGGTTTTAATGGCGGATTCTTAAGAAATAGTTCAACGTTCGTTTCATAGATGTCAACAGCGTAGTAGTGTCGGTAAAGTAGTTTAAATATTTGAAAATTGACCTTCAAGGTTTTGCCATTCTACCTGGCATCCCCTATTTATATTTTCAATATATGTAAATTCATAAACCCAAATAAAATTTTGACCTATTTCTTAATTTAGAAGAATTAAATTTTTCACTCAGTTTGCACTTGAAACATAACAGGCATCATCATTGTGAACATGTGAAAGGAAAATAATTTGTCCAAAAGTAATTATTATTGGGCAATAAAAATAATTTATGTTTTATTTCGCTCTCTTAATCGTTTTGCTTCAATAATGTAATCGGGATCTTTACATTTTTGATTTTTAAATCTGTTACCCATTACAATTTCTGGCAAAACACATTTTAAATAAAATAATTTTAATTTCAGGAGCATACAGTTTTCCCATAATTCTGTATCCCGATATATTTCCTCAGTGAAAATCGGTTTGTCTGGAGTAGTAAATATTATAAAATAACATTTCTCTTTACGACATATATTGAGCTGACTCTGAATCTGTAATAATTTTTTATAATTAATAAAATAAACATTTTCATTAAGAAATTTGTAAATTACCTGATAATAATAATTATGGGTTCTCTTCAGTCGTATACTTCCATCTGGTAAATTTTCCAAACAAATTTTATTTCTCAACTCCTTTTGTGCTATTGCCGAAAAAATGTCGTACCCTTTCTTTGCTAATGAATATAGGCATTTAACTTCAATAAGGGAGTCTGTATTTGTTATTCCTAAAAATATAAGTATTAAAATTGAGAAATTCAAGCAGAGTAGTAATAATATATACCATCTGGTCATGCACCGAGATAACAATTTATTGTATCTATATACAAACCGCACTTGTTGACACAGATATTTTCCTCCCTTTTTATTTCTTGGAACATGTTGATGGCATTTTTTTCATGCCGTTTTCCGTACTCTGTTGCGGGACATCGAGTAAAACAATCATGTTTCAAAATTTGTTTGACTAAAGCATTACATGATGTGTAATTTCTTCTTTTAATAACTTGGCCAAAAACTGAAGCCGTTAATCGATTTCTTTTAAAAAATAAATAGTCGGGATTTTCAAACTGCCCCACTGTTTGCCGCTCTATTATATTTATTTCTTCTACTGTTACCTGGACAAATATGATATATATATATATATATATATATATATATATATATATATATATATATATATATATATATATATATTATTATTATTATTATTATTATTACAGAAGAAATAAAAATATGGAACATTTACTTTCAACTCGTTTAATTTCCTGTTACACTCTGATTCCATCTCTTCTATACTCAATTCAGCATTAACCGCATATTTTCCATAATCCGAGTTCTTACTAATATTTGATTTCGGTTTTCTTCTTGAAGGAAATAGACGTTTTCTTTTATAAATATTCCGGTTTTCAATTTTCCCCAAATATTTTTTAAAATGAGATCCGGGGCTTTCTTTGATTTTTTTCTTCCAAGGACCTACTTGCCAATTCGGCCCTTTAGTAAAATGTAGGCCAGCTAAGTAAGCTCGTCTTTCATAGGATCCCCGCTGAAATAAAATTTAGGCGCTTTCCGCAAGTAAAACGCGCTACAAGGGACATAAAACACTCCGAGATATTATTTGTTTCATTCCCAATTAATTTGTGCGCCTTCACAATAATTTTGTCAAGAGCACCTGAAACAATAATAATAATAAGTACTGAAATCTGAATTTTTGCGTATGACTTACCATTGATATAGTGTTCTAACCCAGTAAATTGAAGCAAAGCATATCCTTCCTCAATTTTTAAACTACTTTCGCAGTAGTATGGTTTACAATTTGTGTGATTGCCAAAAATTGGGGCCCATTTTTTAAATCAAATTTTAGTACTTCTGCTTCTCCACCGGCATTTTCATAAATACATCTTTGAGCTATCTTTTGCAAAGCAATTATTTTATTTGCAGTTAATAACTTTCGTGCCCGTATATTTACATTTGTGTCTTTTTTAATGGCATACAATGATTTACCATAGTTCTTTATGACGTGATTGGTACATTCCATCTTCGTTACATGTTGTCCATAACTAACATTTTCCCGTATTCTTGCATGTACGCTTGAGTCACCATCAGCAACGAAACATGTATATCGCAAACCATGCATTTCTTCGCTCCTGTTAAACCCTTCCACGATTATGTCAGATTCCATGGCTGGAGATGTGCCTGACCAATTTTTAAAGCATTTATGTAAAGAGCCTTGATCTTTTTTATGGATGTCCGAGCACATACATTGCAAAATTTGTTTCGAACCCCAATATAGAGAATTTTTTTAGTTTTCCAGCCTATGATTACACCCTAAAAAATCTGTTCTGGCCAGCACAATACCTCTCGCCACTTCCTTTTTTGGTTACATAAGTATAGGGCGCGAACAGTCATGTTACATTGTTGGCCTTGACAAGCAGATGTGGGGGCCCGTTTCAGAATGATAATTAGTCAGTATGTTTCATTCAGAATTTCAAGATTTTCTAAATACACGTAGTTAATTTGTCACCAGGAGTGTGGAATTTACTTGTCGAGGAAAATAAACCATATGGAATTGGAAAATCACTAAATTTAGAATGAGAAATTATGATACATCTATATACATAATTACTAGCTATCATTCTGACATGAGTCCCCATATCTGCTTGTCAAGGCGCCCTATTGTATTTAACATTTCTTGTATACCTACATTCTACACCAAAAATTGTACTTACATATATCTATTCCTTATATTTAGATTGTTTAATTTTAAATTCATTATATGAAGAAATTTTGTCCTCTTCTAATTTTTCGAAATGTTTCCAATTCATTGTCAGGATTGACTGAATTTTTGAAGGATATATGTAATAGACCTATAATCTTAAATATTTAACTACTAATACATTAAGAAATAATATAATGTATATGTACTTCCCAGAAAAACTCTTTAGTAATATCTATGAATTTCTGACACTGACATTTATCTGTCAGTTACAAACAGTTCAACTGGTCAACTATTTTCCATGGCATCCTTTCGGCTGTTAAATTTATTATAACGTTATTTTATTTATTATATTTCTTTTATCTCTAAATCCATAGAATATATAATAAAATATTTAAATGTATCAGATAAAGAATTTAATTTTCTTTAATATTACCAAGAAAAATTTTCAAAAAATATTATTTAGAAGATTTTTTTTCAAGAATCTTCTACTTCCGGTTGTCCAATTGTTACCAAAACCTTTTCAGATCTTCCCATGAATGTCCGATTGGAAAATACGTAATTAAACAATTTTTAAGTCTTATAGTTTTTGAGTAATCGTCCTTCCAACATCCTACATACATACACACACACATACATCCACACACACACACACACACACACACACACACACACACACACACACACACACACACACACACACACAGACATCATCGTAAAAATGTGAAAATCGGATTGTAGGGACCTTAAAACGTGCTTATTCAATAAAATATGGATATGTGATTTTTAGCATGAATGCAATACCTCTCTTAGCGAGAGGTAAAAAGCAATTGAATGTAAAGGTTTAATTTTAAACTTCTTTATTTCTTTACTTACTACTCCAGAAGCTGCAGTATAATTATGCCCGTATGATCTTTTCCTCCAGCCTCCATCGACATACACGGTTATGCAAGGCACACCATCTTTATCAAATAAATTATTTTCCGTTGCATATTTCAATTCTTCTTTCCCAGCTAATTCCATTTCCTCCCACAAAGAATCTTTCCAAACCTAAAATTAAATATAATTTCACAAAACTAAATTTTTCATCCTAAATAACATTGTACCTCTTCTAATTTCATTTCGATCTTTTGAAATGTATTAAAATTCATTTCTGGAATGTTCATACTGGAAATTATTTGATTTAATTGTCCGCACGTATTTCCTGCCGCCAACGTTCCCCATACAGCGCCAATATTAATATTATTTTTTTCTGGCTCTTCCGTATAAAAAGAAAACGTCACATCGCAGAAAGTGCATTTCAAAAAAATTTGGCTGACAAGACCTTGACCTCTGGTTATTTCATTTACAATATGCAGTTTTCCAACAGAGCATTGTCTCGCATGTGTGTATTGTAGATCCATAACTTTATCTATCACATAATTCAAATCTACGATTCGATTTCCGTCAATTTTAAAATTTGGGAAAATTGCGTCACTCTTTTCTATAATTAATTCATGTTGAATTAATCTACAATTACAAAAGGGTCAATAATATGATTAAGATTAAATAGTGTGTTTTATATTATTTACCCATTATAATCGTCTTCATCTATAAAGGACAACGAAGTATTCACGTTCGTATTAGTACTATTTTGTGGTGGTGTAGTACAATTATACAATTTTTGATGAACTTCCTTGATTACTTTCATTGCTGTAAAAATATGTGTTTATTAAATTCGCAAACTTCCACCCCAAGCTCATATATCTGCCATATGCACTACGTACTCGATATCTCTGTTCTTTTATATTGTTTTTAAGATTACTTCATAATATAACAGTACGATGAATAAATATAACTCATAACAAGAATACAATGCAAAGTAAACACAAGATAATAAATAAACTAAAATATAGATTTAAATGTGGCAATAAATAATTCCACACATACCTGAGTACTGTTGATTGTTGTTGAGCATAGAACTTTCTCTGAGCTTTACTAGCCTTATTCCGTTTTTTTGGACGACTTAGTGGAGGTCTGCTTTTTTGTCCCATATTATAAAATAATAATTAGAACAAAAATGTGTCAGATATAATACGAAAAATAGAAGTCAAAGGTAAAACTGGACAAATCAGTAAATACACAACGACTGAGTAATTATTATTACGTATTGTGTATTTATACTATTATCATTAAAATTCGGGGGTAGTAAAATTATTAGTGGGGATGATGAGAACCAATACAGGGGTAAGTTTCCTCTGATGGAATTAAATTTGCATGAAACTGCAACAAACGCAACCAATTGTGTCACAAGCTTAAGTAATTAGCCAATTGATGCTTGCTTCTAGTTTAATGTATATATTGGTAACCAATAATGAATGTTTATAAATATATTATACAGATATAGTGAACCATGACATTTTTTAGCGACATTTCATTTCTTCTGTACTGAAATGCGTTCTTACTAAATTAATAACAAATCAAAATTGAAAAGTTTACTTCTTTACGGATAAGTTTGAAGATAAATATAGTTTTGATTTAACTCACTTTTCTTTTTTAATTTTACCAAACGCTGACCAGAAACATATTAGAAACTTAATTAATTTCAAATTAGGTAAATTATACAAAATATTATTATTTTAAATATAGTATATTGTTTCAAAAATGTAAAGTTATAGCATGCTTTTCTGAAGGATTATCATAAACATTCCAACTAATACTCGAATAAAATATATTATGCGGGGGGGTTCAATCCGTCGATCGGGACAATTTTTGGTACATCACTCTACCAGTTTTGAATCAACATATTTGTCAGAATCTACATTTTCAAACAGGAATAATACAAAAAACAAAGTAAGAAATAAAAATTCCAAATAATCATTTTGATCAACGCTTGCGATTAGCTTCGTCATCATACCGACCTGACTATGAAAGTATTGTGAAGTCAGGACAATCCTAAATCTCATATTGATTTTCTTCATAATAAATAAAAGTGTTTACCTTTTTTATATACTTAAATATTTGTGTGTTTCGGAAATGACCAATATACACATATATAATGTTCTTCCAATTTATATATTTTATTTGTATTACAACCTATCGATCGCCAAATAACTTAGTATGCGAAATTAGCTCGCGTAGTACAAAGGGTTGAACACCCCTTTTATACAGTTTTCATTTTTATACGCATATATGCGTAAATAAGATATTTTTTTTCTGTTTTATGATAATATTAAATTAAATTAGACAATCGGACATATTTTGTAACAAATGGTTAAAAAATTATCCAATATATTTAGATATGAAATCTAAAAAATCATGTTTTTGTTATATATATATATATATATATATATATATATATATATATATATATATATATATATAAACTTCATTGGTTCAAATTTCTAACCAGTTTGTTGCTAGAAGAATTAAGTAGTGGGTAACAAAATAGGCCGATTAACTTAATCGGAATTCATTAGTAATAAATATAACGAACTCAATACGGTCTGAAAATCACTGTTACATAAATCTACTTATTTTTTGTGCTTACATCGAGAGCAGTACACGATACCTCTAATCCTATTATTATTTGCCTGTAAGAAAAACCGAAATAATAATGATGCTGTTGGATTATACACAGCACACCATAACAATCTTTGGAGTTTCCTGTGTTCATCAGTGTTGTGGGAAAATTTATTTCGCAGGTAGTTCTTTCAAAAAGAGGTACTTTATAACCGATTTTATATAGTATTTTAAAGTAAAAATAAATATTATCACGACTTTTTACCCACTTTTGGGTGTGCCAATCTGCCTTTTATATGCAGATATCGTATATTGTACCGTAGAGGGCGCTTACCAGACGTCACTTAACGGGCTCTAAAAGTGGAGAGAACCACAGGGAAAAAATAATAATCGTGATACAAAAAAGTATACATACCCCAAGCAATTTGCATGTTTTTGATGATTTGTGCAAAATTCTATGACAATAATATTATAAGGAAGAGAATAGTTGCATATAGTAAGAATTTTTTTATAAATCTGCACATAAATATATTATTTTAAACATAATGTTATATTTATAACTCAAAAAAGTATACATAGTATTCATAGTATTCATATGTAGGTATTTTATATAAAAATCACATTAAAAGTTTGTTACAAAAGATTATATATTTTTTACTGCACGAATATATTATTTAAATTGCATTTGACACTGATATTGACACTGACCATTGCCGACTAAATTCACAAATAGTTATCTGACGAATAAATTTGATTCATCAATTAGTCAAAGTTTCGTTTCACCAACCAAAATCGTTGAAATGATAGTTATTCCTAGAATATTATTTTTCTGTCCATGCGTTTTAAATTTGTGTCATTGAAATATATAACAACAATATATATGTAAATTTAAAATTTAGCGCCTTTTCTATTGTTATTTAGTTTTGTTTTGTTATGTCATTGCTGACATTAAATAATACAAAGCGTGATAAAAGGACAGTTATTCAATTCTAGTTTTTAGGTAATATGTTCTTACTTATTTGTAATAATATTATTAATAAATCTAGTTTTTAGTTTTTAGCAATCGTATAATTGTCCACCTTATTTAAGAATTACATATATATCATTATTATAAATTTCAGTACAAAAACATTTAATTTTTAAACAAATTTACAAAAATATCGCAAAGTTATGAAATATGAAAAGGTAAATTGTGCGAAAGCCGTAATAGGATTATTATAACTGTATTTAATCCCTTCATAACCCACCTATAGTGCAGGAGAAACCAATGCTTGTGGATTATTTAAAATGTAATTATCAAAAATTCTGCTAATCTTTAGGTTTATCTTCTTGTTACAATAATAGAAGGAGTCTAAGGTTAAAAATATATATAAAACTAAAACAATTACCCCTTAACCTTAAATAATAATATAAGCTAAAAGCTAAATACGTATTTCGAGAACTAAGTTCTCATCATCAGTAGAACAAAACAAAAGTTTAAGCAGAGAAGTTAAGATTACTCAACATGTAAACCATGTCAGAGGTCTAACAACTCTGAGCAAACAAGGGAGAGAACTGGGATTATATAGGGATAGGAGTCACAGGTGAATGAATACCAATTAAAACTAAGATTTAACGTCCAATGAAATTTAAGATTTAAAATGTCCTATTAAATTTCAGTTTCTATTAAATCGAATAATTTAGAATTTGGTATGGGACCGAAATCTGCGTTCATCAAGTTATTTTTAAATTTATTTATTATTAAGCTCTCGTATGCATCTAAATATCTATCATTATTAATATTCTTTAAAAGTTTAATGTTAGAATTGTTAATTTTGTGATTATTAATGAACATATGTTGAGCCACGCTAGATTTTTCGGGATTACCGCTTTTTAGATGATAAAAATGTTCTTTAAACCGAGTGTCAATTTGCCTTTTAGTTTGCCCGATGTAAACTTTATTACAATCATTACAGCTAATTTTATATATACCGGATTTTTTGTTAGTGTCAATTTTATCTTTAGGATTACCTAATAGAGATTTAATAGTATTGCTTGATTTGTAAGTCACGGTTAAATTTTGATTTTGAAAATTTTTTTTTAAATTTTTAGAAGCGTGATCGTACGGTAGTGTTATGTATTTATTATTATTTTTATTATTAAATGTAACCCGAAACAACAAACTTGTATAAAAGAAAACATAAAATTCAAATAAATAATAATTTAAATCGTTTTAAAAACAAACCTAATAATAGTGATATTAAACTTATAAATAATCTTAAAAAACGCGACGTATTTTATTTAAAAGCCGATAAAGGTAACAAAATTGTCATTTTAGATAAATCAGAATATTTTAATAGAGTAAATAACCAATTAACTAATGGACCTTACACGCAAATTAATAAAAATCCTTTACCTAAAATGGTTAGAGAATATAAAAACACCATTAAAAATTGTCCAAATTTAATTACGAAAAATATAAATTTTAAACTTAACGTTTCAAACCCAGTAGTTCCAAAAATGTACTGTCTTCCAAAAATTCATAAACCGGGTAATTCAGTAAGACCTATAGTTTCTGGCATAAATTCACCAACTTATTTGCTTTCAAAATGGTTAGTCAACGAATTTACTAATTTTCAAAATCAACCACAAACTTTTTCCGTACAAAATTCGTTACAATTCATCGAAAAAGTCAAAGATATTACTTTAGATAAAAATGAAATATTAGTTTCTTTTGACGTTAGTTCTTTATTTCCAAGTGTACCGATCCCGAAAACTTTAGAATATTTAAAAACTTTTTTAGAAAATAACAACTTGGATGTGACACAAATTAATGAATATTTACGACTCACTGAACTTTGTATGAATCAAAATTATTTTCAAGTAAATAATAAATTTTATCACCAAAATGAAGGTACAGTTATGGGAAATAGTTTATCACCATTTTTGACTAATTTATTCATGAGTAATTTCGAAATTGAATTTAAGAAAAACAACAAATATTTTCCTAGAGTTTGGATTAGATATGTAGATGATATTTTTGCCATAGTTAATATCAAAAATTGCGATTTGAAAACTTTTCTAGACAATTTAAATTCAGTTTTCCCATCAATTAAATTTACTATTGAACAAGAAACTAATAAACAACTACCATTTCTGGACGTACTGGTTATTCGAAATAAAAATAAACTAGAGTTCGATATTCACAGAAAATCCACTAATACTAACAGATTTATAACTGCTGACTCCAATAATTTCTGGCAACATAAATTAGCATCATTCAATTTTTTAATAAACAGATTAACAAAATTTCCTTTAAACAAAAAAAGATTTAATATTGAACTAAACTATATTAAAGAAATAGCTAAATATAACGGTTTCCCGGTTAAAACTATAGATAAATTAGTTCATAAATTTAAACATCGCCAATCCGTTTCTAATTTTACAACATTAACACCATTTAATAATAAAAATAATAATAAATACATAACACTACCGTACGATCACGCTTCTAAAAATTTAAATAAAATTTTTCAAAATCAAAATTTAACCGTGACTTACAAATCAAGTAATACTATTAAATCTCTATTAGGTAATCCTAAAGATAAATTTGACACTAACAAAAAATCCGGTATATATAAAATTAGCTGTAATGATTGTAATAAAGTTTACATCGGGCAAACTAAAAGGCAAATTGACACTCGGTTTAAAGAACATTTTTATCATCTAAAAAGCGGTAATCCCGAAAAATCTAGCGTGGCTCAACATATGTTCATTAATAATCACAAAATTAACAATTCTAACATTAAACTTTTAAAGAATATTAATAATGATAGATATTTAGATGCATACGAGAGCTTAATAATAAATAAATTTAAAAATAACTTGATGAACGCAGATTTCGGTCCCATACCAAATTCTAAATTATTCGATTTAATAGAAACTTAAATTTAATAGGACATTTTAAATCTTAAATTTCATTGGACGTTAAATCTTAGTTTTAATTGGTATTCATTCACCTGTGACTCCTATCCCTATATAATCCCAGTTCTCTCCCTTGTTTGCTCAGAGTTGTTAGACCTCTGACATGGTTTACATGTTGAGTAATCTTAACTTCTCTGCTTAAACTTTTGTTTTGTTCTACTGATGATGAGAACTTAGTTCTCGAAATACGTATTTAGCTTTTAGCTTATATTATTATTTAAGGTTAAGGGGTAATTGTTTTAGTTTTATATATTTATCTTCTTGTGTTACTGAAATACTACAATAACAATACACGACAGATGCATTGCCTACAGAAATACCACATTATAAAATAGTGCCGCTAGATTATACAAAAGATACTAAAATATTAATTATAATCCTTGATGGTCAGTCTTTCTTCAGAGATTACTACTAGTACTAATTTCATATGTACGACAAAATTCTATGGTTTTCTTCAGTGTTAAATCTAAATCTCTTAGTAACCTTTCCTGAAGACTAGCATCTTTACAACCAAATATTATTAGTGATTCTTCCTGGTCACCCAATTCACATAATTGTGCCAACTTCTCGCCAACATCTGTGTGAAAAATGATCGAATGTTTCGCCATCTGCTTGAAACCTTCTAAAATATTTGTAGCGGCTGTACACTATTTTTTCTAGGCGTACAATACGTCTCAAAGGCATTAATTAATTTCTCGTAGCTTTTCTGATTTGCTTCAGGCAATTTGAAAGTATTATAAAGTTGTACACTTTCATCACCTAGTGAATTTAAAAACATAGCTATTTTTACCTCCCGCTACCCTTGGTAAGGGAGATACTTTTAGGGATCGTGCCAAAAATCGCATATCGAGATTTTGGTAAATGACCACGTTTTAAGATTCCTAGAATCCATTATTAACATTTTCACGATGATGTCAGTGTGTATGTATGTATGTATGTGTGTGTGTGTGTGTGTGTGTGTGTGTGTGTGTGTGTGTGTGTGTGTGTGTGTGTGTGGGTGTGGATCCTCTTTACGCTCTAACTTAAATACTATCATTCAGAAAGTTTTGAAACTATGTATTTCTACCTTATTCTAATATCGAAAGAAGCCATTAGATTTTGGTGGCACTCGGGTAACCAGAAATGACAGTTTACTTGAAGCTCAAGATAGTTTTTCTTCAAAAAATACCTTCAAATGTATTTTTTTCTCAATTTGTTATTATAAAAATTTAAAATTATTCTATTTTCTACAAGTTTGCTTCAATACTTTTCCTATATATTTTATGGATAAATTTATAAAGTAATATAAAAATTATATCTCGGAGCTTATGCTTTAAACACATCTCTGTAGTTACATAGTTCAGCTCAAATGTATGTAACTGACAGATAAATGTCACTGTCAAAAAATAATCATTTCAAATTAATAATAGTAACGTTTTAAAAGGAAAATTGTACATAGAACAATAGTTTATGGAAAGGAACTTAAAATACATAATTTCTAACATTAGTAAATATACAGGTATGTATTTAAAAATAGAAACAAATAAATAAATATATTATCACGGCATATTATCCATTGCTGGTTGAGCTAATCTGATTTATACACATATTTCGGTAATCATGATGACATATTTGTATTGTGCGGGCGTTTACCACAAGGGTTAATTTTATGCCATTTAAAATTCGAATTATTTGGCGTTGATCGGAATTGAATCGGATTCCCCAGATTCGTGACCAGACATCAGGCACGCGGCAACGACACCCCATAGGTAAATGGCGGGAGGTATTGTGTTGGTCACATCAGATTTTTACATATTCATTTGCTTCCAAGAATATATCAAACTTTTGTTTAAACATTTTCCAATTGACAGACAATTCTCCTGATAGCTCCAATCCTTTTGGCGGTTTAAAATTCATTTTTTCAACAAACACGTGTGAGTGTAACCTCAAAAACTTGTATATGTAAATATTTCTTTGTTAACTTCATTTACTAACGTTGTTTTATTTTTCACCTGACACCATGTTTTAAATAATATTCTCGTTGATATTATTTTAATTTATTTAATGTTAAATAATCAGATACAAACATTTATATGTCGATTTATATGAAAACAAACTATGAAAACGATATCTACGTAGGTATTTACGTCTGTTAAGTTGGCTCAGCCAATATCGAATTCCCACTTGTAGTGTATGTAGGCGATTAGTTTTTCGTTAGGTGAGATAAGTTTTGCACCCGATTACTTAGGTTTCGCAAGGCTTGTTTAACTTTAAAAAAATTTTTTTGGGGCAGGCTGACTTCACAATAGCCTACCAAAACGCGTATAATAAAATAATTCAATAGAAATATGTTTCCTTACCGTTAGTTGAATTAATTTTTAACAAAATTAAGTTTAGTTTCGAAATGGTTCAGGTCAAAAAAATAGCAAACATGGGCATTCTAACTTCTTATTTCTGCAACCCAACGCAATAATTGAAATCAGAGTGAACCTAGCGGCCGATTCGATTTAAAGCAAGTGTTGCATAGCCCAGACGGTAAATGTACTAAGGACATCAAAAGTATTGTTGGTTTATGAAAAACAAGAAATTAAAAAAAGATTAATAATTTTCTGTTTATCTGTAAAATGTTCATAGAGAAGTTTATAATATAAGATAATGAGAAATCAATTTGAAGGGGTAACCGTATCACGTACATATTTGGTGACGTAGTTACCATATCTCCCCTGAGTAATATGACGTATATTTTGTTTAAATATTCAAAGGATGATTATAAATTTTTGAGTTTAGAGTGTTAAAATATTATTGCCACATATAACATCCGCTATCAATTTAAGAGCAAGCCGTATCACAACTATATTTGGTAGGGTACTTCAGACAACCCCCCTGGGTAATTTAATGTACATTTTGATTAACTATTCAGGGGATGAGTTATACATTTTTGAGAGTGTAGAATATCAAAATATTATTTGAATATGTAATATCCCCTATCAATTTAAGGAGAAGCCGTATCACAACCATATTTGGTACGGTACTTAAGACAACCCCACTGAGTAATTTAATGTATATTTTGTTTAAATATTCAGGGGATGAGATACACATTATTGAGAGTTTAGTATATTAAAATATTATTTGAATATGTAACATCCCCTATCAATTTAAGGAAAAGCCGTATCACAACCATATTTGGTACGGTACTTAAGGTAACCCCCCTTAGTAATTTAATGTACATTTTGTTTAAATACTCAAGGGATGAGATATACATTTTTGAGAGTTTAGAATATCAAAATATCATTTGAATATATAACATCCCCTATCAATTTAAGAGAAGCTGTATCACAGAAATATTTGGTACTGTACTTCAGATAACCCCCCTAAGTAATTTAATGTACATTTTGTTTAAATCTTCAGGGCATAAGATATAAATTTTTGAGAGTTTACAGTGTTAAAATATTATTTGAACATGTAACAAGCCCTGTCAATTTAAGGAGAAGCCGTATCACAACCATATTCGATAGGGTAATTACGACAACCCCCACCCCCTTTGAATAATTTAATGTACATTTTGTTTAAAAATTCAGGGGATAAGATATAAATTTTAGAGAGTTTAGAACATTAAAATATTATTTGAATATGTAACATCCCCTATCAATATAAGGAGAAGCCCTCGGAGAAGCCGTATCACAACCATGTTTTGTAGGGTACTTAAGTCAATCCCCCTGAGTAATTTAATGTACATTTTGTTTAAATATTCTGGGGATGAGATATACATTTTTGAGAGTTTAGAATATCAAAATATTATTTGAATATGTAACATCCCCTATCAATTTAAGGGAAGCCGTATCACAACCATATTTGGTACTGTACTTAAGACAACCCCCCTGAGTAATTTAATGCACATTTTGTTTAAATATTCAGGGGATAAGATATAAATTTTTGAGAGTTTAGAGTGTTAAAATATTATTCGAACATATAACATCCCCTATCAATTTAAGGAGAAGCCGTATCACGACCATATTTTGTAGGATACTTAAGACAACCCCCCTGAGTAATTTAATGTATATTTTGTTTAAATATTGAGGGGATGAGATATACATGTTTGAGAGTTTAGAACATTAAAATATTGTTTGAATATGTAACATCCCCTATCAATATAAGGAAAAGCCGTATCACAACCATATTTGGTATGGTATTTAAGACAACCCCCCCTGAGTAATTTAATGTACATTTTGTTTAAATATTCAGGGGATGATATATATATTTTTGAGAGTTTAGAGTGTTAAAATATTATTCGAACATGTAACAGAGTACTTAAGACAGAGGGGTTGACTTAAGTACCCTACCAAATATAGTTGTGATACGGCTACCCCTTAAATTGATAGGGGATGTTACATATTCATATAATATTTTAATGTTCTAAACTCTCTAAAATTTATATCCTATCCCCTGAATATTTAAACAAAATGTGCATTAAATTACTCAGAGGGGTTGCCTTAAGTACCGTACCAAATACGGTTGTGATACGGCTTGTCCTTATATTGATAGGGGATGTTACATATTCAAATAATATTTTAATGTTTTAACTCTCAAAAATGTATATCTCATTCCCTGAATATTTAAACAAAATGTACATTAAATTACTCAAGGGGGTTGTCTTAAGTACCGTAACAAATATGGGTGTGATACGGCTTCTCCTTATATTGATAGGGGATGTTACATTATTCAAACAATATTTTAATGTTCTAAACTCTCAAAAATATATATCTCATCCCCTGAATATTTAAATAAAATGTACATTCAATTACTTAGGGGGGTTGTCTTAAGTACCCTACAAAATATGTTTGTAATACGGCTTCTCCTTAAATTGATAGGGGATGTTATATGTTCCAATAATATTTTGATATTCTAAACTCTCAAAAATGTATATCTCATCCCCTGAATTTTTAAACAAAATGTACATTAAATTACTCAGGGGGTTTGTCTTAAGCACTGTACCAGATATGGTTGTGATACGGTTTCTCCTTATATTGATAGGGGATGTTACATATTCAAATTATATTTTAATGTTCTAAACTCTCAAAAATGTATATCTCATCCTGTGAATATTCAAACAAAATGTACGTTAAATTACTCAGGGGGGTTGTCTTAAGTACCCTACCAAATATGGTTGTGATACAGGTTCTCCTTAAATTGATAGGGGATGTTTCATATTCAAATAATATTTTAATATTCTAAACTCTCTAAAATTTATATCTTATCCCCTGAACATTTAAACAAAATGTACGAGGGTCATTCAATAAGTAAAGAGACAAATGGCTATAGCTCAAAAACGGTTTATTTCAATCTTTCAAAATTAAGGCTATTTTTCAACATAATCACCCCTCACAGTTATGCACTTGTCCCATCTTTCTTGCAGCTTCCTAATTCTCTTGGCGAAGAATTCTTTCGATTTACCCCGAAGCCACTTTTGCACCGCTTCCTTAACTTCCTCATTGTTAGCAAATCTTTTTCCACGTAGGGCGTCTTTGAGTGGTCCAAACAGGTAAAAATCAGATGGGGCGAGGTCGGGACTGTAAGCAGGATGAGGGTCAACCTAACCCAACCCAATTCTTGAAGCTTATCACGGGTCAGCTGGGCTGTATGAGGGCGGGCGTTATCGTGCTGAAGAATGACTCCTTTTGGCAAGAGTCCACGGCGTTTTCTCCTGATAGCTGGTCTAACTTTGTGTTCTAGCATCTCAGAATAGTATTGGCTATTGATAGTTCGCTGATCTTCAAGGAAATCGCAATAGACCAGAAACTTCCACTGGACGTCCACATCGGGGTTCATCACCTACACTTGTTCGGCCACTTTTAAACCGATCAACCCACTTGTTAAAATTCGCACGGTTCATACAACTTTTACCGTACTGTATTAACATTCTTGAAAAAATTTCACTTGGTTTTACACCTTCTGCGACTAAAAATCTAATGACTGAGCGCTGCTCTTCTAAGGTGCAATCTTCTAGTGGACTTGCCATGGTGAACTGAAAATTTTGAGGTTATGTTGACATAAAATGATGAAACAGCTGATCAGAGCATATCCCAAGGTTGCCAACTAGCACCCCTGAAAAGATTGTACACATTCATTGAATAGTTTGAAAATTATAGAATTTGTCTCTTTATTTATTGAATGACCCTCGTACATTAAATTACTTAGGGGGGTTGTCTTAAGTACCCTACAAAATATGGTTGTGATACGGCTTCTCCTTAAATTGATAGGGGATATTATATGTTCCAATAATATTTTGATATTCAAAACTCTCAAAAAAGTATATCTCATGCCCTGAATATTTAAACAAAATATACATTAAATTACGCAGGGAGGTTGTCTTAAGTACCGTAACAAATATGGTTGTGACACGGCTTCTCCTTAAATTGATAGGGGATGTTATATGTGCCAATAATATTTTAACACTCTAAACTCTCAAAAAAAATATATTCATCCTTTTATTATTTAAACAAAATATACATGATATTACTCAGAGGAGCTATGGTAACTACCTCACCAAATATGTACGTGATAAGGCTACCCCTTCAAATTCATTTCTCATTATCTTGTATATAAATATTTAAATGAATCAGTGTAATATTGCTAATTATCCAAAATAAAATATATTATTTACAATATTTGTTGGTATATGAACTACTTTTTTGATAACTTATATATATATATATATATATATATATATATATATATATATATATATATATATATATGACAGAAAAATATTTTTCTGTTAATTTCTTGTTTTTTTTATAAAATAACAATACTTTTGATGTCCTGTCACAAGATCTGCACCTCGGGTGGCGAAAATTCCGCGCAAGGTTGGGCTCCGGACTAACAACAGTGGAGGAGGGTGTGGGTGTAAGTTTTCCTCTGGGATTAGTACCTAATAAAATCAGGAGGGCGCCAGCTGACCAATGGACGCTCAACCAGGGCTGGTCAACAAGCCTGCGGAGAGAAGGATAAAGAGGAAGGCAACAAGGCATGCACAAAAATTTGGAAATTCGAACAAAAACAAATCAATGAAATTTGGGTTGGCACTATATTAAAAAAAACATTTACAAAGAAAAACGGCGAAATCTACGTTCGACACAACCTAATGTTTTACACAAGATAGTAGTCGGATCAACCCTAAATATATGCAAAAAAAATTGCAGGCAAAAAAAATATATAGATAAAGCAAAAATATAACAAGGCAATAAAAGAAGCCGCGTAGAGCACTAGCCCGCCGGCGCTAGTCGAGCGTTCAGGACGAGGCGTTACCAAAAGGTAGGAACGAAAATACGAACCGCGTGAACCGTTGGTATACCAGCGCTTACGTCAGTTTTTCGACATTCTCTGTCGTAACCATGTAAAATAAGAAAAACCTGTCCTAAAGCTAAAGCGGCGCACAACACGCTAAACAATGCGCAGCGCAAAATAAAAAGTACAAACTTGTACAAAAAAAAAATTAAATTTAGCAGAGGTGATCAGACCTAACAAAAAGTTTACTGAGTGTCGGCGACAAAATTACAGCATTCAAAAAAAGGTAAATTTTGGATCATTCAATCATATAAAAAAGTTTGAATCATATACAAAATGCGAACAATAAAAAAAGGGGAAAAAATAAGCTTACGTCCCTAACGTGAGTTCTCCTGTCCGTAACTGGATCTATAGGGTTGTAGCCGGTGGTTGCATGTACTAGTCCATAAGACGACGAAGAAAATGGCGTCTATCGGCTGCTTATTCCCTCAGAACGCAAATTGTCGAGTTGGCGGATGGTCGTCTCCAAAATTTTGCCCCCAAAATTTAAATGGTTTGCTCGTCACGTCGTATGGTGTAAAACGAAAGGTAGAGAAATAGTACTTTTCTCAAACAACGGTAGCAATAACCGTGCCAGTACTAATGATAGTAACAAGAATAGTACCAAGAAAAAAAAAACAGCCTGAGTTGGAAGGCGGCTGTTAAGTAGTTGAAAAGTGAGTCCTTTTAGATCCGAGAAAATCCTCGATAAAATTATATATCAAAATAATTTTTATGCGCCGTGCAAAGCCAGCAGTAATCCAAATATAAATTTGATTCAAAACTTCTAATAAGCCAAATATACTTCAACACAAAAAATTGCTCATTGCACGAGGAACTCACAGACAAGAATGTGCCGACAGAAAAAGTCTAGCCAGGCAAAAATTGACGCTATCTCTGTTTTATAGTTATTAAATTGTTTATTTTACTACAGCAACATATACGAATAGTGGGAAGTAGTCATAAGGGGTAAGAAAATACAAAGGAACGCAAAATAGTGCCAACAATAAAATTTAAACGTAACAATCTCACCCTTACTTGACAAAGAAAAATTTCGTTAAGAATTTTTCTTAAGACGTTTCATCATCGGGAGCAGCCTTTAGATGCGCACTGGGCCAAGTTCCAGGCAATATTTTGCCATCGTAGTTTTCTAACTGATACGTGTTACTCGATACCCGTTTATGTATCAAATAAGGACCAACATATTTACTAGCAAGTTTAGCGGAGTAAAACTTCGAAGCGTCGGACAAAACAAAATTTTTCCTCCATACTACCTGTTTTGGATAAAAAGTAATACGCCGATGTCTAAGGTCATAACGATTTTTTGATTTGATGTACGCGTTATGTAACTTATTCTTAACGTCTCGGTAAAGTTTGGAAAATTGTTTGAACGTTCTACAATTTTACGTTTGTTTATATCAGCTATCGAATCTTTCTCGTCTACGTCTTTAGGCAGTTGAATCCCGACATGATCTGAACCCAGTAGATTAATCTCGCGACCGAAATTGACAAAATAGGGACTTAGCCCCGTAACTACATGCGCGGCAGTGCGTACAGCACACGCTACTTTAGGCAAATACTTATCCCATTCTCTATGATTTTCCGAAACATAAGAAATCAACATCGTCTTAAGAACCCTATTTACCCGCTCAGCAGGATTAGCTTGCGGATGATAATATGATGTATAGACAACTTTGACTTGATATTTAGTAAGGAGATTTACATATTCTTTAGACCTAAATTGAACGCCATCAGAAATTATTTTTCTAGGAACACCCCAAACATTAAAAATAAATTTTCTTTGATTAATTTAACTATTGAGACAGCAGTAGCTTTCCGCAGTGGGAAAAATAACGAGAATTTACTGAAACAATCAGATATAACGAGAATATATTGATACCCATGCGTCGATCTAGGCAACGGACCTACTAAGTCAGTACATACAACTTCCCAAGGTTTACTAATATTTGAATGCCCACCTATATTTCCCGTAATATGTTTTTGTTCCGGTTTAGATTTAAAACATACTCTACATTGACGCACATAGTTCTCTACATCACTTCTCATCTTAGGCCAGTAATATAAATGACACAATCTACGATAGGTTTTGAAAGAACCCAAATGTCCACTAGTAGGTTCATCATGACACTTTTTTAAAAGATCTTTACGACATTCTTTTGGAACAACACGTTTCCAAGAATTGTTATCTTCCGATAAGTCCGAATAAGGGTTCTTCACGTACTTATACAATACGGAGTTGGTATATCGAAAATTAGGATATTTCAACGGGTTTCCTTCAACTGACTGGATTAACTTTGTGTACCATTTATCTTTTAAGTCTATGTTTTGAGTTTCGAGCGAATCGACAATAGGGACTGAACGAGAAAGCGCATCGGGAACTACGTGTTCTTTTCCTTTACGATGAATAATAGTAAAATTGTATTGTTGTAGCCTAACAGCCCATCTCGCTAATCTACCATTAGGATTTTGCATATTGTTTAACCACAGCAAGGAGTAGTGATCTGTTATTACCGTAAAATGTGCTCCTTCAACATACGCTCGCAATTTCTCAATCGCATACAGAACAGCTAAGCATTCTTTTTCCGTAGTGGAATAATTTCTTTCTTGTCGTGAGAGAGAGCGGCTTAAATAACAAATGACCTTCTCTATACCGTCTTGTTCCTGTGTCAATACAGCGCCAACGCCAAAATCTGAAGCATCCGTCTGGATAGTGAATTCTTTATTAAAGTCTGGGCACGAAAGAACTGGAGCTGATACTAGATATTCTTTAATTGTATCCCATGCGGTCATACAACTAGAAGTCCAAACAAACTTTTTATTTTTACGTAAAAGATCTCGTAGTGGACCAGTTAAAGTAGAATAATTTGGTATGAACCGTTTATACCACGCCGACATACCGAAGATACGCCGTACTTCACGAACCGAAGAAGGGACTGGAATATTTAAAATAGCATGTACTTTTTCGGGATCTACATGTAATCCACGACGATCGACTACATAGCCTAAGTAACGCAATTCATTTCTACAAAATTTACATTTATCTTTACTCAAGGTAAGACCAGCGTTAACAATCCGTTTTAAAACTTCTTCTAGAACTTCTAAATGTTTCTCAAATGTCGAAGTTACAATCACGATGTCATCAAGATAGACGAAAACATGCGGTTCGAGATCATAGCCCAGAACACGTTCAAAAAAACGCTGCCATGTAGCAGGAGCATTATGTAACCCGAAAGGCATACGACGAAATTGAAATAAACGATTGGGTACCGTAAATGCAATATATTGCCGTGAATTTTCCGCGACCGGTATCAGCCAATATGCAGATTTAATGTCAAGAGAAGACAAATATTTGGCGTCTCTAAGTTTATCTAGTGTGCTCGAAACGTATGGTATCAGGTAAGCGTCTCGCCGAGTTACTTTATTTACTTTTCTGAAATCGACACAAAATCTATACGATCCGTCTTTCTTAGGTACCATTAAAATCGGACTTGACCAAGGACTCGAGGAACGTTCTACTATCCCATCTCTTATCATGTCGTCGAGTTCTTTATCCACAATTTTCTGCATAGCGGGAGATAAAGGGTAATATCGCTGTTTAATTGGCGCACTATCCGTAACTATTTCGTGTTCCACTAACGTAGTACAACCGATTTTATTAGAATCAAAACGAGAAAAAATACCATCTACTAGTGAATTCAACTTGATTTCTTGATCGCTCGTCAGATTGTCTCGCGAAGTAATAGTTTCTACATTTTCGACAAATACAGGAGCTTCAGAGAATGTCCATTCTCCTTTGCGTAAATCAGGAATAATTCCCATAATTTTCCAAAAATCTGCCCCAAGAATAAGGTTATGCTTTAAATTTGGTACTGCAAGGATGTGAACTATTTTAACTCTGTCTCTTAGTCTAATCGGAACAATAAATTCTCCCGGACTTCCACAACGTTCACCATTCGCAACCGTACATGTTGTTCTTTTACTAATTAACTTTAACCCTAGGTCACTCAAGGTTTTGCATCCTATACCACCAGCTATAGTGCGTGATGCACCTGAATCTAGAAGTCCAAAAAAGGGTTTACCCAGAATATCTACCTCTAAATAAGGTCGTTCATCGCCTTGGGCGTGAGATAAAATAAAATGTAATAGAACTGAGTGTGAATTGACCGTTGATACCTTAGAACGCTTTAGCCGGTCTCCTACTGCGTTCGTTTCCCGTTTCCCGAACATTTGCGACAAGTTTGACTGTTACATTTGGTTCACCGCAACCATAACAATGCTTCTTAGATCGTTCTTTGCAGCGTAAAGCTATGTGTCCTTCCTTACCACAATTCCAACATTTGCGAGGAGCAGATGGTTGAATACCATCACAAGAGGTTTCCGTTGGGGTAGAAACATATGCCAAATCTGGCTCAAGAGCTTGACTACGTCTAGGTGGAGGTGCGAAAGCTTCTACAGTGGCTCTACGTGCTTCTAATTGTCTACCGAGTTTTAACAATTCAGGTATCGATTTAACTTCAACCAACCCTAACTGAATTTGATAAAAGGGAGCTATATTTGCCATTAATATTTTAAGTTTAAGGTCTTCACTAACTTTACAAGTAAGGCGAGAAAATAAATTTGACATAATAGCAATGTAAATTCCTATAGATTCGGTAGGTCCCTGTGTTCGACTTTTTATTTCATCGAAAAGTTTATCATTATAGCCATGCGGTTGAAATTCTTCCCGTAATCCTACTACGAGTTCATCCCATCCCGAATATACGCGTTTATTCATCCGGTACCAAATTAATGCTTTGTCCGAAAATAAATCGAAAGCAGACAGAAATAGTTGTGATTTAGAAATATAACGTGCTTTTCGTAAGTCATCAATTCTCTCCAGAAAAGCATTGAGAGACATTTGTTTATTATCGCCGGTATATTTTATATTCCATTGAGACACTGGAATCTGTTTAATTTTTGGCCGGCACGATAAGGTCGTTTTCACGTCTGACTCTGATTCTGACGAGTTATCAGTGCTACGAGTATCGGTATCATTGCCAATATCAAGGTTACTAACTTCAAGTATCGTATTGTTTATGGAAGAAGAACTTCTAAATTGTTTGGCTTTACTTTCTAAATCGCTCTTTAATTTTACTAGAGTTAATAAAAATTTAGATATATTTTCTTTTTCTGTGTCATTCGTTGGTACTGCTCGATTAACACGTCCAATACAGTGAGATATTTTTGTAATTGTCTTCTTAAATGACGGAGAACCTTTAAGGTCTTGAAAGAGATCAATACAACTTCCTATTTCTGCAATTTTTTCGGTAGTAGCTGTCGAATCATCAATGAAAGTGAAAGGGTGTTTAATTTTAACGAAATGTGGGTCTTTTTCTAATCTCATAACGCCCCTAAGTGATTTACGCATGGAATGGCAACTGCTGTCATCAATAATACCCCGAACCCGTAATTCATAAATTAATTCTTCCTTACTCAATCTATTTTTCTCCATTTTCCTTTCAAATAAATTAACCAAACAAAATATGAGTAAGAAAAAATAGTGTACAAATATATATATCGATATACGACGGACAAGGGTGTTTAAAACTTTTACAAACACTAAGTCTACAAATTGCCGCACCTAATAAAATAATTGAATATACAAATATAGTGCCTACTGAAATTAAACGTAATAGCCAAAATATGAAAACGTTAAAAAAAGTAAAATTGAAATTGTCAAAACAAAATATAATTTGGATAGCCCTTAAAGTTATAGGCCCCACGTTTTGGGTGCCAAGAACTCTTGTCACAAGATCTGCACCTCGGGTGGCGAAAATTACGCGCAAGGTTGGGCTCCGGACTAACAACAGTGGAGGAGGGTGTGGGTGTAAGTTTTCCTCTGGGATTAGTACCTAATAAAATCAGGAGGGCGCCAGCTGACCAATGGACGCTCAACCAGGGCTAGTTAACAAGCCTGCGGAGAGAAGGATAAAGAGGAAGGCAACAAGGCATGCACAAAAATTTGGAAATTCGAACAAAAACAAATCAATGAAATTTGAGTTGGCACTATATTTAAAAAAAACATTTACAAAGAAAAACGGCGAAATCTACGTTCGACACAACCTAATGTTTTACACAAGATAGTAGTCGGATCAACCCTAAATATATGCAAAAAAATTTGCAGACAAAAAAAATATATAGATAAAGCAAAAATATAACAAGGCAATAAAAGACGCCGCGTAGAGCACTAGCCCGCCGGCGCTAGTCGAGCGTTCAGGACGAGGCGTTACCAAAAGGTAGGAACGAAAATACGAACCGCGTGAACCGTTGGTATACCAGCGCTTACGTCAGTTTTTCGACATTCTCTGTCGTAACCATGTAAAATAAGAAAAACCTGTCCTAAAGCTAAAGCAGCGCACAACACGCTAAACAATGCGCAGCGCAAAATAAAAAGTACAAACTTGTACAAAAAAAAATTAAATTTAGCAGAGGTGATCAGACCTAACAAAAAGTTTACTGAGTGTCGGCGACAAAATTACAGCATTCAAAAAAAGGTAAATTTTGGATCATTCAATCATATAAAAAAGTTTGAATCATATACAAAATGCGAACAATAAAAAAAGGGGAAAAAATAAGCTTACGTCCCTAACGTGAGTTCTCCTGTCCGTAACTGGATCTATAGGGTTGTAGCCGGTGGTTGCATGTACTAGTCCATAAGACGACGAAGAAAATGGCGTCTATCGGCTGCTTATTCCCTCAGAACGCAAATTGTCGAGTTGGCGGATGGTCGTCTCCAAAATTTTGCCCCCAAAATTTAAATGGTTTGCTCGTCACGTCGTATGGTGTAAAACGAAAGGTAGAGAAATAGTACTTTTCTCAAACAACGGTAGCAATAACCGTGCCAGTACTAATGATAGTAACAAGAATAGTACCAAGAAAAAAAAAACAGCCTGAGTTGGAAGGCGGCTGTTAAGTAGTTGAAAAGTGAGTCTTTTTAGATCCGAGAAAATCCTCGATAAAATTATATATCAAAATAATTTTTATGCGCCGTGCAAAGCCAGCAGTAATCCAAATATAAATTTGATTCAAAACTTCCAATAAGCCAAATATACTTCAACACAAAAAATTGCTCATTGCACGAGGAACTCACAGACAAGAATGTGCCGACAGAAAAAGTCTAGCCAGGTAAAAATTGACGCTATCTCTGTTTTATAGTTATTAAATTGTTTATTTTACTACAGCAACATATACGAATAGTGGGAAGTAGTCATAGGGGGTAAGAAAGTACAAAGGAACGCAAAATAGTGCCAAAAATAAAATTTAAACGTAACAGTCCGTAGTACATTTACCGTTTGGGCTATGCTACACTTGCTTTAAATCGAATCGGCCGCTGCGAATAGACCGCTAAGTTCACCCTGATATAATTGAAAGTTTAAAGTTATTAACATACACGCCTTGATTAGTTATCGTTAGTTTTGAAATAATCGACGTTAGTTTTGGAACGCATTTGCTTGGATATTCATGTACATACAATATTTGGGCAGTCCTGGAACCTGATTTTTAAAAATTAATAATTAAAACTCTCAGTTTGTGACAACGACGGTCGTACTATACGCTGAGTTTAGTTTTGACAAAATTGACGTTAGTTGATGGTACGTTCGTTCGTACGGGTATACTTCTAGAATACGAGTAACGCAGCTTGGCAGGCCAGAAACCTATCATTTTTAATTACGTTTTAAGCTATCAGTTTGTGACAACGACGGTCATACTATACGTTGAGTGTAGTTCTGACAAAATTTACGTTGGTTGAGGGTACGTTCGTTCGTACGCGCATACTTCTAGAATACGAGTAACGCAGCTGGGCAGGCCAGAAACCTGTCATTTTTAATTACGTTTTAAGCTATCAGTTTGTGACAGCGACGGTTATACTATACGTTGAGTTTAGTTTTGACAAAATTGACGTTAGTTGATGGTACGTTCGTTCGTACGCGCATACTTCTAGAATACGAGTAACGCAGCTGGGCAGGCCAGAAACCTGTCATTTTTAATTACGTCTTAAGCTATCAGTTTTAGACAACGACGGTCATACTATACATCGAGTTTAATTTTGACAAAATTGACGTTAGTTGATGGTACGTTCGTTCGTACGCGCATACTTCTAGAATACCTACGAGTAACGCAGCTGGGCAGGCCAGAAACCTATCATTTTTAATTAAGTTTTAAGCTATCAGTTTGTGACAACGACGGTCGTACTATACTCTGAGTTTAGTTTTGACAAAATTGACGTTAGTTGATGGTACGTTCGTTCGTACGGGCATACTTCTAGAATAATAATAATAATATTTTTTTTTAACTAGAAGAGGGCATCAACTGCTGAGGTTATTAGCCCATATACTAATCAAAAAGTATAATATAAATAAATATACGAGACATATACTACTATGTAAGTATTACAAATAGAAGTATAATAATAATTTTGAAATAGGTAACATGTAAATAAATATATAAAATAAATATACATATGTATACGAGATCAACAAAACCCACATGCATAAAATACAATATAAAAATATAAGTATTTACGCATACTTATCTATACGTATAATGAGAAAAATAGAAAAGAATACAAGAATTACATAAAGAAAATTTTAATGAGATGAAAAAAAAAGACAAGTCTATAACTTTTCATATATATTTACCGCACGCAAAAACTTCAGAACATTACGGATCTTATCAGAGTCTGTTAGAATAAAGGAAAGGTCTTGATCCAAATGATATAGTCGCCTGAGTAGATCATACTGTGGACATGCAACAAGAATGTGTTCAACTGTCAGAGCAGTATCACATCTGTTGCACATAGGGGCATTATCCCGATTTAAACGGTACCCATGTGTCAGACTTGTATGACCCATTCTCAGACGATGGATCTTGACTTGATCCCTTCTGATAAGATCATTCGGTAATAAAACTGGCGTAACCAACGGCTTAATGGTTTTTAGATGGTTCTGAACCCTATCCCATGTGCGCTGCCACAAAGCCAATATCTCTTTCTTCAGATGAAGACATATCTGAAGATTTATACATTACGACATCAACAGAGTTACTATCAGCGGCAAAACGTGCTGCCTCATCAGCCAATTCGATACCCCTAATGCCGACATGACTTGGCACCCAAAGAAAATAAATATCTCTCCCTGTCTCATGAAGATGTTTCATGAGGGACAAGATATGCTGAATAATTGGGTCAACAGTAAAAGGGTTTGAAATGGCTTGTAGGACGCTCAAAGAATCACTTACTACGAGGAACTTCCAAGAAGTTCTGACGAACTCGCAGTAGCGTAGAGTTGCCAGATAGCATAGGACTCTGCTATGTAGATAGAAGTTAGAAGAGGCATTGACCATGAGTGCTGTGTGTTATCGACAGCAATTGCGCAACCAGTACCATGGTGGGTTTTAGAACCATCCGTATAAAATACCATCGTGTTTTTGTATCCGTGCAGAACCTCTAGAGATTCCCCTACAGGAATCGATAATGGTATATCAAAGTTTATTTGGTATAGAAGCTCTTTCGCGCGGATACCAGCGGGTCTGGTTTGAATTTGTCGTGGATTGCACGAATTATCACTCCGAAAGAAAGTACTGAAGTTCTTGTGTTGCGGTAAGGACATGATTTTAGACACATAAAGCAGCAGAAACTTTTTACGTCTTACATCAAGTGGCGTCAGTCCTGACTCTGAATACAAATTTAAAGTGGGGGTACTGGGAAACGCACCAAGAGCGTACCGTAGAGCCTGGTTGTGGATTGAGCCTAGTCTATTGAGGGTTGTACGTTTTGCCGAGGCATAGACGACACACCCGTAATCAATCTTTGATAAAACCAGAGATTGGTACACCCGTATAAGAGTTTTGGGCTTTGCTCCCCATTTAGTACCCGCCAACATTTTTATAATGTTTAGAGCTTTAAGACAAACAGTCCTTAGCTCTTCAACATGTAGTTTCCAAGTTAGCCTTGGATCGAAATAGAGTCCCAGGAATCTGACGCTATTGACGATTTTAATAGTATTATCCCTCATAAAAAGGAGTGGTCCATAGTGTGGTCGGTTTAGGCGACAGAAGTGCATGCACTGGGTTTTTTCGCGAGAGAACCTGAATCCAATTTTGTCAGCCCTCCGGGTAATGCTGTTAATTGCAGATTGCAAAGTTCTGTTGATGTCTCCCATCTTCTTACCAGAACAGAAAATGGCGAGATCATCAACATACAGACACATACCTACAGAGCTGACAAAGGACACAAGCTCATTTACCGCAATGGCAAAAAGTGTGACGCTCAAAACAGAGCCTTGGGGTACTCCATTCTCTAATATCCTTGAGGATGATAGAGAAGTACCGACCCGAACTCTAAATTTGCGTTCTGCCAAAAAAGAAGAAATAAGTTGCGGCAAATTACCACGAAAACCCCAGCCATGTAGTTTCTTAAGAATGTGATACCGCCACGTCATATCATAGGCCTTCTCTAGATCAAAGAATACTGCAACTAAGTGTTCTTTATTGTTGAAAGCAGTGAGAATTGCATCTTCCAGATATATAAGATAATCAACGGTGGATCTGAATTTGCGAAACCCAGCCTGGTGATCTGACAGAAAATGATTGGTTTCCAGAATCCACATAAGACGGTTGTTGATCATTCTTTCGAATATCTTTCCGATGGAAGCCGTTAAACTGATCGGCCTATGATTTGACGGTATCGATAGGTCTTTTCCGACCTTAGGGATAGGGATGACAATGGCTTCCTTCCACTTCTCAGGATATGAACTTTCTTGCCAGAGCATATTGTATACGGAAAGCAAGTGTAGTTTAAATTCAAGGGTTAAATTTTTGAGCATATCGTTGGTAATTCTATCTAAGCCTGGAGATGACGACTTCGATTGGCTGAGAGCATATTCCAGTTCCATAAGTACGAATGCAGAATTATAATAAATAATTTCAGTAGTGCTGAAATCTAGCGGTACTTCCCTGTCCGCTTTTGAGTTTTGAAACTCAGGTACGTAATTAGAAGAGCTGCTAGTACTTTGGAACTGGTCGGCCATTATATCCGCGATAGCGGATGGATCATCCGTATAAGTTCCATCATCCAGTTTTAGGCAGGTTATGCCTGTAGAATTACCATGCCCAGCGATACGTTTAACCCTTGACCAACACTCTTGTGTTGTGGTACTGGACGAAATACCAGAACCATATTCGTCCCAAGATTTTCGCTTGCTTTCCAATATACAACGTCGTGCTAGTGTTCTGGTTTTTTTAAAAAGAATAAGGTTCTCCTGAGTGGGAATCCGTTTGAAGCGGTTGAAAGCCATTTTTTTTATGTCGGACCATCTTTTGAATTTCGCGGTTCCACCAGGGAACCGACCTTCTTTGAGATTTAGACTTGCTCTGAGGGATTGCAGTTTCTGCTGCTAAGAAAATATTTTCTGTTAGTTCTTCTACATTTACATTGGTGTTATTAGTCATGGGTGGAATTTTAAAGGATGCCTTGAAACATGACCAATCGGCTTTACTCATTAACCAACTTGGCGCAAACACTTGTTCACACATGGGAGCGTCTGTAGTGATCACTATAGGAAAGTGATCACTCCCATGTAGATCATCAAGTGCCCGCCAAGAGTAACGAGTTGATAATGTTCATGAGAGTATAGTTAGGTCGATACAAGAAAAGGTCCCTGAACGGGCATTAAAGTATGTGGGCGAACCATCATTTACTAGAACAAGATTTAGATCATCAAGCAGGTTCTCAACAATTCTACCCCTTGGATCAATATGCCCAGATCCCCATATGAAATGGTGGGCATTGAAATCTCCCAGAAGAATAAAGGGAGTGGGAAGTTGCCGAATAATACTTTGAATGTCAGTCAAATCCCAGTTGGCGTCAGGTAAATATATGTTACAGATAGTAACGTTAAATGGGGCTGACATTCGTATAGCAATAGCTTGAATATTAGTGTTGAGATTAACCTGCTTGAAACTCGCATCTTGTCTTACGATGATCGCCACACCTCCGTTGACCCGGATATGGGGTGCAGAATCGAACCTAACTATACTATAATTCTTCAATGAGTAAACCTGGCCTGGTGTAAAGTGTGTTTCTTGAAGACACGTACATATCGGATTAAATTAATAATAATAATAATAATAATAATAATAATAATAATAATAATAATAATAATAATAATAATAATAATAATAATAATAATAATAATAATAATAATAATAATAATAATAATAATAATAATAATAATAATAATAATAATAATAATAATAATAATAATAATAATAATAATAATAATAATAATAATAATAATAATAATAATAATAATAATAATAATAATAATAATAATAATAATAATAATAATAATAATAATAATAATAATAATAATAATAATAATAATAATAACAATAATAATAATAATAATAATAATAATTTTTATGAAACAGGCCCCTGTTGTGTCGCTCTATAATAAAATATGAAATTTTAGTATTAAAAGATCAATTAATTAATGAAATTTATAAAATGGCTTTTATTTACTAATATATCTTGGTATAATATGGAAATTTTTAGTATGGAATGATAAATAATAATAACCTTTATTACTCAAAAAGGCATACACCCATGACAAGTAAATGATAAATATACAAAATTCATGAACACCATGAAAACAATATTACAAAGAAAAGCCAGGTTCAAGAAAATATGTCCACAGTGTTGCAAACATCATTATAAAAATTGCACATTACAAAAATTGGCGATTTATACAGTACATTAGTTTTATGAGGCGGTAGGTAGAATGTGTATCCTGTACGGGATGTTGACCTAGGTACTCGAATTAGGAATTTGGAAAGTAATGTTGAACAATTTATTCTATTATTCCAAATATTAAAAAGCGTTGTCAAAGAAATATTGTAATGTCTGATTTTTATTGATTCCATGTTAAAGGTACTAAGTAAAACATTATTGTCAAAACCCTGAACTGGATACGTGTGAAAGATCTTAAACCATAACAACTTAAGAAACCTCCGTTGAACATTTTCCAGTAGAAGTATACGGTTCTCATAACAAGGATACCATACAAGAATCGCATATTCCAATTTGGACCTGACGTAAGTAAAATAAAGCATTTTTAGAGATTCAACATTACTGAAATCTTTACAGATTCTAGTAACAAAGCCGAGCATCTTATTAGCCGAAATAATTGTTTTATCTGCATGTAACGTAAAGGTTAAAGCAGGGTCGAAATAAATACCTAAGTCTTTAACAGAACTACAGCGAGTAAGAGTTTGATTATTAATATGGTAATCAAAAATAATTGGTTGTTTTTTCCTAGTGAAAGTCATAACATTGCATTTATTTATGTTTAAAAACAACTTATTATCATTACACCAATTTTGATTCTTATCAATGTTTCGTTGTAAGTTATTACAATCAAGTACATTATTTATTTCTTTGAAAATTTTAACATCATCTGCATACATAAGGACTTCACATGATATATTATCTGTGATATCATTGATAAAAAGAAGAAATAAAAGAGGGCCTAAATTAGATCCCTGTGGAACTCCTGACTTTGCTGTATATAAGCAAGAATTAAACCCGTTGTAAGTTACATACTGAAAACGATTGTTTAGATAAGAATTTAGTAATTTCAGAATATTTTTATGAAACCCAAACTCTTGGAGCTTCTTAATTAAAACACCATGATCAATTTTGTCGAATGCCTTCGAGAAGTCTGTGTACACGACGTCAGTTTGACCTGATTTATCTAATGTTTCAGCTACATTCTGTGTAAAGACACATAGATTAGTGACTGTAGACCTTTGATTGAAATTTTATTTGACACCTGTCATATATGCATTGTATTGTTAATGGATTAATTAAATAATTCTATTGCAGATTAGAGTTGAAATAGTCTACAGTCTTTCTACAATCTTTTTACATATTTTTACAGTGGGGGTATTGTTTGTATAAGCAGCAATTTATACGTATAAAATATTAATTGACAAATGTCAGAAATTTACATGAAAAAATATAGAACAAAATCGTTTATAATTGATTATATTGTAGGGGGTAGTGTAATACTTTGTATTGTATTTTATTTAAATGTAATAATTTATTGACATAAAATAATTACATGAACAATAATAATGAAATCACTTATTTATTAACAATTGCTGAACGTCTGACATATCTAGTGACTATTCTAAATTAGAATATTCCTAGATTACAAGCTACTACTGACATCCCCCTTCTTCTGATAATAATAAATTTACAATAATTAACAGCATTATAATTTACAAATTTAAAATCTTTGGTCTGTTAATTCTTCTTCCAGATCGGGTGGTCAAATTTGTTGCTTCATTCTTGGTTGTATCGGACGTTGATTTTTCAGTTCTAGATGATGCTGTTTCTGTACTATTGGCTGGTGTATCAGAAATTGATTTTGCAGATGTTTCTGTAGTACTGGCTGGAACTGATGTTTCTTCTACTTTTTCGTCTATGTTATATTTTCTTAAATGCCATTTATTTCTTCGAAAGACTTTCCCTTCTGGTGTACTTATTATATATGATCTTGGTTCTTCACTTTTTTTCTGTTATGGTAGCTGGACACCAATCTTTTTCTTCATTTCGATACAAAACTTTTTCACCTTCTGTATATTCCGGAAGTTTTCTCTTGTTTCTATCAAAGTATTTCTTTTCTGTTTCTTTAATCTTCTTCAATTCTTCTTGAACTCCTTTAATTACTTCTGAATTTAATAACTTTGGACTGGTTATCATTAGAGTTTTAGTTCTCCTATTCATGAGTCTTTGTACTGGAGAACCTAGTTTGTTTCTTGGAGTATTTCTATGATGTAGAAGAGCTAATTGTAAATCAGAACCTTCTTCTACACATTTTCTGATCAAGTTTTTCGCCTCTTGCACATATCTTTCAGCTAATCCATTTGATCTTGGAAACTCTGGAGATGAATATCTGTGTGCAAATTGCCATGCATTTTTGAATTTTTTAAAATCTTGTGAAGTGTACTGCGTACCATTATCAGTAGCTAATACTTCCGGAATTCCATGAACAGCAAACCAACTTTTCAAAGCTTGAATGACTGCTGAACTTGTTATATGTTTCAATAATTTGACATCAAAAAATCCAGAGTATGCGTCAGCTATGACAATGTAAAAATCATTATTAAATTTGAACAAGTCAGATGCTACCATTGTCCACGGTCTAGTTGGAATTGTTTGCAACCATATCTTCTCTGATGGATTATCTTTTTGAAGCTTTGGACATATTTTACACTTTCTTACTCTTTCTTTTATATCTTTTGACATTTTTGGCCAAAAAACATGATCTTTAATAAATCTTACTGTTCCTTGTGTACCTTTATGACTCAAATGACCCACTCTAATAACTTCTTCTCTTAATTCAGCTGGTATTAGTATACGATCATTTTTGAATATTAGCCCATCATAAACTGATAACTGTTCTTTGAATGACCAGTATATATTCAATGTTTCATTATTTGTATTTCTTTCTTCAGGCCATCCTTTCAAAATGGTTTCTTTTAAAATTGATAATTCTTTATCTTCCTGTATGATTTGTTTAACTTTTTCCATCTTTTCTCTTGAAAATGGTGTGATTACATGTATCTTTAATAACTTATTTGGATCTTCATCAGCTTCTTCTTTAGTAAGACAATCGCGACTGAGTGTGTCTGCGATAAATAATTCTGTTCCTTTTTTATATTTGACTATGACGTTGTACGGTAAAATTTCCAACAGCATTCTTTGTAACCTTGGTGGTGCTTCTTGTAATGGTTTTTTCATTATCGTTTCCAATGGTTTATGATCTGATTCAATTGTTACATTTTTCTGTCCCCAAATATATTCATGAAACTTTTTGCACGCTGTGACTATTGCTAAAGTCTCTTTTTCAATCTGACTATAATTTATTTGAGATTTAGTAAGTGACTTGGTCGCATATGCTATTGGTTTGTCTTCTTGCAGCATTACTGCTCCTACTGCAGTGCTACTCGCGTCTACCGACAAAGTTATTGGTAGTTTTGTGTTATAATAACTTAACACGGGTGGATTTTTCATACTTTCTTTTAATTTTTCGAATGCTTCTTGATGAGTATTTTCCCACCTCCATTCGTTTTGCTTTTGTAAGAGAGATCTTAATGGTGTAGTTATTTCTGATAATTTAGGAATGAATTTTGCTACGTATGTCACCATTCCTAAAAATCTTTGCAGTTCTTTGACATTGCTTGGTGCTTTCATAGCTGTGATTGCTTCTACTTTGGCTGGGTCTGTTCGTAGACCTTCACTTGAGATTATGTGACCCAAGAATCTTAGTTCTTCTTGTGCAAAGACACATTTCTCTTTATTTAATTTCATACCTGCTTCTTGTAATTTCTGAATAACTATCGATGTTATTTCTTCTAGCTTTTCTCTATTTGCAGCATGTATTAGAATATCATCCATACTAATTTCTACACCTTTTATGTCTTTCAATATATTGTTCATTATTTGCTGGAAAATTTCCGGCGCAGATGCCAATCCAAATGGTAATCTTTGGAATGTATAACGTCCCCATGGTGTAGCGAACGTCAATATTTTGGCAGTTCTTTCTGACACTTTGATTTGCCAATATCCCTTTCTACAATCTAAAAGA
Source organism: Harpalus rufipes (assembly GCA_951394225.1). Taxonomy (NCBI): domain Eukaryota; kingdom Metazoa; phylum Arthropoda; class Insecta; order Coleoptera; family Carabidae; genus Harpalus; species Harpalus rufipes. The sequence goes on along the minus strand of OX596281.1, from coordinate 24,469,325 downwards.
GTGAATATTTTTGATCCACTTATTCTCGCTGCAATTTCTTCCAGTGTATTTAACGGATAATGTCGCCTTTTTAGGTTTTTATTTATGACTGACGGATCAATACATAACCTAATTTTGTTGTTCTGTTTCACTATGACCATTGGAGAAACAGCTGGCGTTGGCTCTGTTATAGGTTTGATAATTCCCATGCTTGACATTTTTTCTAGCTCTTGTTTTACTTCATCTCTGATGGCATAAGGTATTTTTCTTGCTGGGTATATTGCTAATTTGGCATTTTCCACTAAATCTATGTCGTATACGAAGTTCTTTAAGCAACCAATGCCGTCGAATATTTCTTCATTTGCTGTATATATTCGCTTTATTAAATCAAGTTTTACGCATGTATCCTTTCCTAAAATAGGTTGTAGATTTTTACTTACTACCACGAATTTTACTTGATTTTTCTTCTTATTTCTCTCTATCGTAATATCTGCGACACATTCGCCCTTAACTTCCAGTCGTTGATTTGAAAAACATACTAATCCTTTGATGTTTGACCTTTTCACTTGCAAATTTGATCTTTGTGCAATAGTTTCTGTGATGACATTACACTGCGCTCCTGTGTCTAGTTTAAATTTAACTTGTTGTTTTTTGGGTAGTTCGAGAAACCAATTTTTCTTTTCACAACCAAAATTTTTCAAACTCGATATATACATTACTTCTTCTTGTTCTTTAGTTTGTAATGTGTTAACACATTTTGTTTTACAACATTTCGCAAAGTGTCCTTTTTTATTGCATTTTTTGCATAATTTGTTGAACGCTGGACATGACTTTTTGCCATGCTTCGTGCCACATCTTCTACAATCGAAATGTTCATCTTTTTCTTGATTTTTTCTTATGTGCGAATTTTTACTTTGCTTTCTTGCTTCTTTTTTTCGTATCTCATTTATACTTTGGTCTATTTCACTGGTTTCATTCAGTGATTTTAACTGCTTTCTTGCCAATTCACTTGCTTTACAAATGTTTACTGCCTTTTCTAATGTCAACTTATCTTCTGCTAGTAATCTTTCACGTACTGTATTGGAGTTGATTCCTATAACTATTCTGTCACATAAAAGCGATTCTTCCAGTTTTCCAAAATCACAATTTTTGATTTTTGTTCTTAACAATGTGAGAAATTCATCAAATGGTTGATTTACTTGTTGTGTAACTTGATTGAATATGTAACGTTCATATGTAGTATTTATTTTTGGAACGAAGTATTCCTCAAACTTCGTTTTTATTTTCTCAATACTTTTTTCCTCTGTTTGACTTAACTTGAACGTATTGTAGATTGTTGCAGCTTCGGCGCCAATAATTATTGACATAAATGTCGCGACTTGTACTTCTGGGTCCTTGCTTTTCATGTTTGTAGCAATTTCGTACCATTTGTGCTGCTGCAGCCATTTTTTCCACTCTTCTGCCATGTTATTTTCATTGTCAATGTGCAGATTTTTTGGCGGTTTTAATCCACTTACTCCTTCTACAGTCATTTTTTCTTTCTCCTTTAATTCGGGTTTCGGCACCATGTAATACTTTGTATTGTATTTTATTTAAATGTAATAATTTATTGACATAAAATAATTACATGAACAATAATAATGAAATCATTTATTAACAATTGCTGAACGTCTGACATATCTAGTGACTATTCTAAATTAGAATATTCCTAGATTACAAGCTACTACTGACAGGTAGGTTATTCAAAATGGAGCTAAAGAGATGTATATGCACGCCAGAGGTGCGACACCAAAACAGCGCCTAATCACCAAAGAGGCGGCAAAATATAAAGCTGGTAGTAGCTATAAAATGCAAACCCCGAAAGGGAGCAATAAATGGTAAAAACAAGAAGTCAAACTTTGTGTGGCGTGCCGGATATCTCCGGTCGGATCACGCCACAACCAGGACTGAACTCAATGGAAATGGACCAAAGCAATGAAATAGGGCATACGCAAATGGAAACACAGGAAAATGCAATGGCAACACAAAGAAGCGTAGAAGATCTAACAATAGTAGCTTCACCTACAGAAAATGTTGCTGTGATTGAAACATTGCAGCCCATTGATGTGGGTCAACATCAAAGGCAGAGGACGAAATGGAATGTGGAAATGAACGAATATATCGTCCAATGCTATTTAGAAATAACAAAATTAGAGACAATACAGATAGCGTACAGTCAAGAATTACACTCAAAAGTATTCCCGCAATTACGAAACAAAACAAAACAAAATATATTGGATCAGAGAAGATCACTTATGTTTAACAACAGGATACCGCCTGATAGGATGAATTATATCAGAAGACATGTGGCAAGAACTATAGGAATGAACACTGAAAATGAAGAGCAAGAAGAAATTGAAGGTACAGATAGAACGCAAGAAAAAATAACAGAAAATCAGCCAAATGAAATAGAAACAAAATTTATAAGCATTCATGCGGAATATGATGGATTGGATCCCATGTTTAAACCGCGAATACCTAGGTTTAAAATGAATCATCAAACTAAGAATATTATAAACGAACTTAACCAAATATTAGAAAAGAAAATAAAAGAAGACACAAGACTAGAAGAAATTCATAGTTTAACATATTCAGCTGCTTATACGGCAATACTTACTAATGGTCAAGAAATAAAAGAAATAAATGCTGAAATGAAGAAAAAAAATCAAGAACCACCATGGGAACGCAGGCTTAAAAACAAGATAATACGATTGCGCAAAGAAATAGGGTTACTCACACAAAGACAACGTATAAACCCAAGTAATAGAGTTATCAGAATGGCCGATGAAATTATAAATAAATACATGTCAGATAGGAACAAAAACCCTGAAGAAATTCTTGATTATCAAAAACAATTATTAGCAGCTACAGCTAGAAGATTACGGCGGTATAAAGCAAGAACCGAAAGAAGGAAACAAAATTTGCTCTTTGAAACAAATCAAAAGATTTTTTATAGGCAAATGAACGAAAGAAACAATAATAAAGATCTGGGTAATGTAGAACAAATACCGTCAAAAGAAAACACCAAAAAATTCTGGATCAATATGTGGTCCAAGACGGTAACACATAAGAATGACAAATGGACAAGAGATGAGAAAAAGAGTATAGGAAATATAAGAACAATGTATCAATGGGAAATTAATGAAAAAGAAGTACAAGAAGCGACTAGAAAATCCCTAAACTGGAAAACTCCTGGTGTAGACCATATCCACAATTACTTGTACAAAGCATTTAAAGTAATACATAAGCAATTAGCAAAGTGTTTTATGCAGATACTACAAGAACCAACTAAAATGCCAAAATTTATGACTATTGGTAACACATATCTATTGACAAAAACGGAACCTGCAAGTAATGATCCTGGAAAATATCGACCGATTACTTGCTTACCGACAATATACAAGTTACTTACAGCTATAATCATAGAAAAAAATTATAAACATCTAGAGGTAAATAGAATGCTTGATGAAGAACAAAAAGGATGTAGGAAGGAAACGCAAGGATGCAAGGAACAAATGTTAATAGATATGATAATTACCGAAGATGCAAAGAAATACAATAAACCGTTATACACAGCGTATATCGACTACCAAAAGGCATATGATAGTGTACCACATTCATGGATGTTGGAAGTACTACAAATTTACAAGATAGAAAATCATATATACAGGTTTCTGAAATATGCCATGTCACAATGGAAAACAAAATTACTAATGAAAACAGAAGAACAAACGACCGAAGTAGGAGAAATAGAGATTAAAAGAGGAATGTTTCAGGGAGATACTCTTAGTCCTTTATGGTTTTGTCTTGCTATAAAACCATTGACCACGATACTAAATAGTAAAAGAAGAAAAGGATACTCATTACAAGCAGCAAACATAAATTATACTCACCTGTTATATATGGATGATTTGAAGTTGTTTGCCAGTATACGGGAAGATCTGGAATACCTTTTGAAACAAGCATCAAATTTTAGTGCAGATATTAATATGAAATTTGGATTAGATAAGTGTCGCATTCACTGTATGAAAAAAGGAAAATGGGAAGATCAGGAGAGAGTGGAAGTTGATGAGAAACAAGGACAAATTTTAAATATGACCAAAGATGAATTGTATAAATATCTAGGATATCTACAAGCAAGAGGAGTAGCTCAAAAACGGTGCAAAGAAAAGTTAAGAGATTTGTACTTCGAAAGGGTTAGACAAATCCTAAAATCGAAACTATTTGCTATTAATAAAAGTAAGGCAATTAATAGCTACGCCACTTCGATATTAATATACAGTTTTGGAATTATTAAGTGGACAGACACCGAGCTAAAAGATATAGATACAAAAACAAGAAAACTGTTCACAACATACAGAGCTCATCATCCAAGAAGTTCTATTGAACGGTTCCACATGAAGAGAAAAGAAGGTGGTAGGGGGATTCCAGAAATATTTGAGGTACAATACAAACAAATAAATAATATAAGGGAATATTTTTAAAATAGATCATTAACTTCAGATTTACATAAAGAACTTTGTAATGTAGATAAAAATTATACACCCTTAAATTTATCAGATAAAAATTATGATCCGTTGAGTAAAATAAAGTCCATAGAAGAAAAGAAGAGAATATGGAAACAGAAGAAATTACATGGGAGGTATCCAGCAGATATAGAAAAAGAATATGTACATAAGGAAGCCACACAATCGTGGTTAAGAAACGGAAACATATTTGTAGAAACGGAAGGATTTATGTTGGCGATACAAGACCAAGTAATAAATACAAGATATTACATGAAGCATATAACAAAGATTCAAGAGAAAACAGACATGTGTCGCGTATGCAATAAAAAACAAGAAAAAATAGAACATATATATTCCGGATGTACACCGTTGGCAAAATCGCAATACTTAACACGGCACAACAAAATTGCTAAAGTAATACACTTAAAATTATGTAACCAACAAAAACTTATAGATTCAGTACCATACTATAAATATGAACCTCAGAGCATACAAGAGAATGAAAATGCAAAAATCTACTGGAACAGGCCAATAATAACCGATGAAAAAATAGAGCATAACATCCCGGACATAATATTGATAAAGAAAAAAGAAGAAACAACGTTTATAATAGACATTGCAGTACCAAATAGTATAAATATTAATGACACTTGGAATGAAAACATTAGAAAATATATACCCCTGACTGACGAAATAAAAAAAAATGTGGAAAATGAAGAAAGTTAAAATTTTACCAATAGTAATCGGAGCCACTGGAGAAATTCCGAAGAAGTTATTTGAAAGTTTAAAAACACTGGATTTGCAAAGAAATACTTACCTTCATTTACAAAAAGCTACAAATTTAGAAACTTGCCAAATTGTAAGACGAATTTTGGGAGATTCCCTATAATACAATGAATAGGAAGAGAACATAGTATGGGATAAGTTAAGATCGAGTAGGTCCACATCACCAACGGGACACGACAAGAAATATATAATATAAAATGAAATAATTAAGTATTGTACCTATAATTAAATGTTATATATACTTGCCTAAGTGGCCGTATGTATAATAAAATGTACCTGTTAAAGTGAAAATAAAGAATAGTAATAATAATAATAATAATGTTTTTTTGTTTTTTTTTTAACTAGAAGAGGGCATCAACTGCTGAGGTTATTAGCCCATATACTAATCAAAAAGTATAATATAAATAAATATACGGGACATATACTACTATATAAGTATTACAAATAGAAGTATAATAATAATTTTGAAATAGGTAACATGTCAATAAATATACATATGTATACGAGATCAACAAAACCCACATGCATAAAGTACAATATATAAATATAAGTATTTACGCATACTTATGTATACGTATAATGAGACAAATAGAAAAGAATACAAGAATTACATAAAGTAAATTTTAATGAGATGAAAGAATAGACAAGTCTATAACTTTTCATATATATTTACCGCACGCAAAAACTTCAGAACATTACGGATCTTATCAGAGTCTGTTAGAATAAAGGAAAGGTCTTGATCCAAATGATATAGTCGCCTGAGTAGATCATACTGTGGACATGCAACAAGAATGTGTTCAACTGTCAGAGCAGTATCACATCTGTTGCACATAGGGGCATTATCCCGATTTAAACGGTACCCATGTGTCAGACTTGTATGACCCATTCTCAGACGATGGATCTTGACTTGATCCCTTCTGGTAAGATCATTCGGCAATAAAACTAGCGCAACCAACGGCTTAATGGTTTTTAGATGGTTCTGAACCCTATCCCATGTGCGCTGCCACAAAGCCAATACCTCTTTCTTCAGATGAAGACATATCTGAAGATTTATACATTACGACATCAACAGAGTTATTATCAGCGGCAAAACGTGCTGCCTCATCAGCCAATTCGTTACCCCTAATGCCGACGAAGAGCCTGGTTGTGGATTGAGTCTAATCTATTAAGGGTTGTACGTTTTGCCGAGGTATAGACGACACACCCGTAATCAATCTTTGATAAAACCAGAGATTGGTACACCCTTATAAGAGTTTTGGGCTCTGCTCCCTATTTAGTACCCGCTTACATTTTTATAATGTTTAGAGCTTTAAGACAAACAGTCCTTAGCTCTTCAACATGTAATTTCCAAGTTAGCCTTGGATCGAAATAGAGTCCCAGGAATCTGACGCTATTGACAATTTTAATAGTATTATCCCTCATAAAAAGGAGTGGTCCATAGTGTGGTCGGTTTAGGCGACAGAAGTGCATGCACTGGGATTTTTTTGCGAGAGAATCTGAATCCAATTTTGTCAACCCTCCGGGTAATGCTGTTCTTACCAGAACAGAAAATGGTGAGATCATCAAAATACAGACACATACCTACAGAGCTAACAAAGGACACAAGCTCATTTACCGCAATGGCAAAAAGTGTGACGCTCAAAACAGAGCCTTGGGGTACTCCATTCTCTAATATCCTTGAGGATGATAGAGAGGTACCAACCCGAACTCTAAATTTGCGTTCTGCCAGAAAAGAAGAAATAAGTTGCGGCAAATTACCACGGAAACCCCAGCCATGTAGCTTCTTAAGAATGTGATACCGCCACGTCATATCATAGGCCTTCTCCAGATCAAAGAACACTGCAACCAAGTGTTCTTTATTTTTGAAAGCAGTGCGAATTGTATCTTCTAGATATACGAGATGATCAACGGTGGATCTGAATTTGCGAAACCCGGCCTGGTGATCTGACAGAAAATGATTGGTTTCCAGAATCCACATAAGACGGTTGTTGATCATTCTCTCGAATATCTTTCCGATGCAAGACGTTAAACTGATCGGCCTATGATTTGACGGTATCGATAGATCTTTTCCGACCTTAGGGATTGGGGTGACAATGGCTTCCTTCCACTTCTCAGGATATGAACCTTCTTGCCAGAGCATATTGTATACGGAAAGCAAGTGTAGTTTAAAATCAATGGTTAAATTTTTGAGCATATCGTTGGTAATTCTATCTAAGCCTGGAGATGACGACTTCGATTGGCTGAGAGCATATTCCAGTTCCATAAGTACGAATGCAGCGTTATAATTAAGAATTTCAGTAGTGCTGAAATCTAGCGGTACTTCCTTGTCCGCTTTTGAGTTTTGAAACTCAAGTACATAATTTAAAGAGCTGCTAGTACTTTGGAACTGGTCGGTCATTATTTCCGCGATAGCGGATGGATCATCTGTATAAGTTCCGTCATCCAGTTTTAGGTACGTTATGCCTGTAGAATTACCATGCCCAGCGATACGTTTAACCCGTGACCAACACTCTTGTGTTGTGGTACTGGACGAAATGCCAGAAACATATTCGTCCCAAGATTTTCGCTTGCTTTCCATTATACAACGTCGTGCTAGTGCTCTGGCTTTTTTTAAAAAGAATAAGGTTCTCCTGAGTGGGAATCCGTTTGAAGCGGTTGAAAGCCATTTTTTATCCCGGACCAACTCTTGAATTTCGCGGTTCCACCAGGGACCGACCTTCTTTGAGCTTTGGAATTGCTCTGAGGGATTGCAGTTTCTGCTGCTAAGAAAATATTTTCTGTTAGTTCTTCTACATTTACATTGGTGTTATTAGTCATGGGTGGAATTTTAAGAGATGCCTTGAAACATGACCAGTCGGCTTTACTCATTAACCAACTTGGCGCAAACACTTGTTCATACATAGGAGTGTCTGTAGTGATAGGAAAGTGATCACTCCCATGTAGACCATCAAGTGCCCGCCAAGAGTAACGAGTTGATAATGTTCATGAGAGTATAGTTAGGTCGATACAAGAAAAGATCCCTGAACGGGCATTAAAATATGTAGGTGAACCATCATTTACTAGAACAAGATTTGGATCATCAAGCAGGTTCTCAACAATTATGCCCCTTGGATCAATATGCCCAGATCCCCATATGAAATGGTGGGCATTGAAATCTCCCAGAAGAATAAAGGGAGTAGGAAGTTACCGAATAATAGCTTGAATGTCAGTCAAATCCCAGTTGGCGTCAGGTAAATATATGTTACAGATAGTAACGTTAAATGGGGCTGACATTCGTATAGCAATAGCTTGAATATTAGTGCTGAGATTAACCTGCTTGAAACTCGCATCCTATCTTACGATGATCGCCACACCTCCGTTGACCCGGATATGGGGTGCAGAATCGAACCTAACTATACTGTAATTCTACAATGAGTAAGCCTGGCCTGGTGTAAAGTGTGTTTCTTGAAGGCACGTACATATCGGATTAAATTCCGATAGTAGCATCTTCAAGTCACAATAATGAAAGACGCATCCCCTAATAATCCACTGAATAATATTGTTCACGACTTATAATATAATGTAGAAGAACTATACAGGCTTTCTTGGTTTGCCAAGATGGCCAACCCTTCTTTTTCTTTTGCTGCTGCGAAGATGCAGAGCAAAGAGAAAGATCTTCGTCAGAAGAAGAAACAATACAAGTAGTATTTGCCCTTATCTTTTCCTTGGTAGGAATTAAAGAAGGATAAGGGCCAGGAAAAATAGACACAAAAGAAGAATTAGTAGAATTTGCTTTTTTCTTCTCTTGTGTAGGAATTTTAGATGGAGTCGAAATAGGATTACAGGAGATAAGAGGTGCACTTTGTTTGGCATTAAAAATTTCTTTTGTAACAAAGACACTTTTTAATGCTTGAACAAGATGAGGAATTACTTGCTGCGCAAAAGAAGTAGGATCCGGTGTTACTAAAGCTGATGCTTTGTTAGCATAAGACATACCGGCCGGTGTAGGAATAACAACCTTCTTCTTTGCTTCAAAATAAGTAATATTCTCCTTTACTTTGAGCTCTTGGATGGCAACCTCTTGCCTATAAAGTGGGCAAATTTTGGAACGAGCAGAGTGGTCTCCTCCACAGTTAATACATTTAATGGGTTCCATGCAAGGGGTTCCTTCATGCAAGACCTTTCCACATATACAAATGTGTGGACTATTGCACCGTGCAGCTGTGTGTCCGAACTTTTGACATCGGAAGCAGCGCATCGGTGCAGGGACATACATGCGTACAGGGAGGGACATATAAGCTACTTTTAACTTAGCTGGAAGTTTCGGTGTATTGAAGGTTAAGATGTGATTCGGCGTGTCTTTGAATTCACCATTCATTCAAGACTTAATTCGCCTTACTTCAATTACACCCTGTTCCCGTAGCTCAGAGCATATCTCCTCCACTGTACAATTCAAGAGGTCTTTGCAATAAATGACACCCCTACATACATTAAGTGTTCTGTGAGGGACCACTTCTATTCCCATATCTCCCATTTTTATTACTTTTAATAATTTTTTTGCTTGAGGAGCTGAAACTGTCTCCACAAGTAGTCCATCTTTAATTTTCTTAATGGTTTTTAAATCTCCTACCAATCCAAAAAGTAATTTTTATAGAAGAAAAGGGCTAACTTTTTCAAAATTACCACGAAGCCTTTGAATGACCAAGAACCGGGGTACTACCTCCTTTTCTTGGTTCATATCAATAGTGATGTTACTAGGCGTACCTTCACAAGAAATTTAGTTTTTTGGCGGGGTTTTCTCCCCGGGAGCTTTTGACACGGCTCCAAGCGCACCGTTTTTGGAGGACGGCGAACCAGACAGCGGCTTAGAAAATTTCATGTTCATTTATAATGAACTTTCGGTCTTTGGTATCCCCGCCCTCCATGGAGTCTCAAAAGGGACACTAATACCGCAAACCGGTATAGTGCCAAGGCTTCCCAAAGACTATAGCAATCCCAGAGAGCAGCAGGGCCAGTCCACGGGAGAGATCACGATGGGGCCGCTAAGTCCTCGTGCACGCCCGCTTCCCGGTGATCCCGTCACATCCCCAAGACTACTCACCTCCCAGCCTCGTAACGGGATGGGAACCGATTGGCTTAGGAGGGTTAGCCTGCGACCTCCCGTTTAGGTGAATTTAGGGCCAAAGTAGTGTGTTGGGGCTTCCTCAACTACTAGGATCCCCTCCTCCACCGACACGGGTCACCGCACACGGTCAACATGCAGGTAGGTATTATAAAAATCTGTGCACAGATGATCACCTACTAATCGACCGGTTATAAGAAATCGTCAGGTCCCGGTAGTTTCATCTTTGCTGGCAACAAAGGCTACTGAGCCCCCCCACCACGACAAGGTGGGCCCGCGGGGGGGAATAATAATAATAATAATTTATTTATTTAACTAGAAGAGGGCATCAACTGCTGAGGTTATTAGCCCATATACTAATCCCATTAATCCCTTTACCTTCCAAAAAGTCTTTAATAACCCATAGACTACCCTAAATACATACAAAGACAAAGCCTGATTCCCTAGTGAGTAAACTAGTGACATCTAAAAATCCAAAGCTATAATACTTCAAATTAATGTACCGCTAAAACAGAAAAATACAATATGGAAACGGACGTAAACCAAACTACAATTCTAACTCCAACCCAACAAACAGGAACCAACTACTCCAACGCTGTCAAACAAAATATAAATAATATCACAAACCAGCATCCAAATAAAGATCAAGCAATAGTTATCACAGCTATTAATGAAATTCCCTTAAGATCTTATATTATGGCAGTAGGTAATATAGTCAAACCGAAAAATATTCTCTTTGCTTCTAGGATTTCGCAAAAACGGATCTGTATCTATCTTAATACAAAACAAACTGTAGATAATCTTATTTTCAAATACAAAATAATCGAAATAGATAATAAAATTCTAGAAATTCGACGACTTATTACACCCACAAAACGAATTATAATTGCTAATGCTTGCCCGTCAATCCCCCATAATATCATAGAAAAAGCCCTATCACAACAAAAACTCAAACTAGTCTCCCCCGTCACGTTTTTGAGAGTAGGAATGCCAGACAGTGAGTATGCACATATCCTTAGCTTCCGTAGGCAAGTATTCATTTCAGGAAAAGAGGACACAATAATTCAAGAGACCCTACTCGTTACATATGATAACACGGACTATAGAATATACATATCCGGAGATACACAAGCATGCCTGAAATGTAAACAACAGGGAAATACTTCTAACCAATGCCAAATAACACAAGAAAATATAACCACAAACACAGCATCCCAGGAAACTATCTCCCTCCCACTCCAATAATAGAAAAAACAAAAAACAACTTACCAGAGTCACCACATCATCAAAATACAAAAGATCTCACACCAACATTAATCCAATCACAACCACCAACAACCATCAACAAAACAAACCCTACACTAAACTTTTATCCCTTCTCACAAAACCCACAACCATGCTCTTCGACCCAAAAACCTACAATCAACCAGCAAGTAACGACAACAACAAAAAAAACAAACAAAGACAATATAAAACACACTAGAAGTAACAACTCAAAACGGCCAGCAGACAACGACATATCTAAAACACACAAGAAAATACCACCCAAAAAGGACCAAACAACAAAGAAACAGAAACAATAAAATTATTAAAGAAACCAAGATCAATCAGCCCGTCATATAATTTCACAATAATAGAACTTCTACAAGGACTAGAAAACGAAATAAAAATGAATGGAGAAAAATACATACTAGGCTATGCAACATTTATAGATTTTATAGAGAACGCCCAAAATAACCCAGATCCCTTAACAATATCAAGAAACTATACATCACTCACATCAAACCTAATCAACATGATGGACAGTTTATATCCCCTACTAACACGTAAAATAATTAAAAACAGATTTACTAGAATCATTAATAAAATCAACATACAACTAGCGGAAGAAGAATAAATCGAAAACACTCAAAAGTAAACATATTTAAGTCTAAAAACTAAAATGAATATTGTACAGTGGAATCTAAATGGTTTTCACACACATTATGCAGAATTACAAAAACTAATTTCAGATACCAACGCACAAGTTATAAGTCTGCAAGAAACACGATTCCACCCTCACCATAAAACCGCACTAAAAAACTTTAATATGTCTAGAAAAGATAAACAAAATACAACCAACGCCAGTGGAGGAATAGCAATACTAATCAACAAAAATAAACATATGGAAGAAATTATACTAAATACTAATATAGAAGCTGTCGCAGTTAAAATATTTAATCCAAAACAACTATATGCTCAGTGTACATACCCCCGAATCAAGACATAAACCAAAAAGAAATAGAAAATTTAATAAGTCAACTACCAACACCCTTCCTTATAATGGGCGATTTAAACGCTCATAATATACTATGGGGAAATGAAACAAATAATAGAAAAGGAAAAATAATAGAAGATATCATAGACAATAACGATAAATTGATAATATTAAACCATGGATCAAAAACACACTTCTGCGCTAACTAGGGAAATTTTACAGCAATAGATATAACCATTTGCGACACATCAGTAGCTCAAGATATTACGTGGACAGCCCTTCCTCTCCCCTACACCGGAAACCATTTCCCCATAAAAATCACCCTAAACAACGAAAACAACCAAAGTTCACAACATACAGTAAGGAAATGGAAAACTAAAGACGCAAACTGGCCACTTTATACAGTAACTGCGGAAGTAACAATGTGTGAAACTAACAACATAGACGAGCAAGTAAAAATCCTCACTGAAAAAATTACAGAAGCTGCAAACTTAGCACTGAAACAAACCAAAATTAATAATACCAACAAGCAAGTACCATGGTGGAATAAACAGTGCCAAGACGCCATAAAAAACTGCAAAAAAGCTCTACAACAATACAAAAAAAATAAGACTACAGACAATCTAATAAATCTCAAAACACTAAGAGCTGTATGTAGAAGAACAATCGTACACAACAAAAAAACATCATGGCAAGAATTTGCAACAAATCTCACTAGCGGTACACCCCCTAACGAAGTATGGGACAAAATCAAAAGGATAAACGGTAGGAAAGTAATAGGAAACACAGACACAATGATACACAACAACAAAATAATAACATCGCCAATTGAAATAGCAAACACACTGGCCGAGCAATTTTATAACAATTCTAGCAACACCCAATACACCCCTGAATTCCTGCTACATATTAAACAGACAAGCGAACAAGAAAAAATTGAAATTAATACAGAAGACAACAGTGAAATCAACGATCCCATTACAAAAACAGAACTAGATATCGCTATACACGAACTTAAGGCCTATTTATATCAACGCAACGCAAGATGCAACGCAAGACGCAACGCAACACGCAACGCATTAGGTAACGCAATCGCAAAATGTGCATTTATAACCACGCTAAAATTGCTGCTGGTAACCAATCAGAAAGCATAGTGAAAATCGGGACTTCTTTTGAAATTTGACGTTTACATAACCTCAAGTGTGTAAGCTGTAAGGAGTACTTGCAACTGTGTATTATTATAATTTATATTTTACACTATTAAAAAAAAAATTGGATAGTGAAGATGAATTGGCTGCTTTAGCCATGACATTTTTGATATTGAAGAAGAAAAAATTAAATAAACGGAGGAAACGAAGAAAGTATTCAGTAAGACCGATTAATCGGAGTCGAAAACAAAACGGGTTTTTTATAAATATGTTTTTAAAAATGAAAATGAAGGATCCTGGTCAATTTTTTATTTGTACCAGAATGTCACTTCCTTTGTTTAATAAATTATTAAGTTACATTAGTCCATCATTAAAGAAGAATAGCCATAAAGAACCAATTACTCCTGAACAAAGACTCGCTATAACACTGCAGTAAGTAATGCATCCCATATAGTTATTTATTATTAGCTTGTTCTAAATTATGTTTATTTTGCAATATTTTCAGTTATTTATCACAAGGTGTGTCTATGCAAAGTATTGCGTGGACGTATCATATCGGAATTACAACAGTACATTGTATCATCAAAGAAACTTGTGACGTAATTTGGGATATTTTGGCAAGAGAATTTGTGAAACATCCATCTACCCAGGAAGAATGGTTGAATGTGGCCAGAAGATTTGAAGAAAAATGGAATTTCATTCACTGTGTAGGGGCGTTAGATGGCAAACATATCCATATTCAAGCGCCGAAGAACTCCGGATCATTATATTTCAATTACAAGAAGACTTTCAGCATTGTTCTTATGGCTGCATGTGATTCGGATTATTGTTTTACACTTATTGACATTGGTGCATATTTATCTTCTGCTGAATTAATACCACATACCAACATAAGTATGCCATATTTTTTCGTAGCTGATGAAGCTTTTCCTTTAAAAAGTTATATTATGCGACCATATCCTGGTATACGTCTTTCTCAAGAACAAAAAATCTTTAATTATCGCTTATCACGAGCTAGGAGAACAATTGAAAATACTTTTGGTATATTAATCGCAAGGTGGCTAATTTTAAGGTCTACAATACATGCTGATGTAGGTACAGTTGATCGAATTGTTAAAGCATGTATATGTTTACATAATTTTATTAAAAAAATCTGTTGTGGCCAGCACAATACCTTCCGTCAATCCTGTGTATTATGTACAAATTCCATACATAAATTTTCTTCTAAAAGATTCTAATTTTTTGGTATTTTATGATTCCCTTTCTCGGCAACTGAATTCCATTCTCCTGATAACAAACAAACCACATGAAATAAGAAAATCATGAAATTTTGAATGAAAAATTATGACACTTGTCAGTTATGGACATAATTAATTGCTGTCATTTTGATACGGGTTCCCATATCTGCTTGCCAAAGGCACGCGCCCTATACATATTTTTTTTTGCAAAAAATGCTATATTTCCAGTAAAGTTATTTCATAAACAAACTATGCAAATTGCACTTGACACTGACATCTACTTCTTCTTCTTTAGTTTTTCCCATTCGTTAGGGGGTCGCTATTTTTTATTTTCTTCTTCCACTCATTTTTGTTTTGCGTGTCTTTCTCATTCAGTTCCTTTTCTCTCAAGTCTTCTGCAATACAATCTTTTCATCTTATATTTGGTCTTCCTATGTTTCTTCCACCTTCTATTAATATATTCATCGCTTCTCATGACATGTTCAAACCAATGTAATCGTCTTTCTTATATCCAGAAACTTCTAACACTAGAGTTACTTCCCTTATTCTGTCATTGATTTACATTTTATTGATACTGACATCTGTCAATTTGAATTATCAGTTTCCATGGTTAAGTTAGCATAGCTGGCTGAATTATGAAATTTATATGAATTTTTTTATCTTTATTATTCTTTAATCCTATATCTGTTAAATATGAAATATAAAATGCAATCAAATCGTATAGACAATAATATATTCTTTAAGTTATAATAACATTTAACTGAGTTTTTCAAGAAAAACTGTTAAAATCTTCAAATGAGGGTACTTCCGGTTGACCAATTATAACCAAAATCTAATCAAGTCTGCATATGGTTGTAAGGAAGAGGAATACGCAAGAATTGTAATTTTTGGAATTCTAGTATTGGAGATATCGTGCAGGAAAAAACGGTCACATACACACACACACACACACATACACACATACACACACACACACACACGCACATACGAACACACACACACACATACAGACATCATCGTAAAAATATTAATATCGTATTGTAAAGACCCTAAAACGTGCTTATTCAATGGAAACTCACCACCGATTTTTTTGACCAAAAACAATACCTTCCTTACCTATAGGTGACGGAAGGTAAAAAAAACGAAGATAATGTAAAAACTTCGAAATCATATTGCCCACCAGGTTTCGTTGATTCTGATGATTTAGAGAACGGAATGTGGAGACAAGAAACCTCAAATTTACAATCAGTGGGTCGGTTTTCAACAAATAACTCCGCTAAATATTTATATTCATTAAGAAACAAATTAGCGACACACTTTGTCTCTGTAAATGGTGAAATACCGTGGCAGTATGATAAAATATAAGTGTATATTATATAATTAATATATTTAAGTATAACACACTATTTTTGTTTTGTATGTATGTATATAACAAATACTATAATTTTACTGTATGATAATTGGAAAATAATAACAAAATTATGAAATAAAAAGGAACAACAATATTTATTTTTGTTTTATTGTATCTTGTAAGGAAAACAAATATATTGAGATCATATATAATTCATAAAAAAATATATATAAATTGAATCAAAATGATTGTACAAACATTGTAAAAAAAATGTATGTAGATAATATAACAAATATACAGCGTGATTTATTTAAGCTGCAACATATGAGAATTTTTTTAAATATAGATTTGACAAAAAAAATATTCTTTCAAATTTTTGCTTGCATTGAAACTTCAAACAATGCTTAAATATACTTTTTATATTAGACAGATTGGCTACAGTATTTCCAGTATTCTTGCCTTTGCTAATTTTTTTTTATTTTTCGATAAATTCTGCAATGTTGTTCCTACATACTGTCCAAATGCCATATCTGAATCTAGTTTATTTTTAGTTTTAAAATAATTTGCTATACTATTTACAGCTTCGTCTATCGTCGTATCATCATGTTTCCTTTTGGTGGCTCTGGATTTGCTTGCAGTTGTAGATGGTGTTGTTACTACTGTCATTGTTGTGTCGTTTGAAGTTGCATGTGCTGGGAATGGCACGTTGATACTGTAGCTGCACATAATTCACGCGAAGATTCACCCTCCTCTTCAAACTGTACTTCTTCAAATACAATCATGCTACTGGATGAAGATGATTCCATTATTTCTGTATTTTGAAGTATTTCGTTTGTTTCTTCGACATCTATATTACTGGATGTTCTGTAACAGTGAAGACCAAGATGAAGACATATAGTTTTTTAAATGAAAAACCATACATATACATATTATTACTTTCTGTTTCGAACGTAAGGTTCAAGAAAACTCATATCTTTGTAATATTCCCAAGAATATTCATCATCTGCAGCACTTCCGGAGGGTTGTGCTAGTAGCTCTCTTTTTTCCTTGACGTACCGGTCTCGAACTGCTCTCCAACGACGTTGAACAATGACGACTGTTGGAAATATGAAATAGTAAATAATTTATACATGCACAAGATTATATAGTAGGTATAATGGCCATTGATATTATTTTCGACCAATTTCAAACATAAAAAGGAAAATAATGCTAAACTTTGACAGAAATTAAATATCAGCATGACAAATATTATTTAGTTACTTATGTTGTAAGTCAACTTACCATTTGTATTTAAAATTTGAGCTATTTCTTCCCAAATTTCTTGTTTTTTCTTGGCGTTTTTCAAGTTTTTCTGAGATTTATCATACAGAATCGGTTGAGATTGAACTAGCTCAATCAATTTTTTATCCATCTGGGAAGCTGAATTATGTGATTTTATTTATAAAAAAGTCAAACCTTCTTCACATGTGGAACTAAATCACTCACTAAACTGAAACTGTATGAATCTGACATTTTGAGAATTCAAGATGCGCGCGCCTTTTGTGAAAATACTGACAAGTGATTGGTTACACGCTAAAGCACACGCAAGGCATCACGCAGAAAGTTGAAAGTTGGCCATCTCTTGCGTATCTTTCATTGCGTTACCTATTGCGTTGCGGTGATATAAATGGCCCGTATTACAAGCATGTGTTTTAACTCCTTACGTTACCTATTGCGTTTGCGTTACGTCTTGCGTTGCTATAAATAGGCCTTAAAACACTCATCAAGTCCCGGTCCAGACGGAATAATCTATGATATGATAAAACACCTACCAAACAAAACAAGAGAGCTGTTACTATCCATATACAATAATATTTGGACAAATAATAAATATCCTAAAAGAGTTGGTAACACTGCATCATAGTGAAATATTCGCAGTTAATTTTCGCAAAAGTATTTTTCTGTTTTTACAAGGAAAATACATTAGTAAATATATTTGACATAGTTAGAAAAGTGCCTAAGTAGATGTACTACGAGTTTGAAGAACAGAAGTTCCATTCTACAAAGTTATAGGAATCTAAACAACAAAATTTATTACAAACGTGAGTCTGAAGGTCATATTAATTTATTCATATTATAAACTTCGACAATATTTGGTTGAGCAAGTGACACCTGTCGAAGCGGATCACATTTAAACGAAATAAAAGTTGTCAAACACATCGAAACTTACTTCAATCTCAAAATGGCCACAATGGAAGAAAATATTAATATAATTTTATCAAGACTAGATAAACTCGATTCTATAGATTACGAAATAAAACAATTGAATTCACGAATTAATGATATGCACCTGCAATCCACCTTATTAAAATGTGAAGTTGACAAATTTAAGGAAGTCGTATCCTCTCAACAACAAATTATCAATAAACTAGAAAAACATATCAAAAAGCAAAATTTAATCTTTATGGGCATTGATGACATTGAAACCAGTAATGAAGAACTTCGAAATTCAATCACAATGTTAATTAATGACAAATTTAAATTAGCAATTGGTAAAGATGATGTTAGAGAAATTTACAGACTTGGTAAGAAGAATGAAAACTCTACACGGCCTATTTTAGTTACACTAGCCTCAGTGGAAACTAGAAATTATATTTTGTACAATAGAACAAAATTAAAAGGCTCTAAAATATTTGTAAATGAGGATCTCTGTGCAGAAGAACAAAAAGAATTGCGTGCACTATTATCTATGAAGAAGGAACTCAAATCGCAAGGCAAGCAAGTAAAGTTAAAAGGAAATAAACTAATTGTGGATGGAAAACCAGTTTATGCTAAAAGACCACGAAGCAGCCAATCGTCAGTAGAAGAAAGTCCAGTCAAAAATATGTCAAAATTGCCAAAGGTCCAGGGAATAGCAGGGAATAACTTGCCCTTTCGTAAATAATAACGAAAAGGGCAGTTCAGTTTCAGCAGTTAAGTTAAGTAAAAATAAATTGCATGAGAAAATTGTAAATAACTATTGTAGCGTAAGCTTCTGGAATATAGAGGGTTTGAAAAATTTATTTATTTTAGATTCAATCACTAAGGAGAAGCTTCTTCTGGGCAATATCATATGCTTATGCGAGACATGGTCCGAAACTACCCTTTCAGTATATCCGGAATTTTTGAATGAATACTCCAGCCTTGTATTCTACAGTTTAGCCACCAAAGAAAAAGAAAAAGGAAGAGCTAGCGGCGGGATCTTGGTAATGATAAAAAAGGGTATATTTGATATAATAGAACTTATTGAAAGTACAAATATGTGGATTATTTTAAAGATAAGTATTAAAAATGATATTATAATCTTAGGATTTTTTTATATTAAACCGGGGATTGACAATATTCACTGCGTAAATTTAATAAATGATTGCATTGAATCCATATTAGTAAATTACAGTGAGGAAAAAGTAATATTACTGGGAGATTTCAATTCAAAAATTGGGAATTTAAATCAGATTACACAAGAAGGTACCTTTGAAAATCCAAATGTTTTTGAAGTAAGACTATCACAGCATACAATCATCGATAATAGGGGGAGAAAATTAACTGATATGATGGAAAATCTAGGGTTTTATGTTTTGAATGGAAGAACAAGGGGAGATATTCCTGGTAATTATACTTTTATTAACCACAGGGGTAAAAGTACAATAGATCTCGCGTGGTCAAACCTAAAGTTTGCTGACTCTGTAATCAATTTTGAAATTTGTCATACTATAGCTAACTCTGGTCATGCTATTTTACTTTTGAATAATTTTACTCCAGCTAATGACAATGATACCTACAGTTTTGAAGACAATGCTCACTATTCGGTAAAATTTAAATTTAATACTGGCAATTTGCAAGAATATTTAAATGTATTAAACGGTCATAAGGATATATATTTCCATTCTGAAAATTCTACTCATTTAAGTGATAATTTAATTAATGTTATAAGGGAAACTGCAATTAAAACTGGGATGATCAAAGTAACTAAAGCTTCCAATCCTAATAATCATAATGTTGAAAATAAAGTATGGTTTAACCAAGAATGTCGTGAATACAAAAAACAAGCACTTAAAGATTTAAGAAAATTTAGAAAAAAATTTAATGACACTAATTTAAATATATATCTTTCTAGTAAAAAACAATATAAAAGTATAATTCAGCGTTCAAAAAAAGAACATGAGTTAAAAGTAATTAACGCTCTAGCTAATACTAAAAATAATATCGAATTTTGGTGTGCTGTACGAAGACTACAAGGAAATAAATTTGTGCCAAATATTATTTCAATAGATGTTTGGGAAATTTTTTATATCTCAGCATATCAATAGCAAATTGTAGATACAAGTAACATTTCCTTTTTTGACTGTCTGCATCCATTTTTAGATGTACCCTTTACATTGGATGAATTACAAAATAGTATTGCTAGTTTTGGTAATAATAAAACTCCAGGAAACGACGGTATTAACTATGATTTTTTTAAGAACTTGCCTGATAACTGGGTCCATTATATTCTTAATTTATATAACAATATATTAGTAAATGAAGATATTCCAACTAGTTGGTCTAACATTCAAATATTTTTTATACACAAAAAGGGAGATAAAACTAGCCCTGAAAATTATAGAGGAATTGCAATTATAAATAATATTGTCAAAATTTTCACGCAAATGTTACATTTCCGACTTCAAATGTGGATAGAAGAAAATAAAATTTTGGCAGAAAATCAAAACGGGTTTCGTAAAAACAGAGGCACTGCGGATAATATTTTTTGTCTTGCTTCTATAATTGACTTAAAACTAAGATTGAAAAAGGGCACATTGTACGTCGCCTTTATCGACTTTAAATGTGCGTTTGACTCTGTTAAACATAATAAATTATGGGAAAAATTATACGTGTGCGGATTTAGTACCAAAATTATAAGAATCCTACAAATGCTTTACAGTAATGCTAAAGTCTACATTAAAAATAATAATATTTTATCTGTGAATCCCATCAAACTAGACGAAGGTGTACTTCAGGGCGAAATTTTATCGCCTTTGCTATTCGCACTATTTATTAATGATTTGGAGGAATTCCTCAGAAGTAATAATCAAAGGGGTATCAATATAGATGGGTACAACGACGTAATAATGCTAGCCTATGCTGATGATCTCGCTATCCTAAGCGATTCTGCAATAAATATGCAAAAAACTCTAGTCTTACTGGAAGAGTACTGTAACAGTAATTCACTTGTTGTAAATACTAGCAAAACAAAAATAGTACACTTTCACCGAGGTCGCCCAAAAAGTAATCCTTATCCATTTAAATATATGAACACTAAATTAGAAATTGTCAAAAAATTTAATTATTTAGGTATTTCATTTTCTCATTCCGGTAAATTTTTGGAACAATCAATTGATGCTGGGAAAAAAGCTGCATTAGCGTCGAATAAAGTTAACAACATCTTAGTTAAGGGTAAATCTCAATGTTGGCAAGAAAAAAAGATCTTAATGGAATCAGTAATAAACTCTACTCTCTTATACGGTGCTGAAATATGGGCACTTAGATATTGGGACAAACTAGAATCATGTCAACTAAAATTTATAAAATTGATTCTCAGATGCCCCAAGTCCACACCGAACTATATGTTGCGACTGGAAACAGAAACGGCACCCATACTTGTTCAGATTTTAAAAAGGGCGTTGAATTGGCTTCATAAAATATATTTAATGAATGATCAAAGATACCCAAAAATAATACTCACCAGATTGATGAATCTTGATGTTTCAATAGGCAACAAAATCGATTACAACTGGTTTTCAATTTTAAAACATTTATTAGCTAAATTTCATGCCATTTCATTACCAAATATCCTAACAATTAATAAGCCGAAAATTAACGAGGTATTAAAAACTATAAAATCGAACCTTTTAGAGAATGACATACAATCTCTCAATAATAGTAGGTATAATTTACATTATAAATTAATTAAAACAAATTATAATTTAGAGCCATATTTAACAAATAAAATGACTATACACAAAGCAAGGATTATTGCCAATCTTAGGTTTTCATGTAAACGGTACATCGCTTTTTACGTTAATAATACTCGACATTGCTGGGATCCTACGTCGCTGTGCTCTATATGTAATCTAAATAATCCGGAAAACTTACAACATTTTTTTGTTGATTGCCCGATATACAAACCTTATAGAGACTTTTACATTGCGCAATATTTCCCCAAAGAAAATGTTTTTTTTCATACTTTACTAGAAAATCTTAATCAAGAAAAAGTAAATAACCTAGTATATTATGTTACAAAATGTTTGGCCATAAGAAGCTTCGCCTTAAATGAATAGCAGCTTACTTTATTTTTGTATTCTTTCTGTTAATAATATAAATATATGTATTTTTTTTTAAAACTTTTATAATGTAAATTGCTGCTACTTAATTATATAGTAAAAGTTCTATTTAATCTTTTTGATTGTATAGCGTTAAATTTGTTCAAGGTATCATTTTCTGTTATATTGAATATGTATTATGTAATCTCCCTAAACCAGTATGATTTATAATTTGTAATTACCGTTACACAACCATATTGAATAAGTTGTACTTAACTTTATGTCAATAAACATTTATTATTATTATTATTATTATTAAATATCCTAAAAAATGAACAGAAGTCATTACAATTCCTATACTCAAACCAAATAAACCTAAAACTGACCCCTCAAGCTATAGACCTATATCACCCTCCAACTACCTCAGTAAACTATTACAAAAAATAATTAACAAACGTTTAATGTGGTATCTAGAAAAAACAACATCTTAAACAAAAAACAGAGTGGATTTAGACACGGGCGATCCACCACGGATCAACTAATAGCAATACAATCCGAAATACTCAATGCCTTCACAAATCGACAATATACCGCCGCAATTTTCTTTGATATATCTAAGGCATACGATACAGTTTGGAGATATTATATCGTAAAAACTCTAAAAGAATACAACTTAAATGGTAACATCGTAAAATATATCGAAAACTTCATGAAAGAACGGAAATTTAGTGTGCTATTTAATGGAACCTTTTCAGAACAAAAATATCAGGAAAACGGAACACCCCAGGGTGAAATTCTAAGTGTATCACTCTTCCTCATAGCAATGAACAAAATAACCAACTACATACCCCAACACGTAAATGTCTCACTATTTGTTGACGACCTGGCGATTTATTACAACAACATAAATACTAGAAATATACAGAAAGTGTTACAACACACTACTGATAAACTACAGACATGGGCAAAAAGCACTGGTCTTCAATTCTCTGAAGAAAAAACGAAAATGATGCTATTTACCAAACTCACTAGACCTGCCATAAAACCGCATATTGAACAACAAAAAAATCGAAATCGTCACTAATAATAAATTCCTAGGAATGATCTTAGACTCACGTTTAACATGGGAAAAACACCTGCAACAACTCAAATTAGAATGTAACAGAGGGCTAAACATAATTAAATATCTCTGCAACAATAAATGGGGGACACATAAAGATATATTATTACGCATATACCTAGCTATTATACAACCCAAAATCGACTACGGATCCATAATCTACCAAACTGCAAACAGGAATAACTTGAAGATAATAGACTCCATACAAAACACAGCTATTCGCCTAGCAATTGGAGCATATAAGACAAGTCCTATCAAAAGTTTACTCTGTGAATCTGGCATCATACCTCTTAGTATACGTAGAAACCAGCTAACACTAACCTACATCCTTAAACTAGCACGAAATCCAAAAAATCCAGCTTATAAATATATCTTTAAAGAAAATCATTCCCGAACTATTCCATTAACACGAAATCCTCTCCAACAAATAATAAATGAAACACTCAACAAACTACAAATTACTATACCTGACCTTGAAAGAAAAGGAGGTTGCAAATTGTGCAATTGTTTTCTACATTTAGTACATATTTTATGTTTTTATAAAATCTAATTATATTATGTTTATTTGATAATTTTAATTGAAGAAATACTCTTAATTTAGTTAGCGGTATTTTAAATTTGAAATAGGTTTTTCTTTTAAAATCATTTTTAATTATTTTAAAGTGTTCATTATATTTTCCATTTTTTGAACTTGTTTTGTCAAATTCGCGTAAAGATAAGCAGAAATTATTAATTATGTCTTGAATTTTTTTTTTATTTACATATTGATTTTCCCATAAAGCACTAGAGTTTTGTTGTTGTAAATATTTTTTAATTTGTGTACTCCAATTCATTGCTATTTTATTGTTTGGTGATTTATCTAATTCCCTTAAGGGGTTATATAAAATTTTGGGGTAACGGTCATCGTCCATTAATAAAATTTTCTGCCACCAGTTAAGGGCGCGCTTCCAGACTTCATGTGCGCTGTGGTTTACCCCGGATTCCATGCGTAACATATAGTTATACTTCTAGAATACAATGTAACGGTGGTCCCTGTTCGGGCGCCATTTGTAACGGTGGCACCTGGAGCGGTGGCTGGGCCATCGTTGTACCGTCCTTTCAGCCGTCGGTAGGTTTGCTCGGGCGCCGTCGGCGGTGGTGGCTGAAAAGGAAGGTGTGGTGCCGGGATAGCTAGTGGAGGTAGGCCTAACCCAAAAATACAACCCAAAGAAAGTAGAAAAATACAATGTAGACAAAGGAAATGCGTGTCGGACTACAAACTGCTACGGTACGGCCCAATGAACGGCGACTGTGCCTCCGCGATACGGCAATGGCACAGTCTTTGACCACAGTAAGTAAAATAATAAATGAAATGTGTTTCAAAAACAACAAACGGTAAGTTAAACTATAACTTGCGCCAGCAGCAATTTATGTGATAGCACAAATTCGACGGCGGAGCCTCTATCACCCACAAGAGGCACGGATGGTGATTCTACACTCACCAAGAACGGTGGCAGTTCCAATGGAAGACTTCTCTCTAACGCTCGCAGCTCAGCCGATGATCCCAGAGAGACCATCAAGGCGAAATCATGAACTGATTTCTCCAAGTGATTCGGCGTCTTTTATACCCAAAATCTGGTAATCCGGCAGAATCTCGCAAAATACTTGGAGGGGAAAGTTTTAAACTTAGTTTGTATGAAAAGGCGCTGCTGGCGTTTGTACAACAAAAATAAAATATATAAAAATAACTAGTAGTCATTAAACATCCCGATTGTACCAGTTTGTAACCCACAACAATCAAAATTCAACAATAAACATTATAAAATAAATAATGACAACTACAATATTATTGTTGTAACGGTAGACGTCTGACAGAGCGTTGTTGCTGCGCTGCCAACCTTCCGGTCTGTCAAGCAATGACAGCCGCTACAATTTGCGGTTAAACAAAGTAAAATACAACCTGTACAAAGCAAATACACAAATAATACAACAATACAATACACAAGGTATGATTTACATAGCGATATTATCAATCATCGGTTAGGGAAACATGTGTTTATTTGTACAACATTTTAGGGTTATATTTACAATGAGTTTGTGAACCAAATATGATTAACATTGCGTGTGGCTCGCTATAGGCCCAAGTAAATGGCCACAGATATCAATATAACGCTCAACATCATATATTGGTATTGTATGCAACTTTGTACGGCGTATACATGTGTTCTTGGCTCTATATTTAAACTCAAGTTTTCTTTAGTAATATACAAAATAAAAATTTGAAAAGTGTATCAAATTGTGCAGTTTCTGTTGATAAAATAGTGTATTGAGTGTGAACTTTTATAGTTCATATATACAGCCGTGGCATTAAAATATAGTTCAAAAATCAGTGAATTCGTTAAATTACAAGTTTCAACTTAACATGGCTCGCCAGTGCAGTTCGTGCAGTCGGGGCGTAAACCTGAAGTACTCTGGAGTCGTATGCAACGAATGCTCCAGCATATTCCACTGTACCTGCGCGGGAGTCGATGAAGATAAGTACAAACTTATTGCTAGTGCCTCAACACCTTGGTACTGTGTAAAATGCCAGCCTTCTAAAGTTAAAATAAATCAACGGTTCCATGTTAAAAGTGACTCGCTCGACGCCATTGCTTCAAATGACTTTACAAAAATGTTCGATACATTCAAAAAAGAAATTTTATCTATCATGAACAATAAACTTGATACTTTAATGAAGTCCGTTCATTTTTGCTCTGACAAAATTACTGATTTCGAAACTAATTTAAAACAAATAGATAATAAAATCAAAAATTTTGACATCTTAATTAAAGAAAATCAAAAGCTAAAAGCCGAGGTTAAATCTTTAAACACAAAAGTGGATAGACTTGAACAATATTCGAGAATTAATAATATAATCGTTAATAACATCCCAGAAAGTGATAATGAAAACATTGATAAAATTATTTGTGACCTCGGTGATAAAATGGGTGTAGATATTGCTATTCGAGACATTGATGCGGCACATAGACTCAAAACAAATTTGACAAATAATTCTAAATCAAGAAACATTATTGTAAAATTTGTTTCACGGAGAAAAAAAGATGAGTTCCTGTCAGCTTCTAGAAAACAAAAGTCTCTCTCAACTACATCAATGAACTTCGAGGGTCCAGAAAGAAAAATTTATGTCAACGAACACTTAATTCCATCTAATGGCTTATTATTTAAAAAAGCGCGCGAACAACTGAAAGTAAAAGGGTATAAATACATCTGGACACGTGACTGCAAAATTTACGCACGAAAGACAGACACATCAAAAACACATCTTATTGACGACCTTGCTACTCTCACCAAGCTAAATTAATTATTCTGTTTAATCACGAATATTTTGCGGTTACTTGTTTAGATGGCTAGCTCGATTGTTGATAAAGAAATGTTTACTTTTTGTCATTTAAATGTCAGGTCATTGTACTCATGCTTTTTGGACTTTATAGATTTGGTTCAAGAGCACAATTTTGACGTAATTGCTGTCACTGAGACTTGGATTGGTATTAACTCCCCTTCACAACTATTTCATATAAATGGATATAAACTTGTAAGTCAACAAAGATATAAAAAGCGCGGGGGAGGAGTATCATTCTATGTTCGTGATAGTATTTCCGTCTCAATATTAGATACATCTTTTTGTTGTACTGGAGATAATCTTGAACACTTGTGGATAAAATGCACAATTAACAAACAATCAATTTGTTTTGGTGTTATATATAACCCGAATGAAATTTTTTATAAAGATTTTCAATTACTGGATCCAGTGCTTACTGAATTTAATGCAAAATTCGATCATGTTATCTATGCTGGAGACATTAATGTAGATATGTTGACAGACAACAATAAATCTAGGTTTATTTCAGATCTCTTTACTACTAATAATATGCACCAATTGATTAAACAATATACACGACCTGCTTCAAAAACGCTATTAGATGTTATCGTAGTATCTGATTTAAATCTTAGTTTGAATTCTGGTGTACTGGACTCTAGCAACATTTCAGACCATAGTTGTGTATTTTGTACTCTCAATTTTCCTAAAAATCAAATTCCTCCCAGATCTTTTGCATACAGAGATTTTAAATTTTTTAACTTAAATAATTTTAACGAGGATTGTGATGATATTGACTGGGATTTTATTTTAAGAACAAATAATATTAACAATAAACTTAATTTTCTTAATGAAAATATAATTGCCTTATTTAATAAACACGCCCCTCTAAAAACAATAACAACAAGTAAAAATTACAGTCCATGGATCACTCCCGTTATACAAATTATGCAAAGGAAAAGGGACAAAGCTTGGTTAAATTATCAGAAAAATAAAAGTGAGTCTAAATTAACATACTATAAACAATTGAGAAATTTGACCACGGCAGCGATTCGTAGGGAAAAACAAGCTTTTCTCGAGTACAACATTAATAGGAATATTAATAATTCGCAGGAGTTGTGGAAAAATTTAAATCGTGCGGGAGTCAATAAAGAAAGAGAAATTAATATACCTGAAAATTTAATAAAGCCCGATGAATATGGGAAGTATTCATTAGAAAAAGTTGCTACAGCCTCTGTTAGTCCTGACACTTTGAACTATTTTTCTAAAAATATTCACATTAATACAGCATCGTCTGACTTTTTCTGTTTTAATTGTGTAGACAAAGAAAAAGTGGAAAACGTCATTTACTCCTTTAAATCTAATGCAATAGGTAACGACGGTATCTCATTAAAAATGTTGCAAATAATAATACCTAAAATAATTGACTACATCACACACATAATAAATACAAGTATCCTTGAAGGAACAGTGCCTGACATGTGGAAAATTGCCCTGGTTAAACCCATTCCAAAAAATAATACTGTATCATCATTCGATGATTTACGTCCAATTAGTATCTTGCCTACCATGTCAAAGGTACTAGAGAAAATTGTCTGGGAACAAATCATGAATTATGTTAACCAAATAAATATTTTACCATCTACTCAGTCCGGTTTTAGAAAACACCACAGTACTAACACGGCATTACTAAATCTTGTAGATGACATGTTAAAAAATTACAATGATTCTAAAGTTACCCTTCTTATTCTTATTGATTTTTCTAAAGCCTTTGACATGGTAGATCACAAGTTACTATTGGCAAAATTAAAATACTATAATTTTGGAAATGCGGCTTTGCAATGGTGCAAGAGTTATTTCATTAATAGGTATTTTCAGATAGCAATGTACTCCAAATCTTCTTTTTCCAAATCTAATGTCTTTCCTGCAGTTCGAGGTGTACCTCAGGGATCTATTTTAGGCCCTCTATTCTATTTATTATATGTAGCTGACTTACCAAACTCATTAAAATTTTGTAGTGCACATTCCTACGCAGATGACACGCAACTAGTTGCAACAATTAATAAAGATGAAATTCATGACAAATCAGTAACTATAAATGAAGATCTTGAAAATTTCTGCACTTGGGTACATAACAATGGACTCAAAATTAACGCATCCAAATCGTCATTGCTTATTTATGGATCAAATATTACACCTCATATAATATTAAATGGAACACCAATTGAACGAAGTGATGTAGTTAAAAGTCTAGGTATGCTGATTGATGAAAAACTACTATTTCGACCACATTTACTTAATAAATTAATAGCCGCTAAATTAAAGTTAAAACAACTTTACCAATTCAGAAATTTCTTATCGTCAGAGGTCAAATTGCGTCTTATCAAATCTCTTATATTACCCTTGTTTGACTACCTTGCCTGTGTATATGTACCCAATTTGACTGAAGGCGATAAGCAAAAAATTAACCTTTTACAAAATAGTTGTTTGCGATTTGTATTTAATGTGAGAAAGTATGATCACATTTCACACTACCGTTCTGTTGCGAACATTGATTATATTAATGACCGTTTTAAAACGCTACTTCTCTGTCTAATACACAAAATAAGAACTACGGGTTATCCACAATATTTAATTAATAAATTAAAATTTAAGAATAATTTATATACTCTAAGAGGCAACGACTTATACGCTGTGCCTTCTTTTAATAAGGTAAAATATAAAAACTCTTTTTCTTATTTGGCTCCTACACTTTATAATTCGTTACCATATAACCTTAGAGAATGTTCTTACGATTCCTTTAAAAACAAAGTGAAAGAGGTGCTCCGTACATTAAAATAATTACTCCTATTTTTGCCCTAAATTTATATCTTTTTTTTTTCTATTGTTAAATAATTTTTCTATTTTTAAATTTGCTTTACTTTATGGTTTCGATATTCTAAAGTTTTTGTATATGTACATTTTTGCTTAAAATAATTAGTTCAGTATATATTGTTTTTGTTTATTTTTTGTAATACTACATTACATATTTTGTAATTGTTTTTGTAATATTTTTCTATGTAATCTTTTGGTTAGGTGGTAGAACAGCCTTGGCTGAACCTCGCCTTTGACGTTTGTCAATAAAGTTATTTATTATTATTATTATTATTATTATATTATATAAGTTTCATCCGGTTTGTGAGCGGCAACATGTTTTGGACACAAACACATGTGATCGGGGTCAATGAACTTCATTAATGAATTAAACTGATTTTACAAATAACTGGGAATGGACACTGCGATAAGGTACGTATCGTCACATCCCCCTCTTACTCCGGTTAAAAAAAAATAGTGAATAAACTTACTTAATTTTTTTTTCTGACTGTTGCTTTGAATGCAACATAAAAACTTTACAGATGAAAATTAACTGTAATTGGCCAACAGAAAAAAATGCATAACGGATAAACCAAACTAACAGTTACGGCCTTCTGTGCACCAACCAAAAAAAACAACAAAAACTTATACAGCGGTGCGGTAAGTAAAAATCAAGCAAAAACTTAGGAAACTGATACGTTGTAAACAACAACTAACAAAAACCTTTTTAGGCCACGGTTAACAAAAGAAAATAAGAAATGGCGGTACCCTCAGCGGATGCTCCTCTCAGCGGCGCGTGGACTGCCGCTTCCGCCTTCTCCTGCGGTGTCGGGGACGGGATGTGTCCGGCTGCTCCACCCAGGTCCACGTGGTCCCTCCTCCAGGACGGCTCACCCGCGTCTTAGTCCGGCGGTATCCGGGCGTTGGCGGATGCAACTAAGGAGGCGGCAACGTAGAGCTGGCTATGGGGATGATCCCCTCCATCACGCCCAAGGTCGTGGGGCCAGGAACACTCTGGACTGGACAGCCTGGGCCTGCCGTTTGGGGAGTCAGCCTCGCCCTCAAGGGTTTCCGGTCCGGCACCTGAAACGGAAACGGCGTCGACGGCGGTGCCCGAACCAGCGGTGTGTCCTTGGGCGACAGGCCTGACCGCTTCGCTGACGAAGCCGGAGACAGGCCAAAGAGAGAGTCCAACTGCTCCTGGCTGGCCCACCTCGGTGTCCTTGGCGTGATGGGTCGGTCCGGTGTGGTCGGCAGCGGTGACGTCTCCAGGAGTAGCCAGTCCGCCAGGGTCCTCGATGACAGCGGTGATGACGGCGTCGATGGAGTCGATGGCCGGTAGAACGACAGACTCGCTTCGGGCGGATCGGGGCCGTAGAGCTGCAGGAGGGCCTCCTGCAGGGACATGTCCTTCCTCGGCGAGTCGCCAACCGACTCCATGACAGTGTCCGGCCGACTCCTTGCCTTGGAGTCAACGCGGATGATAGTGGGGCTAGGGGACGCCTCTGGCTTCGACATTGTGGTGAGGGGCGCCCGCTCGTGCAGCTGCGGCGACGGTGGCGGCTGCGGACGCTCCTCCGGTCGGCGGGCTCTAAACAGAGGCGACCCCACAGCCTCAGCATATGGACGGTTACGGCGGGACGGTGACCTGGCTGCCATGGGTACCCCTGGACGACGTGGTGCCAACTTACCCTTCTTCCTTTGGGGCTGAATCGCGCTTACCTGGGCGACCGGTGTGGTAGGTGCTAGCAGCGTGACTCTACGCGACGCTGCGCATATAGTCGCTCCGAAGGTCGCCAGCGCGTCCATGCCCAGGATAATGGTATGGGCCAAATTGGGCAGACATTGGAACGCTTGCTGTCTCCTGATGCCGTCTACGAGACAGCCAAGCGTCAGCGCACCTTGGGTGTGCGTCATCGTGCCGTTGGCCAGTGGACCTCCTGGTGGTGGGCGTATCGTATCTGGGTATGGCGGTCGGTCAGTCCCTTGGCCGTACGTGTGTTGATGTACGAATACATGGAGCCAGTGTCCACCAGCGCCTGGAATTCCTGTCCCTTTATTTGTACCGCAAGAAAGAGGCGGTTGTCGCTGGTACTCTTCTCTTGGATACTAGGGAGCGCGGCAGGGCAAGGTAGGGGTATATTCTGGCAACCGCAGTCACGCGTTGTAGTCCCATGCTTGCTACAACGCCAACAAAACAGTTTGGGCTTGTTCTGGCAGGTTTGGCGTAGGTGACCAGCGCTGACCACATCTCCAGCAGAGCACGGACACATCGGCCTTCGGCGGCGGACGTTTTGCGGCGGATGTTGAGGCGGTGGCGGCATGGAGTTGCGTCGCTTGTGGCGCAGCCTTTATGTCCTTCTGGAGACGCTCGTACTCGTCGATTTTTCGGACGAGGTCACGCACACTAGCGACGTTACGGCGGCGGATGTACTGGCGGTATTCAGGCAACATGTTGTTGTAAACCCGGACGAGTTCCTGTTCTGCGGATAGCTGGCCGTACCGACGAATAAGGGTACGGATATCGGTGAGATAATCCTTACCTTTCTCACTCGGTTTCTGCCTTCGTCGGCTGATCTCTTCCTCTATCCGCAGAGAATAATCTTCACCCACGTAGTAGGACTTGAAGTCGGTCAGGAAGTCGTTCCAGGTCATCCAGTCGCCACGGTTGTTGCACAGCCATTGCAGGGGACGGCCTCTAAGAAGCTCTGGCAATGCTGCGAGGAGCTGTCGGTCATCGAGACCGTAACTGACTTGGAGCTCAGTTACTCGTTCGAGGAACGGCACGGGATCGGTTGTCCCGTCAAAAACGGTATTCCATTTACGGACGGTTGCGGCGGCGGAAGGGTTTCCGTTGGGGCGGACGTGCTTTTCTTTTCTGTTTCTGTAGGCCCCTGCTTGGGCGCCATTTGTAACGATGGTCCCTGCTCGGGCGCCAATTGTAACGGTGGCACCTGGAGCGGTGGCTGGGCCATCGTTGTACCGTCCTTTCAGCCGTCGGTAGGTTTGCTCGGGCGCCGTCGGCGGTGGTGGCTGAAAAGGAAGGTGTGGTGCCGGGATAGCTAGTGGAGGTAGGCCAAGGTTTATTTGAAGAAGCACGTTTGTTACCCGTAATAAAATAATATTTATTTTTCCTAACCCAAAAATACAACCCAAAGAAAGTAGAAAAATACAATGTAGACAAACGAAATGCGTGTCGGACTACAAACTGCTACGGTACGGCCCAATGAACGGCGACTGTGCCCCCGCGATACGGCAATGGCACAGTCTTTGACCACAGTAAGTAAAATAATAAATGAAATGTGTTTCAAAAACAACAAACGGTAAGTTAAACTATAACTTGCGCCAGCAGCAATTTATGTGATAGCACAAATTCGACGGCGGAACCTCTATCACCCACAAGAGGCACGGATGGTGATTCTACACTCACCAAGAACGGTGGCAGTTCCAATGGAAGACTTCTCTCTAACGCTCGCAGCTCAGCCGATGATCCCAGAGAGACCATCAAGGCGAAATCATGAACTGATTTCTCCAAGTGATTCGGCGTCTTTTATACCCAAAATCTGGTAAACCGGCAGAATCTCGCAAAATACTTGGAGGGGAAAGTTTTAAACTTAGTTTGTATGAAAAGGCGCTGCTGGCGTTTGTACAACAAAAATAAAATATATAAAAATAACTAGTAGTCATTAAACATCCCGATTGTACCAGTTTGTAACCCACAACAATCAAAATTCAACAATAAACATTATAAAATAAATAATGACAACTACAATATTATTGTTGTAACGGTAGACGTCTGACAGAGCGTTGTTGCTGCGCTGCCAACCTTCCGGTCTGTCAAGCAATGACAGCCGCTACAATTTGCGGTTAAACAAAGTAAAATACAACCTGTACAAAGCAAATACACAAATAATACAACAATACAATACACAAGGTATGATTTACATAGCGATATTATCAATCATCGGTTAGGGAAACATGTGTTTATTTGTACAACATTTTAGGGTTATATTTACAATGAGTTTGTGAACCAAATATGATTAACATTGCGTGTGGCTCGCTATAGGCCCATGTAAATGGCCACAGATATCAATATAACGCTCAACATCATATATTATATAAGTTTCATCCGGTTTGTGAGCGGCAACATGTCTTAGACACAAACACATGTGATCGGGGTCAATGAACTTCATTAATGAATTAAACTGATTTTACAAATAACTGGGAATGGACACTGCGATAAGGTACGTATCGTCACAACAAGTAACGCAGCTGGGCAGGCCAGAAACCTGTCATTTTTACCTCTCGGTAAGAGAGGTATTGCATTCATGCTAAAAATCGCATATCCAGATTTTATTGAATAAGCACGTTTTAAGGTCGCAACAATCCGATTTTAACATTTTTACGATGATGTGTGTGTGTGTGTGTGTGTGTGTGTGTGTGTGTGTGTATGTGTGTGTGTGTGTATGTATGTATGTATGTATGTGGGATGTTGGAAGGACGATTACTCAAAAACTATAAGACTTTATATTTTTTTAACTACGTATTTCCCAATCGGACATTCATGGGAAGATCTGAAAAGGTTTTGGTAACAATTGGACAACCGGAAGTAGAAGATTCTTGAAAAAAAAATCTTCTAAATATTATTTTTTGAAAATTTTTCTTGACAATATTAAAGAAAAATAAATTCTCTTTCTGATACATTTAAATATTTTTATATATATTCTATAGATTTAGAGCTAAAAGGAATATAATATATAAAATAATCTGTTGTAATTAATTTTACAACTGAAAGAATGCCATGAAAAACAGTTGAAAATTTAAATTGTTTGTAACTGACAGATAAATGTCAGTGTCAGAAATCCGAAGACATTACTGAAGACTTTTTCTGGGAAGTACATACATTATATTATTTCTTAATGTATTAACAGTTAAATATTTAATATTATAGGTATATTACACATACCCTTCAGAAATACTGTTACTCCCGACAATGAATTGGAAACATCTCGACAAATTAGAAGAGTAAGACAAACTTTTTTCATAGAATGAATTTGAGTTTAAAAAATCTAAATATAAGGAAAATATATAAGTAGAATTTTTGGTGTAGAGTGTAGATATACAAGAAATGTTAATTACATTAGAGCGCGAGCAGTCATGTGATTTTTCTGACCTTGAGAAGCATGTATGGGGGCCCATGCCATAATGATAGCTACTTATGTACATAGATGTCAAATAACATATTTTTTTGTTCTAAATTTCGTAATTTTATAAATGCATATGGTTTATTTTCATAGACAAGTAAATTTCACACTCCTGGTGACACATTAACCACGAGAGTATAGAAAAGGGTAGATTTGTTAAAAAATGGACGAAGATCGATGACGAGGTGAAAGAAGCAATGCATTTCTGACTGACATCCCTTTTTTAAAATAAAATTATCTCTTGTAATAATAATATAATAATAACTCAAATATCTGTTGAAAATCCCTGTTACCAGCCTAAAATTTATATATGGTAAACTCTACTTTGTAATTTATTGTATATAATTTATGGTAAAATATCCTTTAGATTTTGTAAATACATGTGAAAATTGTTTTATGTTGAGACATGCTCTTATTGAATAATAAAGAAGTTTATACGTCATAGACTTATACGAATATATTATTTGTATTTCTAAAAATATTCTTTGCTTTATGAATAGAGCCAGGTAAAATATACGGCGAGACGTTATGTGCTGGCTACATCAGATTTTTAATTACGTTTTAAGCTTTCAGTTTGTGACAACGACGGTCATACTATATGCGGTTGACGTTAGTTGATGTACGCTCGTTCGTACGGGCGTACTTCTAGAATACAAGTAACGCAGCTGGACAAGCCAGAAACCTGTCATTTTTAATTACGTTTTAAGCTTTGAGTTTGTGACGACGGTCATACTATACGCGGAGTTTAGTTTTGACAAAATTGACGTTAGTTGATGGTACGTTTGCTCGTATGGGCATATAGTATAATGAAAATAATTTTTATCTCAAAACAATAAAATTCTTCATATTAATTTATTTTTCATTGAATAAATTCAAATATTATATAAATGAGGTTACGTCTGAGTATGTAGTACTGTTTCCTCTTAAATTTTGTTTTTTTTTCTGGCCAACATGTTTTTAATATAATCACTCAACATCTTCAGTATTTTTAATATCCTTATAATAAATATCAAACCCTACAACACCCGCAAGGTACGCTTTTAAAGGTAAAGTATTCAAAATCCGAATTATATTGTGACAGGATATTCTTATTACAAATGTTTTTGTAATGGAGAGTATTATTTAATTTCATATTTATATTGCAGCCAAATATACATATTTTCAAAATATTCATATTCAGAAAACTAAAAGTTTTCGGTTTGCACCGAATTATACAATTTCCAAATTTTGTCGAATCGAATATTCAAATTCCAAATTAGATTTCAGTCGATTATTAATTTTAGAATATTCATATTCCGAAATCCGCTTGTGTATTAAATCAAAACGAGCAATATTGTTGAACTCAAAAAGGTTTTGCTTGGGGAACCTTTAAGTTTTTTGAAATTTGTATATTCTGAAAAGGAATATTCGATTCCGACTTTATGATTTGGATTTCAAAAAATTTTCTTTATAATCTATATAAGCTTGGTCACTCTTGGTAACTTTCTTATTTGAAGAGTTACGAAGATAGTTAAATGTGCAAAATTGAGTCATTTTAAATAAGAAAATTAATAGCATCGACATCGGCAAAAATAAAATATTATAAGGGGTTCCCAAAATATAGGACAATATATATATATATATATATATATATATATATATATATATATATATATATATATATATATATGTTACAGTTAAAGTATACATTTCAGTCAGTGCATACACTGTCTAGTTGATGTATGCTTCCACTAGCTATGGGGAAGTTTAGTGGTTTTTTTTTATTATTTTATTTTATTAAGATTGTCTTCAAAAGTGATATTGTATATTGTATTTCACTCAAAGATGCCTAGATTTCTCAAAAAAATAAATTTTCTAAAATAATGACGTCACATCAGTTCACGGAGGACGTATAGTCTACCTTAAGCCGGCGCGAGCTGGGTTCCCATGGCAACAGGAAGTATTAAAAATGGCAGCCACATGTTTTGACGTTTATAAGCAGTGACAGTTCCGTGTTAAGATTATTATAGGTTGTATTTCTGTTCTTGTGCAAACGACTAGGTCAATTTATTTCATTGTGTATTATTGTATTTATTGGTGTGGACTGAAAAAGTTTATTTGTGTAAATATTTCAAAAAAATAATTTTGTTTCGTAAGGGTGAGGAAAAAATAACAGAAATTATATTTTAGTAATAATCTACAACTGTGTTTTTACATTTTTCAATTCCGCTGATACAAATAATGGATTATCTTTATAAAAATCCTGTTTCCATCTTAAACTACAAAAAGAAATAGAAAATATTAATTACTGTAAAAATAATAAACATTTATTTACATATACGTAAAATTCGCAATAAACTTGCATATACATGCAAAAGAAAAGAATATACTAATATTTGTACAAAAAATATTTATCTTATAAGTTGAACAGAATATTAAAATATTAAAAATTAAGTAATATAATTCCACTTCTAACCTCACTCACAAACCTACGTGAACTGGTCAGAAGTTTGTAGTGTAATACACAACCTACGTTTAAAAAGTCAGGTCTCACCATCCATTCTACGCTTGCGCATGTCACTTGTGACGTCACAACAGTTCGATGATAAAAAATTAATTACAAATAAATGGGAACATTATTTTACCTTTCAATTACATTTTCAGTTATAATTATTCATATATTTACGATTAAAAAATATTTCACGTGTAATTTCAATCACGCTAAACTTCCCCATTATTGCGTTGCCCACGCAACATGCCCACCCAAACTGCCCACCCAACAATCTAAGCGTATAAATTTTATATAAAAAAACAAACAGAAACAATACCTAACGCACAGAACTCGGATTTAGGTAGACAGTGACAAAAGAAGGTGTATACACTAACTAGTCAATGAATACATTAACTAGATAAAGTATGCACTATATAAAATAATGTAACGTTTTTATTTATATGGGTGAAGTGTAAAACATAGACAAATATTATTAACCAAAAGAATGCGTTTATTAAACGATAAATAAATAAAGATTAAATATTAAAAGATAATAAAACAACTAACACTATGATTAAATAATTATAAACACTAAGAATATTATTAAATGCTTAAACACTACGATTATTTATTTAACTAACATTTATATCACTGCACTTATTTATATAACTACATTTATTTATGTTAACAACTGTTAAACTGTTTATTTATAGCACCGAGTTCATATCTGGTTGCTTGTGTATATGAGACTATCTCCCGCTATATATACCTATATATATATATATGTTACAGTTAAAGTATCAACTTAGTCAGTGCATACCCTGTCTAGTTGATGTATGCTTCCACTAGATGTTTTAGTGAAAGTATACATTATTGTGACGTGCGCCCCTGAGAGAAAAGTATGCATGCGCCTCTACTGATAGCATGTTCGCGAACAATGACGTAATCCCTTCGAAAGAACGTACCAGAGCGATAATACAATCCCCGACGCGCTGAGACAGGTTAATTGCGCCGTGACCTCATTCCTTTGTATACGGGTCATTGTCGCTTTAGAAGAGTTCTAGAATGATAGGGGCTGTATAAATACCGTCGGGAGATCAGCGGGGGATAGTCTCATATACACAAGGAACCAGATATGAACTCGGTTTAAAATTTTGGGGTTGGGGTGGCTGGAGGGGAGGGTGAAAGTTTCCCAACTGATTGGAATAGGTTATTAAATGTCCCCCTCCAAAATAACATTGACCTGTTTTAGTGATTTTTGATAATTTTATTCATTAAAGAGTTATTCAAGGTGGGAAGTTTTCAAATGATCACCCGGTATATATATATATATATATATATATATATATATATATATATATATATATATATATATATATATATATATATATATATATATATATACATACATAGAGTGTCACAGATATCTCCCTTGTCGTTAGAAACACAGCATAAGTTTATTAACAGAATTTATTCGCCTACTCAAGGAGCATAACGTAAAATTATTTTCACATATACAGGGTGTTGCATTACGGCACGGCGAGAATAGTTTCTCTTTTTTTAAATGGAACATCGTATATATTTTTATATATTTTGAATTGTATTTTATTCACCTATACGAACATATGAATTTTGTTTTAGTTTTCTACGGCGTTGCCAAGTTATTCCGCTTTTTCTCTAAAAAAGACCGAATACACGCATTGCTTTATAAAGGCATACTGAAGTTATTTTAATAGTAAGAATTAAGAATTTTCTTTTCTATATAACTGTAATTATACTCTATGTTCTGACATATTTTTTTTAAATGTAATTATACAGGCTGTTTAATAAAACGAATCAAATGTGCTCATTTTCAAATGACTATAACTCATCATTTTCAAATGGAACATCCTATATTTTATTATTCAATTGTGTGTATTTTTGTATTATCTTCATATGTTATTAAGGGTATCCCATGCCTAAAACCAATAATTTCGGAGATTTTCACCATTTTTCTCTAAATTTATATATTCACTTAAAAATTAAATCTAGTATACCATTGATATTGTTTTTTGAATAAGAAACAATTGCAGTAATGATAGTATTTTCATTAGCCAGGTTGTTATTAATAACAGAGGGATTAAGTAAATTAATTTATTAATATGAGTCTCTCACAAGAAGAACTACGTTGTATGTGACGGCTTTATAAGTTCACAATAATTTCTATATTTGCGCTCTGTTCGCGCTGAGTATTCATCTCTCCTGTTATTAGAGTGTACTCGTTACGATTTGTAAAAAGACTTGTGAAATGTTCATTGACTTCGATGGGAACTCGTGGCTCAGTTGGTTAGAGCGTCCTACTAGATATAGGAAGGCCCTGGGTTCAAATCCCAGTGAGGTCCATGAATTTTTCACAATTTCTTTCTTCGTATTTAAAAATCTCCTCGATCCGAATACCCTATTTCTACGATTTAAAAATAATTATTTAAAATAACTAACCTCATAGTTTTTCAAAGAAAAAAGTCTGGTACCAATAGTGAGCTA
Source organism: Harpalus rufipes (assembly GCA_951394225.1). Lineage (NCBI taxonomy): Eukaryota > Metazoa > Arthropoda > Insecta > Coleoptera > Carabidae > Harpalus > Harpalus rufipes. The sequence goes on along the minus strand of OX596281.1, from coordinate 24,429,073 downwards.
GCTTATAGAAACACCTGTTTGTTATGATTCCGAATTTAAATAACTCGCTGCCACACAGAAAACAATCGGAATACATATAACATAAAACTGTGGACATTATTCGGATGTGGAATATTTTGCTTTTGAACTAACATCCCATCCACTTATACACAGACTAATATTCATAATTTTTGCACAAGTTGTATAAGAGTGCACATTGCTCCAATTAACTATTCTGAGATATCCGCTGAACTTGTTAGATTGCAATTTTGTTTTAATGTTATAATACGATTTTAAACCTTGTTGATCTGCTTAATTGAAGTATTCAATTTACAATTAACTATATAGTTTATTTCATAGTTTAACGTGTTTAATAGATGCCAAAACGACCTACTGTGCCCCATGAACATCTAAAGGCTTCAATTATTAGAACTGAAGGTGTCATCAACGATGATGGTAGGATTCCGGGGCCGTCCAGTCCTGTTTGGTAGGCAGTTGCTGAGTCAATTTTTACATGAAAATCGACATGATTCTTACTCCGAACTAAGGATTCATTTCGGAATCGATTCACCTCCTAGATGTTCCACTAATATTAGTGATACTTCAGACAACATCTCCAGTAATGAATCCTCCAAGTCTCATGTCCCAACGCTAATGCCAAAAAAAAGTTTATTCTCATCCTTACACCTGCGCAATGGACTAAAATGAAGCCTATCGAGAAAATTTATAAAAGGAAGGACAGAGGTACAGTGCGACGTGTCCTTGTGCTTCCACCGTATGAATGGACTGATATTGTTCAGCAACATTTATGGACACAGCATAAAATCCCTTGCCCTTATTCATTTGCAAGAGGAACTGTGGCTATAAATGAAGCAGAGAGCGAGCAATATATTAAAATTGAAGCTGTATGGTGCATACAGCGCGGTGCAGAAGGAAAAGGAAGGATTTTATCAAAACCATTGGAAGGAGAAGGAGTCCAAATTGAATGGTATAATAATGATACCAAAAATATGCCACACGATAACAAAAGACACCTCACTCGTAATACTAGAAAATATATTGGGGAAAAACTTCTTTATCAATCTTCTACAGTGTACCGGAGACACATGGCAAGATCACTTATGGACCAAGGAGATGTTGAACCGCCTAACCTCTAATAGTAAACATGTGCTGAGGAAAGCGAAACAAGAGCAAAGGGAGAAAACTCTTCAAGTGGTGCACGAGGTAGATCCGCTGATAAGTTTAAGCATAATGAAATATTTACAGCCATATGTGGGTAGCATTCATGATATCGCACTGGACAAGGTAATGGTGCACTACTACACACCTTCTCAAATGAAAGTTTACAAAATATTTTGGAAAGAAAAATACATTAAACTTTGTTTAGACGTAACTGGAAAACTAGTTAAGAAAATAGCAATAATGAACAGTTTTTAAATATATTTCTTTACGAAATTGTAATGAAAACAGGAGAGCATCAGTTGCCAGTTCTTTGAATGCTTTTCGAAAAACACGATGCAAACACCATATTGTACTGGCTTAATGAAAGGGAACGCAGTGGAGCACCATGTCCACGACAGTTGGTAATTGATAATTCACCTGCATTCAAAGCTGCTGTAGTTCGCTCTTTTGGACAATCTGCTAATTTACGTGAATACATTAAAAAATGACACACACACACACACACACAAACACACACACACACAGACATCATCGATCGGCTATTGCTTTTATGTATAAAACTGTCTGAAATATGTCGTGTTTGGTATTAATTAAAATGTTTTCTCAATAGCTGTCATGCAGAATTGTCAAAATTTTGACAGTCTGATCGGCTATTGTTTTTTGGCATAAAAGTGGCAAAAATACGTCGTGTTTGGTATCAAATGAGAGGTATTATTAAGAGCTGTCAGGCGTCAGTGTCAAAACTTTGACAGGTCGATCGGCTTTTGTCTGAAATTTGTAAAAATGAAAATGTTAGCATTAGCACTTCGCGTTTAAAGTATGCCTAGACGTATTGGATGTACGTATAGACTATCATAAAACACTATCAGCGGAGCCCTAGGGGGAGCTCGCCGGAGCCGAGCTTTCGCTAGTAATATTTATTATTTATTTATAATAATTTCTTCTATAGGAGATATCTGAGATTATACGGAAAAATAAGACGAGTTACACTATCAAAACATTATGATATAATCGAATAAAAAATGTGTATTTTTTTTCTACGAAAGTGCGATTTAACAAGTTTTCTGACATAAAAATGACAACTGAAAGTAGACTCTTTGCGTGTGGAAAAAAGTTTCCATACTCATTTTCCACACGCGAATGAAAACATTGGAAGAAGTACGAGCCCTGCGCCAAAAGAATTGGCCTACATCCTTTTTTAACTTACAAGGCAACAACTCATATAATTTTTGATGATAATAACGCGTTTTGTTTTAGCAATAAATTAATTCTAATTACACAAAAGTAAGTTTAGGACTAATAGTTGAATAAGTGTAAACAATAAATTAAATTTTAAAAAATATGTCATCACGGCATACCTATTGCTGGATGTACCAATCTGCTTTCTACGCATATATCGATAATGACATATTCGTACCGTGTGGACATTTACCTCACGGGCATTCATTGCTGGCGTGGAGAGTACACGGGTTACTTTTCTGCCAATTAAAATTCGAATTAAGTTTTGGCATCGACCGGGATCAAACCCGGGTCTCCAGAGTCACGACCAGACACACAGGCACATGGTTATGAGACCCCATTAAATAACAGAGAAACAAATTCAGTTATTAAATTTAGTAATTTTATACGAAAAATTAAACAAATAAATAGATGTAGCCCAATTCTTTTGGCGCAGGGCTCGTACAGTTTTCTTAATTTTATATTATTTATTAACAATTTGATCTCACTTGACGTGTAATTAGCGCCGTCGTTCTAGCCGATAAAAAATCTCGTTTTCTCGGGACTTATCGCTCAGAGTGCGGGTGTAGTGCAAGTTTAGTGAACCTAAAGTAAAGTGCTCAAAGTGAGAGTGGAGTGAATAAAAGGGATGTGGAAACAAAAGTGCGGTATTGAATCAAAACAAAAGTAAAAACTTATTGCTGACAAGTACCAGGTGCCCGAAGGGTCCGTGAAGTTGGCACGTCATTGAAAGCACAAATATTCTTTTTTATATTAGTAATTAGTGCTTCGTTAGTGCTCTTTTGTGCTTCAAAAATTTTTGAAATTAATTGAACGGTTCACGAAATAATTAACATTATATGATGACGTGCCAACTTCACACTTAGCACGTCATTAATAAAATTTCAAATTACTTATTACATCTTTTGTTAGTGCTTCGTTAGTGCTCTTTTGTGCTTCAAAAATTTTTGAAATTAATTGAACGGTTCACGAAATAATTAACATTATATGATGATGTGACAACTTCACACTTAGCACGTCATTAATAAAATTTCAAATTACTTATTACATCTTTTGTTAGTGCTTCGTTAGTGCTCTTTTGTGCTTCAAAAATTTTTGAAATTAATTGAACGGTTCACGAAATAATTAACATTATATGATGATGTGACAACTTCACACGTAGCACGTCATTAATAAAATTTCAAATTACCTATTACATCTTTTGTTAGTGCTTCGTTAGTGCTCTTTTGTGCTTCAAAATTTTTTGACATTAATTGAACGGTTCAGGAAATAATTAACATTATATGATGACGTGCCAAGTTCATACTTAGTACGTCATTAATAAAATTTCTAATTACTTATTACATCTTTTGTTAGTGCTTCGTTAGTGCTCTTTTGTGCTTCAAATTTTTTTGAAATTAATTGAACGGTTCACGAAATAATTAACATTATATGATGCCAACTTCACCCTTAGCACGTCATTAATAAAATAAGGAAGGTACAGAGACCAGAGTCAAAATCGCAGTGATTTTTGAATAAAAAGATCTGATGTGGCCAGCATATTACTTTCCGTTAATTCTTTGTATTATGTACAAATTCCATACATATATTTTCTTGCAAAACATTTTATTTCCAGTAAAATTATTTCATAAACGAACTATGTAAATTGCATTTGGCCCTGACATCTTCTTCTTCTTTAGTTTTTCCCATTCGTTAGGGATCGTTATTCTTGATTTTCTTCATCAACTTATTTCTCTATTTTGCTTATCGTACTCATTCAATTCCTTTTCTCTCAAGTCTTCCGCAATACAATCCTTCCATCTTATCTTTGGTCTTCCTCTGTTTCTTCTACCTTTTACTACTAAGCTGTTCATTCTTCTTTCAATATATTATTCATCTCTTCTCATGACATGTTCAAACCAATATAATCGCCTCTCCTGTACCTTTCTAGAAACTTCTATCACTCGAGCCATTTCTCTTATCCTCTCATTCTTTATCCTATCTTTCGGTGCCTTCCCCAACATCAATCTCAACATACTCATCTCTCGGTCACATCCATTTTCTTTTCATTGACACTAACATCTGTCAATTAGAATTTTCTTAATATAGTAGTTGTTTCCATGGTTATAGCATGGCTGGTTGATTTATGAAATTTAATTTCGTTAACTCTATATCCATTGAATATAGTGAAAATTATAACGCAGAAGACGCACGTCATCAACCTGAAAAAAAACGTTATAAAATGAAATATAACTTTAAAAATATAAAAATTATTAGGTGTTATTTATTTTTAAAATAAGAAGAAAAAAAACTTCTAGTATTACGAGTAAGTAATGTATATATTAATGATATTTACAATTATTTCTAAGTCAATCGTTATTCCATTTACGGAATAAAAAATTATTTGAAATAATTGTAGTTTATTTTCATACCATACGTTGACTCTATTGAGAATGACCATGTTTTGTCAAACAATTTTATATTCCGTAAAAGGAAAAAGGATTGACTTAGAGATAATTATAAAGTCATTAATACTCGTATATACGTTTCTTTAATACTAGTATATTCTTTCTTCTTTGTTAAAAAAATAATAACAACTAATAATTTCTACAAGTTATATTTCATTTTATAAGGTTTTTCTCAGGTTGATGACGTGTGTCTTCTGCCTAATCATTTTCACTATATGAAGTATAAAATGCACAAAATTCGTAGATTCTAGAGTATTCTTCAATATTATAATAACATTAAATGTCAGAAAACGATTTTAACAGTGTTTTTCCAAAAAACAAAACTGTTAAAATCTTCATCATCATCACATACACATACACACATATACATCATTGTAAAAATGGTAAAATCGTATTCTAGGGACCCTAAAACGTGCTTATTCTCTAAAAACTCATCATCGAATTTTTTGACCCAAGATAATATCTTCCTTACCTAAAATGACGGTAAAAGCGTCTTTTCCGTCTGTAGAATCTATTATATTATTGCATTGCCTAATTTCCGTTCTTGGATTACACTGAAAAACAAGAAATTTGGCATTGCTGGTTTAATACTTGTACTAAGTAAATAATACTTGTGGATAAATAGATTTTTACTTACAATACAAAGTATTACAAGAATGACTAAAAATGTGCTTATGTAGCAAAGCCCAAAATATTGAACAATATTATTAATATATGCAAGAAATAGATTGAAATAAATGTTAAGAGAGGTATTGGAATCATTCTACAAATCGCATATCCAGATTTTAGTAAATAAGCACGTTTTAAGATCCCTATAATCAGATAATAACATTTTTACGATGATGTCTGTCTGTGTGTGTGTGTGTGTGTGTGTGTGTGTGTGTGTGTGTGTGTGTGTGTGTGTGTGTGTGTGTGTGAGTTATATAGCATGAACAAAGGGATGGTTTGTAATAATAATGCCATCTATACAGAATTGTAATCATTAGATAAGTAAGCATAACCATAGTATATAAGCGACATGTAATAATAATAGTTAGTCTTAATGTATCAGTCTTTATGATAGTCTCCTGTTCAAACGTTGTTATAACCTGTTTTTGAAATAAATAATTTTTAAAAACAGAAAAGTCGGACGTTAAAATATAATTGGCGCAGTGTTGGTAGGATAGTAAAACGTATTAGTTTAAACAAAAATACGGTTCGTTTCTACGATTTATTTACTATTTCGAATAAACTTCAACGAAGAGCAACTCAAAATAGTGCCCGTAAATCGAGAGCTGAGTTCGTTCCGAGTTCCAGTCTGACAACAATCAACCTGCAGATCCTGAGTCAGTCGACATACGAGCGCATCAGCAAGGGAGCCTAGCAGAACCGACAACGAGGAGAAGACTCCGTGGAGCAGAAGGAGTGTTCGAAGAATAACACGTCACGAAGCCCATGAACCTGGTGATTCAAGTGTAAGTGAAAATTGCATTTTGTCACTAAAAATCTCTGTAGTCAAGGAAAATGGCACAAAGGTTAGAGCAAAGATATATAGATACAATCCCTGAATTCCGTGGGAATAATAATGAATTACCTTATTTTATTAAAACGGCAGAAGCCTTAATAACTAAATTTTATAATTATAACGATGCAACAGATTATGATAATTTTGTGCTAATTGCGAATGTTAGAGCAAAAATAAAGGGAGAAGCATTGACAGCTATCTCAAACTTTTCAATAAATTCGTGGACAGATTTGAAAAATGCGTTAAATACAGCATATTCTGACAAGCGAGATTGTTACACGCTCGCAATAGAAATAGCAACCTTACAACAAACCAATGAAAATGCGTTTGAATATTTTAATAAAATGCAAAGTTTATTAAATGCTCATACTGCATATGTTGAAACCCAAATAGAGGAAGCCAAACGTGCTACATTAGTAGATTATGGTCAGAAGTTAGCAATTCGATCTTTTCTAAAAGGATTGAAAGATCCACTGAAATCTCTAGTACAAACTAGAAATCCACAAACTTTGGCCGGTGTTTTAAAAATTTTAACGAATGATTTCCAACATGAAGCGGGAAGAACAATGAATAAATATAATAATACTCAACCGAGAGTATTACCAAAGCAAAATTTTGTACAATCTAGACCCACAAATATTACAAGACCAATTAATATTCCCCAATTTACGAATCCAAAACCTCAAACAAATCAATTACAATTCCCAAGAGGTCCAGTTCAAGTAAGACCAGCTCAACAACAACCTATACCAATGTCAACATCAACTAGACAGACCTGGCAAAGACCACAAAATACCCAACAAAATAGATTCCAAGCCCAGTCTCGTCCTAACTTTGTATCACGAGAATTATTTAACATGAATGAAATGCAAGAAGAACACGAACAAACAGATCAAAATGCGTACTGTAATGCATCTGAATTATTTAATAATGAAATATACCCTGAGTCATATGAGACATATGAAGGAGAAATTAACGACGAAGAGTCCGATGAACAAGATAATTTTTTAGATCTTACGAGCCTCGGAAATATAACGAAATAAATAACTTTTCAAATTTAACAAGTTTACCATATATGAAAATTAATAATTATAAATGTTTAGTAGATACTGGTAGTACTAAGTCATTTATTAATCCAAAAATTGTAGAATCTGATAAAGATAATTTTGAAATTTTCGAAGAAAAATTTACTCTTTATACAGCACATGGAATTTCAAATGTAACACATTATATAAATTTCTATTTTAATGATGTTCAAGTAAAACTCTATTTATTTGATTTCCATAATCAGTTCGACATATTACTAGGTTTAGATGATTTAAAATTATTAAATGCAAACTATGCAATAGATAAAAACGAAATAACTTTATTAAATAGTTATATATTCAAATTGAAATATTTTAGCAAACCAAGAATTAGATTTCAACCCAACGAAACAAAAAATATTAAATACGTCACTGAACTAAATAATGTAGATTTGTTGATAGAAAATAATAAAAATTTAAATCCAAATATTTTTGTACCAAATTGTATTATTAAAGTTAGAAATCATAAATTCGAAATTCCTATGAAAAACATGAGTCAAGAGGTAATTGAAATAAATAATGTTGATGAATTGAATTATACAAAAAAATTTAAAATTGCAAAAAATAAGAATAAAATTGATTTTAGCAAAGTAAGAATAAATCACTTACTACCGTATGAAAAAGAAGCCCTAACAAAATTAATGGTGAAATATAACAATATTTTCTATAACGAAGACAAAAAATTAACCTTTACGAATAAAATTAAACATGATATAAAAACTGTTGATGAAATACCAGTTCATGCAAAAACATATAGGTATCCAAATTGTTATAAACAGGAAGTAGAATCACAGATTGAAAATCTATTAGAGAACGGAATCATAAAAGAAAGTTACTCCCCTTGGTCCAGTCCTGTATGGATCGTACCGAAGAAAAAAGATGCATCAGGAAAACAAAAGTTTCGGATGGTTATAGACTACCGAAAGTTAAATGAAAAAACAATTTCAGACAAATTCCCTATCCCGAATATTACTGATATACTAGATAGATTGGGACGATGTAAATACTTTACGACATTAGATTTAGCTTCGGGTTATCATCAAATTGAAGTAAATAACAAAGATACGCCGAAGACAGCTTTCAGTGTTGATAATGGACACTACGAATTTACAAGAATGCCCTTTGGATTAAAAAATGCCCCGAGTACATTTCAGCGCCTAATGAACCATATTTTAAAAGATTTAATTGGAAAAGAATGTTTAGTTTACCTAGACGATATAATTATTTTAGGCAACTCATTGGAGGAACATATTCAAAATTTAGAAAAAGTTTTTAAAGTTTTACAAGAAGCCAACTTAAAAGTGCAGTTAGATAAGAGTGAGTTTTTGAAAACAGAAGTAGAGTACTTAGGTCATGTAGTTACACCGCAAGGAGTCAAACCAAATCCAAATAAAATCGACGCGATAAAGAAATTTCCGATACCAAAAACGCGAACAGAAATTAAACAATTTCTAGGATTATTAGGATATTATAGGCGATTCATAAATAATTTCGCAAAAATTACGAAACCCTTAACTAAGGCATTAAAAAAGAATGAAAAAATTAATATCAATGATTCAGAATATAAAAATAGTTTTGAACAATGCAAAACACTATTAATAAACGATCCAATATTACAATACCCCGATTTTGAGAAACAATTTACCGTCACAACAGACGCAAGTAACTTTGCGATAGGAGCGGTCCTTTCACAAAAATTTGATAACAAGGAACTTCCAATAGCATATGCCAGTCGTACCCTAAATGAACATGAAGTCAATTACAGCACAATAGAGAAAGAACTATTAGCAATAGTTTGGGCGACTAAATATTTTAAACATTATATTTTTGGAGTAAAATTTAAAAATTTTACCGATCACAAACCCCTTACGTGGCTTTTCAATTTAAAAGAACCCAATTCTAAATTACTAAGATGGAAATTGAAATTACAAGAATTTGATTATGAAATAGAATATAAAAAAGGAAAATTGAATGCCAATGCCGATGCATTATCGCGAGTCAAAATTGATAATTTTGAAATTAAAATAATACAAGATGATTTATTAAAGTATCCAAAACATATCACACATTGTATAAGTGCAGATTTGGCAATGAGTAGAGGAATAGCACTACAGATAAATAAAAAATATAATACAAGACAATTTTTCAAACATTATAGGAAACCCAAAATTAATGATATTCTTTTGCACAGGGTTAATAACAAAAAAATAATATTTAATATTGTTACTAAAGAAAAGTACTATGATAAACCAAATTATGAAAATTTAGAAACAAGTTTAGTAAATTTGAAATTATACTTAATTAAAAATGAGATAGACGAAATAGCCATGCCTAAAATAGGATGTGGATGTGACAGATTATCCTGGGAAAAAGTAAAAGAAATTATAATAAGAGTATTTAAAGAAAGTAATATAAAAATTTTAGTTTTCGAATTACCACAAGTAGAACTAAATGTATTAGAGTCAGAAACAATGAATAATGAAGAACTAGATAGAGAAAGTGTGATAACTAATTTATCAGACACACAGAATACAGTGCATTCAGACGACGAATCTCCAGTGTCAGGAGTAGAGTTTAGTGAATCACCTATCAATGTAGGTCAACAACAGATAATATTCTATCTGACAGACTTCCCAGAACTAAGAGTTACAATTTCAAGGCCATTTGAAACAAAGACGCGACAAGTAGTTTATCTACCTAGAAATGATTTGGCAAAACATATTTTAAAGTATTTTAAAGATTTTATAAAACCAAATTCTAAATATTATTGTATTTTCAACGACGATTTGTATCATAATATAAATGTTATATTAAGAAGATACTTTTTACATGGACATATTATTTTGATAAGCTGTAAATGAATTAGAGAACGTAACAGATAAAGAACGACAATTAGAAATAATTCAAAATTACCATGAAGGAAAAACTAACCATAGAGGAATTAATGAAACGTTAAGACGTATTAAAGAAAAATATTATTGGCCTAATCTTCATCTTTTAATTCAGAACTATATTAATAACTGTGAAATTTGCTTGAAAACAAAATATGAAAGGAATCCTATTAGACAAACTCTTAGAGAAACTCCGACAGCAACAAAGCCTTTTGAAATAGTACATATTGATGTAGTGTCATTGGAGAAGAAAAAGTTCTTAACCATAGTTGACAGTTTTTCCAAATTCGCGCAAGCTTTCGAATTAAAAAATATGACTTCCATTGAAGTAGCAAATAAATTATTAAAATACTTTTCATTATACGTAATACCCGACAAAATTATCTCAGATAATGGACCAGAGTTTAATAATAAACTAGTGAAGGAATTTTTAAAATTACATAAAATACAAGTCCATTTTGTTAGTATTGATAATCCAAATTCTAATGCAATTGTCGAGAGATTCCACTCAACCTTAATCGAGCATTTACGAATATTAAACGTACAAAAGGAATACTCAGATTTAGAATTAAAGGAAAAAGTGAAATATGCATTATTAGGGTATAATAATTCAGTACACTCAGTCACAAAATTCCAGCCCTTAAAAATAATATTTGGTTATACAGGAAAAGATGGGACAGAATTAGACGATGAATTACCCTTAATACAAAATTTTAATGAAAACCATAAAGAAAGAATGAATTTATTATTTGAAAAAACTAGAGAAAACATTAACAAGCAAAAGGAAAATATAATATCTAAGGAAAAGAAAGTAGACGAAAATTTACCAGAGGCAACCAAAGAAATATTAGTAAAACAGAATATTAGACATTCTGGAAAAATAACAAAACCAAAATATGTCACGGATAAAGTAAAAGAAATAAAAGATAAGACAGGAGTAGTAATAACGGAAAAGGACAAGAAATTTAAGTTATCAAAATTAAAACGTCCAAGGAAACTAATAAAAGAATCTGTGGTTTCAGATGTTTCCTGTTCGGAGCAGGAATTACGGCGCAACACATAAAAGATATTACACATAATCCTGGAGCAATTATTAGCAATCTAGGTAAAGCAAAATACTATGTTAATTATACATTATAACTACAACTTCAAAGACATATACGAGGAATACAAAGGCTTAAACGAACAAGTAAATTTATTAAATTCAAAAATTAATATAGATAAGCGAATCGCGAAGGAATATAACAATCATATAAGATTGTTAAACTATTACAAGAATGAAGTAAAGAGTAAATTTCAAAATCTTAATATTCATGAAAGTTTAAGGAAAAAGCGAGGATTAATAAACGGCTTAGGATCCGTAATAAAAAGCATTACAGGAAATTTAGATTCTCAAGATGCCGAATACTATAATAAATTATTTAGTGAACTAAAGGATAATCAACAAATAATTCAGAAAAATTTGATGCAAAATTATAATTATAACAATGAAATTGTTAAACAATTCAATGATACTATCACTTCCCTCAAGCATAATCAATTACTCTTAACATCCCGTATAATACAAATCCAAAATTATACTCAAAAAGATTCAACCTTAATTGAAAGTTTATTCCGAAAATACATTGATTACAAAAATTAGAAAATTTCGTGTTATTTATAGAACTTCAATCTCTTGTATTCTGGCAACTCAAAATGACCTCAGGAATAAGCTGTTAAAGTTTGTTACACTAGTCCTGAAACACCCTGTATATATATATATTAAAACTCCTTAGTAAAATATAAGATAATTTTTTTTAGTTTTTATTTTTATGGAATTAAAACATAACGATAAGCGCTTTTATAACAGATGTTCAAAGTTATTACCCTGCTTCTGTATGCAAAGGTCTTGTTCGGCGTATCCATGAATTAACGTACGTTGCAAGGCCCATGCCTTGTCGAATTTCCGCCGCTGCTGCTTCCACCCGGTTACGGAGGTCTTCAGGGTCGATAATTTCGGTGGTGTATACCATGTTTTTCATATGCCCCTACAAATAAAAGTCCAATGGTGTTAAGTCAGGTGACCGCGGAGGCCAAGAAACAGGACCGCCCCGACCAATCCACTTATTTCCAAATGCATGGTTCAGGTGATGACGTACGAGACGACTGAAATGCGCCGGTGCACCGTCGTGGAGAAAACACATTTCTTGACGCACATTTAAGGGAACATCGTCTAAAAGTTCTGGCAAATTATTTTGCAAGAAAAATAAATAATTATCAGCATTTAGTCGTTTTGGCAACACAAAGTGGCTAATCAACTGTGAATTCACTAATCCGGCCCATACGTTCACAGAAAATATGTATTGAAAATGACCACGACGAACAACATGCGGATTTTCGAAACTCCAGATATGCGTATTGTGGCAATTGTTTATGCCGTTACGAGTAAATGTAGCTTCGTCAGTCGCCAACACACTCAACGAAAAATTAGGGACTTCGTCATTTTTGCGCAAAAACCATCTACAGAACCGTACGCGCTGATCTTGAGGTTGTAAAGCTTGTACTCGCTGTACATGAAACGGATGTAGTTGATACTCGCGTAGTGTTCGCCATACAATGCGATTTGAGACACCTATTTGCCGAGCAATTTAGTGGTTGAAGGATTTTCGTCAACGAGGTTTAAAATTTGTACATCCGCATCTAAAATTCGTCGGAACCGACCAGGACCTCCATCACGCCCTTGATTATTTCGCAGATCACCATTATCTCGAGCACGTATTACTAAATTAGTGTACTGATGGGGTACAGGACATTGCCTATTTGGAAATCGCTCTCTGTAAAGACGACTTGCTGCAACTGAATTTTGATGAAATATTAAAAGAAAATACACGAAAATAAATTTTCTTTCTAAATTTTTGTTTCTAATAAATTGAATGTTATTAACACGTAACGTAACCCAAGTAACACAAATGACCTAAAATCGACGTCACTGTGACGTCCTAATTTACGTCACATAGACGTCTAGAAGACGTCTCAGCGTGGAGCTGTACGACGTCATTTTAAGTCGTTGTTTAGACGTCATTATAAGACGTTGTATCGACGTCATTATAAGACGTTGTTTCGACGTCATTGTAAGACGTTGTATCGACGTCTTTTTAAGACGTTGTATCGACGTTTTTTTAAGACGTTGTATCGACGTCTTTTAAGACGTTGTACCGACGTCTTTTAAGACGTTGTATCGACGTCTTTTAAGACGTTGTTTCGACCTCATTTTAGGGCATTGTTTCGACGTAATTTTTATGGTATAAACATAAATGGTGGTAGGAAAAATAAATAATTTAATTCTAGTTTTATTTATACTATATAATATAAAAAAATTAATTAAAAAATATTAATGCACAACAATATATGAACAATAAATATTACACATAAAAAGTATTTAAAAAAAAATATTACGAAAAATACAAATTAATTAAATAAATAATGCATCTTATATCTACAAAAAAGTTATGTACATATTTATTTGCACGTTGTTGTGTGGTGCATATTTCAACTAGTTCACCATCTCTTGGTTATGATTGCTTGTTTATATTCTTCATAATAGCACTTCGCTCCGTGTCTTACCATATCTATAAAAAAGTAATTGTCATAAGCAATATAAGCAAAACTTTATCTACTTACAATATACTAAATTTTCAATGTTCGTATGAAGAAATTTCAGTATTTTCAGTATTCTCCCGTGGTAATTAAAATGCTGGACATGACACAACACAAAGATGGCGGAGGGTGCGTGGGGTGCGTTCATACATATACAGTAGTCTGAGCATATGTCAGTTTTTATTTGATTTATTTTTATTTTGCTGTAATTTCTTTTAATTTTAGAAAAGAGTTGTAAATACAAAAATGAAAATATAATTCTTTCAACTTACCAAATTATTCTAAAATATCCACCTTGTATAATTTATATTCAGAATTAGGCTGCTGGGAATAATTGTTAATTGCCCGAGCCAATTTTTTTTATATTTCAAATTTTCGGGCCAAGCGCAATAAATTTTATTATTTTTATTACGCAGCCAACATTTCGGCAGTTTGAATAGAATTTGTACCAACAAATTCTATTACAGCTAATGCCAATCTATACAAGAGAAATTAGAAATTAAGTTTCCATTAAAAAAAAAAAATGCAACTTGGTCAAGATCACCAGAATCGACATATGTATATATTAAAAATCACTATGATGTCTCTTTGTCGATGGTTTACATGAAACCAATTGTTCTAGAATAGCTTGAAAGGGAAGATGTAAAGATTCTTGGAAAACTTAGGAAAGTGGGATTTTTGGAGCTATAGGAAATGCTCAGGTAAAACCGTAAAACTATATAGATATATCTTTGTTTTTATATTATATATTTCCCTTTATTTATACATTTGCTTTTGTATTAGCAACATTTCTTAAAATGGTTTTTTTAAAGCACTACTAGGTTTTGTTTAAATTGTTGAAAATTAATATGTCCATGATTTTTATACCAAAAAATATAACAGATATAAATTGTTTCCGTTTCGCATTAATAATTATGTAAACATGTATAATGTTTTAAATAAATAAAATATAAATATCACCACGGCATACCTATATTTGAGTGTGCCAATCTGCTTCTATTCGTAGATTTTGGTAATGACAATAATTAAATATACAGGGTGTAACACGAAAAGCGGGCCATAGGCGTTTAACATGGGAAAACAGTTTTTCCTTGGCCAAAAGTGGCCTATTAATATTAGACAAAAATGCTTCAAATGAATGTTGTAGAGAATTAAATTCTACATCCAGTTCAGTATTCACATTTTATTTTGAATGTTTAGTAACCGAACAAATCGTATTTAAATTTTTACAAAAGTTACTTCTTTATAGTGTTAGCCATGACACTGAAAGAAAATCGAATTAAAGTAATAACGTTTTACCTGTCAGAAACGCTCTGTTTAAGTCAAGAAATATAATTATTGATAATGGAAAGTTATTCTCATGAAGAAAAGTTACAAATTATTAAGTGGCATTATTCTGGGGAAAGTTTTCGGAAAATTCGGGATTTAATTAGTATTTTTTGGCATCATCATAATAATCCTAGTAAAACAACAATTCAAAGATTTATTTCAAAATTTGAGACGACCGGTACATTTAATAAGTTAGAACCGGAACTTTTGCGAGGAAACCATAATAGAAATTACAACAACGAAGAAGATGATCTAGCGTTAATTGAAATGGATCCAAATCTCAGTGTCAGAGAAATTTCAAATGAAATTCGAATCAGTTTTATGACCGTTTTTAGAATATTAAAAAAACATAAATAACAATCTTTTAAAATACAAAACCACCAGGAAATTTTTGAACAAGATTTTGAACGACGCGCAATATTCTGCGAAATAGTTATGGAAAAGGCTAATCAGGATAGAAGATTTTTAAAAAATATATTTTTCACCGATGAGTGCACATTTGCACTGAATGGCGAACCAAAAAATAATAATTTTCGTTACTGGTCTCAAAGAAATTCACATAGTGTAATACAATCAAGAACACAGTACCGGCAACCCAAATGTTTGGGTAAGAATTTTAGACAACAAAATTATTGGTCTTTTTTTATTGCACGGCTAAATTCGAAAACATATTTGTACTTATTAAGGGAAACACTTGGGCCAGAAATACCGAACTTAAATAATGATCATGTGTGGTTCTAGCACGATGGTTGTCCTACACATAGTACGAGGAAGGTTATAAATTATCTGGATGATGCTTTTCCATAAAGCTGGACAGGGCGAGGAAGACCAGTAAACTGGCCAGCTAGGTCATCGGATTTAAATCCGTGTGACTTCTTTTTATGGGGGCACTTAAAGTCTTGTGTTTATAAGAAACGATACAATAGTATTGAATATCTCAAAAACGCTATAGAAAATAAATGCAATAAAATAAATCGTAGACAATTAAGTAATGTTAGGCAAAGTTTATATAATAGATTAGGCTATTGCTAAGCGCAAAACGGACTGCTTTTTGAGCACCTTTTATAATATTTACTTATAAATAAAATAATGTAATAAAAATGTTTAATAAATATGAGTTCAAAAACTTTCTTTCTATTGTTGTGTATTTAGTTTATTTTGAGTGATAAATTTTCCTTTTTCAATAATTAGACTTAAACAGTGTTTCTGACAGGTAAAAAGTCATTACATTTGTTTGGTTTTGTTTCAGTGTCATGTCTAGCACTATAAAAGAAGTAACTTTTGTAAAAAATTAAATTCGATTTGCTCGGTTACTAAACATGCAAAATAAAATATGAATATTGATTTGGATGCAGAATTTAATTCTCTACAACATTTATATGAAGTATTTTTGTCTAAAATTAATAGGCCACTTTTGGCCAAGGAAAAACTGTTTTCCCATGTTAAACGTCTATGGCCCGCTTTTCGTGTTACAGCCTGTATATATATATATATATATATATATATATATATATATATATATATATATATATATATATATATATATATATACATATATGTAAATATAAACTAAGTTTTATATTACATTTATTCTAATTTTATTTTATTTAATTTATTTAATCTAATCATTATAATAAACAATATATTGTTATATATTTTTGCATAATGAATTGATATATAAATAAAAATAATATATCCCTTCGTGTGTTATTAATTGCCAAATTAAATAAATTTAAAATATGAATTTTTAATAATATTAATAATAAAGTAAAAATAATCGTCATAAAGACGTCAAATTAGACGTGGAAAAAAGGTTTAAATAGACCTAATTATGACCATATAAAGTCGTCATATAGACGTCATAGCGACCACAAATCTGACGTCTAAATAGTCCTATTTCAGACCAAAAATCAACGTCACAATGTCGTCGTATAGACGTCTGATTAGACGTCTAAATAGACCTATTTCAGACCAAAAATCAACGTTACAATGTCGTCGTATAGACGTCGGATTAGACGGCAGAATATGACTTAAATTCGACCTGAAATCGACGTCACTTTTTGGTCGACCATCGGTCAGTGTTACTTGGGAACACTCGAATCTCACCCATAAACACCTTATTCAAAAAACAGAACCTGACATATGTAATACATGTAACACACAAATCACAATAGCACATATACTAATACAATGCCCCACATATACACAAAAAGAATTCAACACAATTGGCATGTATTTTTTAGGGTACCTTTATATACAGGGTATGGCCATGGGGCAAGATCGCCGCCATAAGCGAGCCGATGTCAAACATATTGATAATTCATTTCCCTATTTATTTGTAAGAAATGTGATATTGTATTATATAGGAATATTAAATAATCACACTATGAATCTAAAAAGGTAATAAAAATTCATTTATTTAAGAGATACACAATTATTATTATGACATAGATTTAGAGGTTATGTAGCGCATAGGATATAGGTTGTTATTATCACATCAAATTTAATAACTGTGGTTATTATTTACATAATAAGTATATATTTTAAACTTACCTTTTAAAAATTTAAATGTTTGTGCTTAATATTGGTAATTTTTATGTGTTTTCAATATTGCCAGTCATCGTAGTCAGTATCTCAAGAAAATACACATATAAATAAAGTAACAGTATTACTTACACTTTAAATAAATATTAGAAGTATATTTAAATGTGTTTTGCATTAAAATAAAGCAAGTAGCCACGAAAATACATAATAATTTGTGCAACAACAACGAATATGACAGTGGCCCTCTAATGGCGGACGAAACGCGAGCCACGTCATGGCCATACCCTGAGTATAAAGGTACCCTAGTATTTTTTAGGGTACCTGTAGTGACCTAGTGTTTTATTACTTTTCATATGTTTGGTATTATATAAGATATATATATATATATATATATATATATATATATATATATATATATATATATATATATATATATATATATATATATATATATGGTTATCTATGAATGTTACTATTATTGTTATTGTTTTGTATTAAACATTCAAAAAGCTTTTTATAAAAATTGTTATTTTGCTCTTGGAATAAACGTCAAAACCTGTTGTGCATTATAACTACTTATTTATTTATATTATATTTATACAAGTAACTCTCTCGTTACATTGGTGACCCCTGACGTCCACCGCGACATTCAGTGATGGAGGCTGAAGTTGCAGATTTTCCTTTGTTGCCTGTTCAAGACATCTCTTCTGTGCGGGGAGACTTCAAAGTGCCTGAGTTTTGGCCAAACGATACTGAATTATGGTTCGCTCAAGTTGAAGCAGTTTTTGCTCAGCAGCGGGTTACTTCTGAGTCTTCAAAATTTAATAAGATTGTGGCGGTTTTAAATCCGCAATATGCAGTTGAGGTACGGGATTTGATTTTTAACCCACCTGAAAAGGAACCATACACCAAATTGAAAAAGGCCTTAATTCATCGGACTTCGTCTTCGGAAAAAGAAAAGTTACAACAACTGTTCACAGTATCTGAATTAGGCGATTACAAACCTTCACAACATTTACGTAAACTTCGTCAGTTAGTTGGCACTAAATCTTTAGACGACGCCTTTTTAGAAGAAATTTTTATCCAAAAACTTCCTACTAACATTCAAATTTTACTTGCTTCACATATCAACGCTTCTTTAGATGAGAAGGCAGATATAGCTGATATAATTTTGAACGTCACTCAACCGTCGATTTCTTCAA
Organism: Harpalus rufipes; assembly: GCA_951394225.1. Taxonomy (NCBI): domain Eukaryota; kingdom Metazoa; phylum Arthropoda; class Insecta; order Coleoptera; family Carabidae; genus Harpalus; species Harpalus rufipes. Next base: position 24,410,035 of record OX596281.1, on the reverse strand, counting down.
TTAACTCAGACACACAAGAACTCAAAAATCTTAAAGAAGAGGTAGCTGAAATTAAGAAATTATTATTGTCAGATAGGAAGAGGATCTTTTCGCAAGTTCCTGCATCAGGCTCACTCTGTTGGTATCATTTGACTTTTGGAGACAAGGCCCACAAATGCGTTCCACCTTGCCAAATGGAGGCAACTTTCACCAAAACAGAGGTTATGTCAAATACACAACATAATACTTATTTTGTACAAAAATTGAATTTACCTTCAATTTCTAGTCACGACATTAGTTCCCCTTCTACCCGCTTGTTTTATTTAATGGATAGAATTTCCGGCCAACGTTTCCTCGTCGATACTGGAGCTGAGGTGAGTGTTATAAAGAATTCCTTACATGAAAGGCGTCAAACACAAAATGGCAAATTGCAAGCTGTCAACAATTCATCAATTGCCACTTACGGTACAAGGTTATTACATTTAGATTTTGGTTTGGGAACTACATTCAGTTGGAGATTTATAATAGCAATTGTAAAAAATTCCATTATTGGAGCTGATTTCCTTGTGTATTTTAAATTACTTGTGGACTTGCCATCAAAACGCATGTTTCAATCGTCAAAATTTAATCATTTTATTACACCAAATTCTTCGAAAAATGCTTTGAATTCTATTAACAATGATCAAGATAATTCCAATTTAAATAAATTTGAAAAAAAATTGTCAAAATTTCCAAACATTACCAAATCATTTAATTCTAAATGTCAGACGACTCATAAAACTAAGCATTTCATAATTACTAAAGATTCACCTGTTTTCGCAAAACCACGTCGTTTGGCTCCTGATAAATTGATTGTAGCTAAGCAAGAATTCGATAAAATGTTAGAAGTGGGTATTATTCGGCCATCTTCCAGTAATTGGGCATCTCCATTGCACATGGTCGCTAAGAAAAATGGAGAATGGCGCCCTGGCGGTGATTATCGAGCACTTAATGCTATAACAGTTCCGGATCGTTATCCGATTCCTCACATCCATGATTTTACTGCTAATTTACATGAAACAGTTATTTATTCAAAATTAGATTTAGTTAAAGCATACAATCAAATACCGATGGATGAAGAATCCATTTGTAAAACTGCAATTACTACACCATTCGGTTTGTTTGAATACGTAGTCATGCCATTCAGATTAAGGAACAGTGCTCAGACGTTCCAAAGATTCATGGACGAAGTAACTAGAGGACTTGATTTTTGCTTTACTTATATAGACGATATACTAATCGCTAGCAAATCTAAAGAGCAACATATGGAACATTTAAAGTTGGTTTTTGACAGATTGCAAAAATATGGTGTATTAATTAATAAAGATAAATGTCAATTTGGTGTTAAAGAGATAGAATTTTTAGGACCATATTTCTGCCACAGGTATTAAGCCATTAAAACATAAAATAGATATTATAATTAATTTTCCGTTACCCTCAAATCAAAAAAAGTTACAAGAGTTTTTAGGGATGATAAATTTTTATCATCGCTTTATTAAAAATTGCGCAACAATTTTACAACCAATTAACAAACTTATAACTAACAAACAAAAAAGCACAATAGAAGTCGTTTGGACTCAAGAAGCTATCAAAGCATTTCATTTAATCAAAAAAGGGTTGGCAAAAATTACATACCTTTCTTTTCCCAAGAGTGATGCACCAACAAATATTATGGTTGATGCCTCAGATTTAGGTGTGGGAGCTGTTTTACAGCAATTTGTAGCCGGAAGTTGGCAACCTTTAGCTTTCTTCTCTACCGCTTTCAATATAACACAAAAAAGATATAGCACCTTCGGCAGAGAGCTCTTGGCGATATATTTAGCTGTTAAGAAATTCCGTTATTTCATAGAAGGCAGGGAATTCCACATATTAACTGACCACAAACCTTTAACCTTTGTAACTAGTAAAAATTCTGATATTTACACACCTAGAGAAATCAGACATCTAGATTTCATTTTGCAATTTACCGGAGATATAAGACATGTGACGGGCAAAGATAATGTAGTCGCAGATGCCCTTTCTAGAATTTACGTTAATTCCTTACAAACAAATGAATTCATTAATTTCGAAGAAATCGCCAAGGCGCAAAAACAAGATATTAAATTAAAATCGTTGCGAAGTGATAAAACAAGTAATCTTAAATTCATTGACGTTAAACTTAAAAACTCTAACCTAACTTTGACAGGTGACATTTCAAAAAATACATTTCGCCCTTACATTCCAGAACAGTTCCGTAGTATAATGTTTAAACATTTCCATTCTTTTTCTCATCCTGGAATTAAAGCAACAATTAAATTAATTACATCTAAATTTGTCTGGTTTGATATAAATAGAGATTTACAAAATTGGACACGAAATTGTTTACAGTGTCAACGGTCGAAAGTTACTAAACATACGAATTCTGAATTTGGTACATTCCTTCAACCACAATTTCGCTTTGATAATATTCATATAGATTTAGTTACCCTGCCCTTGTCTAAAGGATATTCTCACGTTCTCACTTGCATTGATAGATTTACCCGTTGGCCTGAGGTGATTCCGATCAAAGATTGCACTTCCGAAACAGTAGAAAAAGCGTTAGTCAATAATTGGATAGCAAGATTCGGAGTTCCCTCGATTATAACAACAGATATAGGTAAACAATTCGAATCTAGCTTATTCAAAAATTTGCTACTACTATTAGGAACTCATCACATTCAGACAACAGCATACCATCCTCAATCGAATGGCATGATCGAACGTTTTCATAGACAGTTAAAAAATTCACTTAAAGCATATAACAATCCTTCTGAATGGGTTACTTACTTACCTATGGTGTTATTAGGAATCCGCTCAACAATTAAAGAACCAATAAAATGTTGTGCTGCAGAATTAGTTTACGGAACCAAATTACGTCTACCAGGTGAATTTTATAAACATAATAAGCAATTATCAGATTCAAATATTCCATTTTATCTTCAACAGTTAAAACAAACTATTAATAATTTCAAACCAATAATTTCAAAATATAAGAATGGTAAAATTTTCGTAGATAAAAATTTGTATCGTACCTCTCATGTTTTTATAAGACATGATGCTATCGGTTCCTCTTTACAGCAACCTTATGACGGCCCGTTTAAAGTTATTAAACGTTACGAATTTTTTTTTAAAATTTTGGTTAACAACAGTTTGCACACAGTGTCAATTGATAGATTGAAACCAGCTTTTCTTAAAATAGATTGAAACTGCGCTTTCATGTGGAAATTTTTGTATCACTCATTTCATTTTCATTCATTCATTTCCTATCAGTGATTTTTGATTTTTCTCTTTCTAAAAGGGGGAATTATGTAGTGACCTAGTGTTTTATTACTTTTCATATGTTTGGTATTATATAAGATATATATATATATATATATATATATATATATATATATATATATATATATATATATATATATATATATATATATGGTTATCTATGAATGTTACTATTATTGTTATTGTTTTGTATTAAACATTCAAAAAGCTTTTTATAAAAATTGTTATTTTGCTCTTGGAATAAACGTCTAAACCTTTTGTGCATTATAACTACTTATTTATTTATATTATATTTATACAAGTAACTCTCTCGTTACATTGGTGACCCCTGACGTCCACCGCGACATTCAGTGATGGAGGCTGAAGTTGCAGATTTTCCTTTGTTGCCTGTTCAAGACATCTCTTCTGTGCGGGGAGACTTCAAAGTGCCTGAGTTTTGGCCAAACGATACTTAATTATGGTTCGCTCAAGTTGAAGCAGTTTTTGCTCAGCAGCGGGTTACTTCTGAGTCTTCAAAATTTAATAAGATTGTGGCGGTTTTAAATCCGCAATATGCAGTTGAGGTACGGGATTTGATTTTTAACCCACCTGAAAAGGAACCATACACCAAATTGAAAAAGGCCTTAATTCATCGGACTTCGTCTTCGGAAAAAGAAAAGTTACAACAACTGTTCACAGTATCTGAATTAGGCGATTACAAACCTTCACAACATTTACGTAAACTTCGTCAGTTAGTTGGCACTAAATCTTTAGACGACGCCTTTTTAGAAGAAATTTTTATCCAAAAACTTCCTACTAACATTCAAATTTTACTTGCTTCACATATCAACGCTTCTTTAGATGAGAAGGCAGATATAGCTGATATAATTTTGAACGTCACTCAACCGTCGATTTCTTCAATTAACTCAGACACACAAGAACTCTCACGTTACATACCTTTATATACAGGGTATGGCCATGAGGCAATATCGCCGCCATAAGCGAGCCAATGTCAAACATATTGATAATTCATTTCCCTATTTATTTGTAAGAAATGTGATATTATATTATACAGGAATATTAAATAATCATACTATGAATCTAAAAAGGTAATAAGAATTCATATATTTAAGAGATACACAATTATTATTATGACATACATTTAGAGGTTATGTAGCGCATAGGATATAGGTTGTTATTATCACATGAAATTTAATAACTGTGGTCATTATTTACATAATAAGTATATATTTTAAACTTACCTTTTAAAAATTTAAATGTTTTGTGCTTAATATTGGTCATTTTTATGTATTTTCAATATTGCCAGTCATCGTAGTCAGTATCTCAAGAAAATATACAAATAAATAAAATAAAAGTATTACTTACACTTTAAATAAATATTAGAAGTATATTTAAATGTGTTTTGCATTAAAATAAAGCAAGTAGCCACGAAAATACATAATAATTTGCGCAACAACAACGAATACGACAGTGGCCCTCTAATGGCGGACGAAACGCGAGCCGCGTCATGGTCATACCCTGAGTATAAAGGTACCCTAGTATTTTTTAGGGTACCTTTATATACAGGGTATGGCCATGAGGCAAGATCGCCGCCATAAGCGAGCCAATGTCAAACATACTGATAATTCATTTCCCTATTTATTTGTAAGAAATGTGATATTATATTATACAGGAATATTAAATAATCACACTATGAATCTATAAAGGTAATAAAAATTCATTTATTTAAGAGATACACAATTATTATTATGACACAGATTTGGAGGTTATGTATAGCATATGATATAGGTTGTTATTATCACATCAAATTTAATAACTGTGGTTATTATTTACATAATAAGTATATATTTTAAACTTACCTTTTAAAAAATTAAATGTTTGTGCTTAATATTGGTCATTTTTATGTGATTTCAATATTGCCAGTCATCGTACTCAGTATCTCAAGAAAATATACAAATAATTAAATAAGGATTAAATATTAAAAGATAATAAAAACAACTAACACTATGATTAAATAATTATAAACACTAAGAATATTATTAAATGCTTAAACACTACGATTATTTATCTAACTAACATTTATATCACAACACTTACTTATATAACTACACTTATTTATGTTAACAACTGTTAAACTGTTTATTTATATCACCGAGTTCATATCAAGTTACTGGTATATATGAGACTGATCCCTCCGTCTTCTCCCGGCCAATATTTATACAGCGCGGAACAGTCTAGAAGCCACTAGAAGCCTTCCAAGCGACAATGACCGGCACACAAAGGGACGAGGTCACGGCGCAATTAAGAGTCCAGCCGCTGCGGCGCCAGGGATTGCGTCATCGTTCTCGTATATTCGTTCAGTGGTGGCGTTGTATACTATTCTCTCGGGGGCGCACGTCACATTGCCCCCTCCTTAAGACTGTTTCGTCCCGGAACAGTTCTTGATGACGAAATCTACATGCATTGCCCTTGGTACACTTTGAAGTCTTGAAGAAGTGACAGTCGATGGTCCGCTGGAGTTCTCCTTTCTGTCTGTTAGGGTTAAAGCTGCAGACGAGAATTTCGATACCGGTATAGCGGAAGAGGATCTCTAACATGTTCCTAATAACTCTCCAATCCAAGCCATCTAGTCCACAGCCTAACTTCGGTACTGCCAACTTCAAAATGTCATTTTCTAGCAGATGATCCTTCAAGTCACACAGCGAGCTCCATAGGTTGCGATACGACGGCTTTTGGTACGAGCGTGGTTTTGTGACCAGGTAGTAGATATACCGCTGCTGTTCTGTATTGTTATCCCTCAGTCGTAGCGTCTTCCCGACGGATGGACCTTGGTTGGCCAGTTCTTGTAGTCGTCCAAATTTTGTCTTAAAGACTGACGCTATGCCGCGTGACATCTTTAAGTCTTCCGATACGCAGTGGCCGAGGGAATAATCTGAGGACACGGTGAACAGATCTCTATATTCTTCTGTCGTCACGCCATACCGCGCCTTGTGACCAAAGGAATACTGTTCCATGAAGTCTTCAAAAGTCGGTTCCTGAGCTATGATCCGACGAACCGTTGCTCCATGCTGGTCTTCATTGTTGTCACCGGCGAACGGGGCTAGCCGATTAAAGTGTACTACTCTCGGCTTCCCGGTAGGTGTTTTTCTAATTCTGTATATCACGTCGTTTATTCTCTTAACGACCTCATAAGGACCTTCCCAATTTCTTTGTAGCTTTGGTGATAAACCTCGGCGCCTTTGAGGATTGTAAAGCCACACTAAATCCCCTGGTTGGTATCCACCTTTTTCTGCCTTGATGTCATGCTGGTCCTTCATTCGGTCGCTGGCAGCTTGAGTGTTTATGCGGACTTGTTCATGAATGTCGTTCATTCTTCTCCGTAAGTCCGTTACGTAATCTTCCCCGGCCAGATCTTCCCCAGGTTTACTGCCGAACACCAAGTCACATGGCAGGCGCAACTCACGCCCAAATAAGATGTTCGCAGGACTTTGCCCTGTGGTTTCATGCACGGATGAACGATAAGCCATTAAGAACAGATGAAGATGTCGGTCCCAGTCTCTTTGGTGGTTGGAGACTACCTTCGACAAATATCGGTTGATCGTTCTGTTCATGCGTTCAACCATGCCATCGGACTGCGGATGTAATGCAGTTGTCCTCGTTTTATTAATCCCTAATATCTTACAGATATTTTGGAAAACGGCAGACTCAAAATTTCTCCCCTGGTCGGAGTGAAGTTCACGTGGAACTCCGAATCGGCATATACACTCCTTGACTAAGGTTTCGGCGACCGTAGTAGCTTCCTGGTTGGGTAATGGATAGGCCTCAACCCATTTGGTGAAGTAGTCCATGACAACCACGATGTATTTATTTATGTCTTCGCTTTCTGGAAATGGTCCGGCCACGTCAATCGCAATGCGCTCAAATGGACTGCCAACGTTGTATTGACGCATTGGAGCTTTCCGTCGTCTATGAGGGCCGTTGCTTCCAGCGCAAACTACACATTTCTTGCACCAGTCTTTAACGTCTTCCTTGCAGTTAACCCAGTAAAATCGCTGGCGCAATCTTTCTAATGTTTTGTTGACTCCAAAATGGCCACCTCCAGATCCGTCATGGATCTCTTTCAGCACTTCTGGAATTCTATTCTTAGGAATAACCAACTGAGTTCTCTTCTCAGTTCCATCGGTATTTTCCACCAAACGCTTTAACAGGCCATCTTCAATCATCATCGAGTCCCATTGCGCCCAGTATGATTTTACACTCTGTGAGTGTGGTGCAACTTCTTCCCATCTTGGTTTTCTCTCTTCTGCTTTCCACTCCAGCAGTATTTTCAACGTCGGGTCATTCTCTTGGTCTTCGCGTAGTCCATCGGGCTGCCAATTATCGTCGACTACTGTTGTCCTGGCGACAGTAAAATGTTTCTCTTCCAGTCGACTACAATGCTTGCACTCATCTTGGCATGGCCTTCTGGACAATGCGTCGGCATTACGATGGCTGGTACCCGCCCTATGATCGATTTTGAAATCGTATTCCTGTAGTCTTTCAATCCATCTAGCCACCTGACCTTCAGGATTCTTGAATTGTAGCAGCCATTTTAATGCAGCATGATCAGTCCTAATCAGAAATCGTCTTCCGTACAAATATTTGTAGAAATGTTCCACGGATTTCACGACTGCCAAGAGTTCTTTTCTAGTCACACAGTAATTCCTTTCTGGTTTTGACAAGGTCTTACTAAAGTAGGCAATAACTTTCTCATGCCCATCTTGTATCTGGGAAAGAACGCCACCAATTCGAACGTTGCTGGCATCTGTGTCTAGAATGAATTCTCCTTCAGGTAAAGGATAACTCAAGACGGGTGCGCTTGTCAAAGCATGTTTTAGTTCTTTAAATGCAACTGTACAGTCCATTTCCCAGATAAATCTTCTTCCTTCTTCAGTAAGCCTTGTCAGTGGTTTGGCTATGTTGGCAAATCCAGGTACATATCGCCGATAATAGGTACACAAACCAAGGAAACTTCTGAGTTCGTGTTTGTCCCTAGGTGCTGGCCAGTCTCTCACAGCCTTTATCTTCTCCTGGTCGACTGCAATACCCTTACCGGAAACCACGTGTCCCAGGTAATGAACTTCTCTTCGAAACAGGTGACACTTCTTCGGGCTAAGTTTCAGGTTAGCCTTCCTCAATCTCTGGAAAACCTCTTCCAAATTCTTCATGTGGTCCTCGAATGTCTTACCAACCACAATAATATCGTCGAGGTACACTAAACAGGTTTTCCAAGATAGCCCGGCCAATACTGTTTCCATGAGTCGTTGAAACGTTGCAGGAGCATTGCAGAGCCCGAACGGCATTACGGTGAATTGCCAAAGTCCTGTACCAATGGTGAAGGCTGTCTTCTCTTTGTCTTTTGGATCCAAATCCACTTGCCAGTATCCGCTCTTTAGGTCCAAAGTGGAGAAAATCTTTGAGCCAGCTAAGGTGTCTAATGTGTCGTCTATTCGAGGTAGCGGGTAGCTATCCTTCTTCGTCACGTTGTTAAGTTGACGATAATCGACGCAAAATCGTGTAGAGCCATCCTTCTTCTTCACTAACACCACTGGTGAAGCCCATGGACTGCTTGAAGGTTCAATCACACCTTCCATCTTCATGTCCTCGATTATTCGTTCTTCTTCCTCACGTTTCGCCAGTGGTAGTCTTCTTGCTGGTTGACGGATGGGTCTTGCGTCTCCGGTGTCTATTTTATGGTGAACTACATTAGTTCTCCCTTTGTTCTTCTCATCAAATTGGAACACATCTTTAAAATTTCCAATTAGATTCTTTGCCTTCGTTCTCTGGTCGGCGGTCAATTCTTCAAACGATGTTGTCAGTTGATTGATTAACGTGTCCGGGACTTTCCGAGATGTGTTCCCTGTGGCCTTTACAGTTCTAATAATCGAGGATACTGTCATGCATTCTCCTACAATTGTTCCTCTCTTCAGAACAACAGGATAAAAATTGACGTTCATTATTCGAACTGGAATTATCTGGCTGGCTTTGACCAGAGATTTTCCAACAACAATTCCAGTGCCAGTTTTGGCATCATCATTTTTGGGCTCCAGCATAACGATACTTCCCTCACAGAAACTACCATCTAAATGTGCTCCCAGGATAGTTTCACTTCGTTCTGGGAGGGTGATGTCTTCGGCCATTAGTACACGCACAACCTTGTCGTCTCGTGGATTTAATATCAGTTCTTCTTCATTGACTATCATCACTCTCTTCTTCAGGTCAAGTTTAAAACCATGCTTTGACATTGCGTCCATTCCGAGTATTACTTCATCTTCAACTTCAGCTACTAGTGCACGATGTTTAAAGGAGGTGTTTCCAATAGAGATGGTGACATCTACTTCTCCTAATGCGGTAGCTTGTTCTCCCGTTGCTGTGCGTAACCGCCACTTGGTTGGTTGAAGATGCGTCTTGCCGGTTTTCCTTATGAAGTCGGGTCTAATTATAGTTTTTGTCGCACCCGTATCCAGTAGCATTTTCATTGGCCTTCCGTTAATAGAGCCATCCACATAGATGCTATTGGCTTTATGATGAAGAGATGCGACATAACTGATGGATTGTGGAGCTACTAGATTACGGGTCGACAGTTGCTCCTTCGCATCAACCCGATTTAGTTTTCCGACTCCTTTTCTTCCTTTGCAGATTCAGTCTTCTTATGCATCTTTCTACAAAGTCTCTGCGGATGGCCCAGTTCACCGCAGTTCCAACAACGGAGTTTCTTTCTTCCGGTGAACACTTCACTTGCAATTCGTCGCATTGTCTCTTCTAGATCTTCAGAGTTTTCCTTTCTCTCAGCATCGATATTTCGCACTCGTGATTGGTTACGTGAAGCTTGTTTGGCAGCTTCATGCTCTAATGCATATGAGAGTGCGTCAATTAGAGTTTTTGGACGGGCCAATCGCAATGCTTGCTGAGTTTCGCTGTCTCGAACTCCGTAGATAAATGATTGAGTGGCCAGGCACTCCAAAACGCTGTCGGGAGCCGTAGGATGTGCGAGATGAACCAAACGAGCTATGTCAACTTCAAATTCTTGAAGGCTTTCTTTTGAGCTCTGATACCGGTTCCTTAGTTGCGTCTGGTACACCTGCTCCAGATGAGCATTTCCATACCGCATATCCAATCGCTTGACTAGTTGGTCGTAGTCTTCTTGTTCTTCTTCTTTCAGCGTTTGCAGGATGTCGATAGCTTCTCCGCGCAACGAGACAGTCAACGCCGTAGCCTTCTCCTCAGACGTCCAATTATTCGCTTTTGCGGCCGCTTCAAATTGTTTTAAATAATTCGGCCACGAAGACTTCCCATCAAATTCCGGTGTTTTTATGTGCATTTTTGAAGTTGTATCAGGTTTTACTACTTTTCTTTCTTCTATCAGACTTGACTCAGCCACACCAGAATTCGGAATTGACGACGGTGTAATTTTAGTGAATTTTTCTCGTAATTCTTCTATCTTCCTGTCATACTTTTCTTCTAAATTCTTCAGACCTTCTTCAGTATTCTCCATTAATTTTTGTTCTAAATTTCTAGAATTTTCTTCTAATTTCTCTTCTAAACTTCTAGAATTATCCTCTAATTTTTGTTCTAAAGTTCTAGAATTTTCTTCTAATTTTTGTTCTAATGTTCTAGAAATTTCTTGTGCTTTTCTAGAACTCTCCTCCAATTTATGTTCTAACGTTCCTGTCAATTCTTCTTTTAATGTTCGAGAATTTTCTTCTAATTTATTTTCTAATGTTCTAGAATTTTCATCTAATTTTTCTGTCAATTCTCCTTTTAATATTCGAGAATTTTCTGCTAATTTTGCTATCTGTTTACTAAGGTCGGATACGTCATCCGGAATTTCGAATAGGTAATCTTCAGGATTTTCACCAGCATCGGTTAATGCTTGCCGCAGTCTTTCTTGAAGTGTTGACTTCCTTCCTGTTGTTTCAACATCCCGTTCTTCTAGTTCTCTCTTGAGATCACCTACTTTTAATTCACTTAATTTAAATTGTTTAGTCGCCATTTTATTTATTTTTATTTATTTACACTTCACAACTTAACCACCCCACACCTGACACCAATTGTAACGTTTTTATTTATATGGGTGAAGTGTAAATCATAGACAATTATTATTAACAAAAAGGATACGTTTATTAAACGATAATTAAATAAGGATTAAATATTAAAAGATAATAAAAACAACTAACACTATGATTAAATAATTATAAACACTAAGAATATTATTAAATGCTTAAACACTACGATTATTTATCTAACTAACATTTATATCACAACACTTACTTATATAACTACACTTATTTATGTTAACAACTGTTAAACTGTTTATTTATATCACCGAGTTCATATCAAGTTACTGGTATATATGAGACTGATCCCTCCGTCTTCTCCCGGCCAATATTTATACAGCGCGGAACAGTCTAGAAGCCACTAGAAGCCTTCCAAGCGACAATGACCGGCACACAAAGGGACGAGGTCACGGCGCAATTAAGAGTCCAGCCGCTGCGGCGCCAGGGATTGCGTCATCGTTCTCGTATATTCGTTCAGTGGTGGCGTTGTATACTATTCTCTCGGGGGCGCACGTCACAATACTTTCATACAAAGTCAACCTGTAGTTCATTATTTTGCCACCAGATGTCATATCGCTTAGCAATACTTGCCAATATCCCACCAAACCTAGAAGAAGCACTGGGGAGCAACTCCGACAATTTGAACACCATCCAGTTTTGTAAAGACATTAATATATTTCAACTCCTATAATAGATACATCATGTAATATTACCATAAAATACCCATATTACTATATCTAAACACTGTACCGGGTACTAATAACCGAAGCTGTTGATGTATTCTTCTCTTTGCAATAAAAAAAAAAACGTAAACTTACATATTTTTGTCTACAAAATCTAAAAATAATAGTTATGTCCATATGTCGACCTATTTTAGAGTTATTTATTGGCTATATTTGGGTTAAAAAAAAGTTCAAAATTTTCACACATTAAGTAGATCGTAGATCGCAATTCGCAATGCGCTGATTACAAATTTTGAAACCGCAGCTGCAGGTTCATTCTTCATTCGTTCTCGAAATATTTACATTCAAAAAATTTCCCAAAAATATTTTTGAGAACCCAAAAATAGATCAATATACAGATTGGCGATATCGTCATTCGATTCTACCTACATAAGTAAACTAATTTACATCAATTTTGAACAACTGACACAATTTCTAGAACAAAATAATTGAAAATGGCGAAAAATTTTCAAAAACTCTAAAGGTGACCTTTGCTTTTTTTCAGATTTTGGTCATTTTTCGAGTTTTTTATTCTTTTACTCACAAAAATTGAACCAGTTGTTATTTGAAAATCATGAAAATTTGTATACAGTCAAATTTTTAAAAGATGTCCGATCGATATCATCTACGAATTGTATGAATTCAGGTATTTGCTCCGCCCATTCTGACAAATTTAGTAGTGTCGTTCGCTTAGTTTTTATGAGGGTACATAAGATACTACAGTTATTTTATTATTATAAAATATATGTTACAATAAAATTCAAAACTGTCAACTGGTAAATTTATTAGCAAATGTAAAACCAAATATATGAAAAATAAGATACAAACACAATGTCAGTGTCAGTGGCTCTAACAGAAAATAACGTTATTCGTACGGCTATGAATCAAGGTAATGTATCTGAATTAATAAATAAACTTACGTTACAGCGAAAGTATTATCAACAACGAGCATCGTTTTAAAGTGGAATGTCTTAACTTAGTCGAAACAATATGAATTTTTGAAAAACTAGCGTATTATATATTATATCCATCTTTATCGCACACGCTTGTAGCCTTTGCAAAAGAAAGAGATATATGTATGCCAATTTGTTAATACGTTCATGATACAGATGAACTTGATCGGACATCTTTAAATTTTTTTACTGTACTTATGTAATTTTATCTGTACAATCCTTATAGTGATCAAGACTGTATTTTGTTACAATTTTGGGCTACAGCTAAAAATGGTCGTTTTTTGGTACAACTTTGAATGTAAATATTTCACGAACAAGAAGAGATATCGACATGCTGTTCCAAAATTTACAATCAGCATGTTGGTTGGAAAGTATTTAATAATATAAAAATTGGAATTTCTACAAGGTTAGACGATTTTTTAAGGGTTATATTACTCAAAAATGGGTACAGATACCAACTTGGGCAGAACTCCAGTTGATTCTACTATCAAAATTACATGAAAATTGAATATAATAGTTTTTATAAATTTTAAACAACTATATTAAATTTTAAAACAAAAAACTGAAAAACTTCGTACGGAAAATGGACTTTTTCTACATTTTTCAATAAAAAATACAATTATGTATATAGGAATTATAATGGTGGTGTCGTGGTCGTGAGCCTGAGTGTCTTGTCCCACATCTGGGGAACCAGGTTCGATCCCAACCGACGCCAAAATTATTTCGAATTTAAAAAAAACCATGTGATGCACTCTCCACGCCAACAATGAGTGTCCGCGAGGTGTCGTCTGAAAACGCACGCACGGTACAAATATGTCAGCGTTACTGCTCATATCTGCGTACAAAGCAGATTGGGTTACCCAGAAATGGGTAATATGCCGTGATGATTTTATTGTACAACATTATCAGTGAATACAAACTATATAAATACAATATCATATGTATACATACTATATAAATACTTATGCTTTCACGGCCGGGGTCTATAAAAGTCTGAATCTTTTTTGGGTTGTTGGGCCGTAGTTTAAAAGGTGATTTACTATCTAACGTTTCGCCTAACATTTTTTTAGGCATCTTCAGAGGTTTATTGTCTTATTTAAAGAAAATTTTACTTTTTTGACAGATGACAGATAAAAATGTCAAAAAGGATTTTTTTTTCTTTAAATAAAACAATAAACCTGTGAAGATACCTCACACAATGTTAGGCGAAACGTTAGGTAGTAAATCACCTATTCCTCGGCCCAATAACCCGAAACAGGATCAGACTTTGTGTACACTTTATTTTTTTGCCTACTATTGCTATCTCGAGAACTATAAGAACTACGAGGTCGATTAATTTAGCAAACAATTTCTATTTTACTAGACTATTACAATGAGCAAAAAATACTATTTTGTATCAGTGGTTCTCAAAATATGGAATAAAACTTTCTTATTTTAAATGAGAACCTATTCTTTTATTCGCTTATTCGATTCATTATTTTTTTTTTTAATTATACAATATCCACAATACTCTAATATTATAAAATATCTGAGAAAAATGCGGATGAAAATTATGCTGATTCAATTTAAATCTGATAGTAATACGAGTGCTTTGAAAAAACAATTGAATATTATACAAATATTTCGTATATTTTCTTGGAATTTTACTTACGAAGAAAAGCTTGATATGTATGAAGTTTATATTTTGTTTCCTTCATAGCACTCGTATTACAATCAGATTTAAATTAAATCAGCATAATTTACATTTTTGTAATATTAGGGTATTATACAGGTTGGTGTCCGGCACAGCCGAACATAGGACTTTAACATGTAAAATCAGTCTTTCCTAATTTCCTGCTTTTAGGTAAAAAAGCTTCAAATAAAAGTTGCAGGGAATAAAATTCTGCATCTGAACCAATAAAAAAAAATAATTTTGTGTGACTTGTAACGGCAGAAATTAGGTATAAAAATGTCGAAAATCAATCGCAATATAGCTATAGCCATGGAATTGAAATAAAAAATTAACAAATGTGAACGATTTATGTCAAGCTAGGTTAATTTATTTTTATTATTATTTGTAATTTTGTTCAAATGAACAAATCTAAACTTAAATTAACAGATAATTATTAACTGGAACAGAAGTTAGAAATAATACTTAATAAAATTAATATACCCTATCATGACAGATAAACCGTTAGACATTTGTTATTTATTTTGTCTTAATTTCATGGTTATTGCTATTTTTGAGATGATTTTCGACATTTTCATATCTAATTTGTGCCGTGACAAGACATGCAAAATTAATTTTGCTTATTGATTCAGGTACATAACTTTATGCTGTACAACATTTATTTATTTATTACCTAAAATAATTAGGAAAGCAGAAAATTAAGAAAATCTGATTTTACATGTTAAAGTCCTATATTCGGTTGTTCCGGACACCAGCCTGTATATGGATATCGTTGAATTCAGAAAAAAATACTTAATCGAATAAGCGAATAAAAAAATACGTTCTTATTTAAAATAAGTAAGTTGTACTCCGTATGTTGAGAACCACCGAAAGAAATATTTTCTTTGCTCATTGTAAATAGTATAGTAAAATAGAAATTGTTTGCTAATTTCACCAACCTCGTAGCTCTTACAGTTCTCCAGATAGCAATAGTGAACAAAATAAAATGACCACCTTGTATACCCAAATATAGGTACAATATATATTATTTTACATTTTTGTAGACGAATACCAGCGATGTCAAATTTATTGTTGGAGGAGGCAGAGCAGACACAAATATATATGAAAACCCTCCTTTACTAAGTAACTATTATAATATTTGTGTTGTTCTTATGAACGAATATGCAAAAGAATATTCTTACAATGTATATTGTACAGAAGACGATGGATACGACTACAATACTAATTTAATAGTGGGTACTTCAGCAATAGGAGTAGTTATTTTAGGGACTATTATCACTGTAACAATATGCTGTATTAACCATTGTAGAAAAAAACAAGAAGATTTAGAGAATCAACAACGTCTGAGTATAGCGTAAGAATTAGATCTAGTTCACATTAGTGATACGATAACTATTTATTATCGATTCGATATTATTTGTTTCAATGTTTTTGTATGATTGAACTCATAGTGATGTACCAATAGTATGTATTCAGATATAGCAGAATGACGTGACTTCACTGTTGAATGGAGTTCTCCACTATTTTTTTAAACTTCGTTCAAATTGAAAAAGATCTTAATTGTTTTACGTTAAGTCGTAATAATTTATTTAATATTCTATGACGTACGTACATGTTAAGCTCATTTTATACAGATAGTTAGTTAATACTTGAAGTCACATAAATTGATCTGTTTCAACACTTGTAAATAAAAATAATAGTTATTTAAGAATTAAGGGCAGTAAGTGCTTCCTATCGGTTGAGGATGATTTTGGAAATCGAGACGAAGTCGAGACCTCCAATACATCCCATGGCGATAGAAAAGCATTTACTGACCACAATGCTTATTACGTTTTTTGTACGATCGATGCACAAAATTAAAAACAATAACGTGGGAACGTTGTTAACAATCACTCGAATTCTCAGTAAAACAGCATTTATTCTTACACTCCGACGTTTCGGTGCACACTTGAACCTTTTTCAGTACAGTAAAAAGTAGTATAATAAAATAATATGTAGCAGTATTATTTGCCATTACAAATTGTAAAAATAGAATGGGTAAATTAAAGTGTATAATATATAGAATTAATAAATTTATTTGGGACGAGAAAGATTTTGTTGTTGACAGTTCGAATGATATAACAAGAATAAATATTTATTTTCTTTTTGTTTCCAAGAAACCTCGGAAAACAATTGTAACAATGGGCTATGCTAGTTATGATAGCTGATGTCGTTGCATGATAGCTTGATGTCGCTACATTATTCCCCCCCCCCCCCAGACAAAAAGAAAATAAACATTTTAACAAAGGTTGTACAAGAACATGATGAAATATAAACAATATGAAATAATAATACAAACGATAGTAATATAAGTTAGGATAATACTATCTTGTGTTTCCTCTAATCTCTCCGTCGTCCGGATATTCTTCATGGGGTGCAAAGGGTGTTTGTGTTTGTTTATTTTTGTCGTTTTTAGGATGTATTCTTGCTGTGGTGAAAATTATTGTTGTATTGGGTGATGATTGATTGTTGTGATTGTGTTCTGGAAAATTTTTCTGGACTTTCTAGGTTATAGACAAAGATGTTTGTCTATAAGAAGAGAGATAGATTTCCCGGGCAAGTGAGTCTGCCGACTGAGGAAATGTGTGGTTGATTACAGAGCCAGTAGATGTGCTACTGGTGGAGGAAGGAAGAAAAGCGAAGATGAAGCTGCCAGAAAAATTTTCAAGTTTTGTTTTGTTGTGTTGATTTGATGTGTGTGAAGTGACATATGACGTTTATAAAATTGCGTCTTCCACGGATATGTGGAAGAAATGAGTTGAATATTCCACGAACAAGTGAGTCTATCCTTGATGGAAATAAAAATTGTGATGGATGAATATAATAATGAGTTTTGATGTGTTTTGACGTGTAAAATGGCGAGTAATGTTTTTGTAGGTTATAATGATGTGTATATTTAGGTGGAATGAGACTTACCTCTGCACCCGAATCGATAAGGAAATGACAACCAGATAAACTGTCTGTGACGAATATGAGCGGACTTTTGACGGAGGGATTAGTTATTTTTGAAATGTTTTCTTGTTATTGTAGAAGTATTTGCATTCGGGGCTGCATCTTCTGGCGGCGGGTCCAAAGTTGTGGTGATACCAGCAGATGGGCTGGCTGCGATCGTATAGTTGGAGAGGAGGCGTCGCATGCGGTATTGCTTGGGGCGTAGGCGTCGTTGGTGGAGTTCGTAAAATTTTGCGTTGGTAGATAGGATTAAATTGGTTTTGAGTTAAGGTTGTGAGTGTTTGCTTTATATCTGATATATCTGCTTGTATAGCTGTTTGGTTGTACGGGGTGACATTTGTAATGTTTGTTTTGGTGGGTCGCGCAATTTCGATCATTTTGTCGGCTAAGTCAGCTTTTTCTTCTATTGACAGGTTTTTTTGATGATGTTAACATTTGTTGAATGTGCGTTGGTAGTTTTTGTAAGAAAAAATGTTCTAGTAGTGTGGTGTTTTGATTGGTGCTTCCTGCTAGTTGCTTCATTTTTCGTAGTAACTGTGACGGCATGTCGTTGTCTAAATTTGTAATATTTAGTAATGTATTTAGGTTTTGGAAATTTGTAGGCGTCGTTCTTTTTAGTAATTCTGCTTTTGTTGTGGTGTACGGATCCCTCGTAGGACGGTTTAATATTAAGTCCCTGATTTCGTTTGCATGTTCTGGTCGGAGTGAAGTAATTAGTGCGTTGTATCTACCTCGGAAGTGATGCGTCGTGAGTCGAATATGACTTCGGCCTGTCTGAACCATAGTTCGGGGTCTTCGGCCCAAAATTCTGGTATGTTACTTGCGGTGATTGCCGAAATACTGGTTTGTTCTTGGTTCGTGTCGTTTGTCCTGTTGGAGTCTTCGGAGGTGGGTCTGGTCGAAGTCATGTCGTCCGGTCGCGCTTGGGTTCAAAAGGGGGTCACCAGTTGTAGCAGTATTATTTGCCACTACAAATTGTAAAAATAGAATGGGTAAATTAAAGTGTATAATATATAGAATTAATAAATTTATTTGGGACGAGAAAGATTTTGTTGTTGACAGTTCGAATGATATAACAAGAATAAATATTTATTTTCTTTTTGTTTCCAAGAAACCTCGGAAAACAATTGTAACAATAGGCTATGCTAGTTATGATAGCTGATGTCGTTGCATGATAGCTTGATGTCGCTACAAATACATACAAAATAACATTGAAATTATCACTCCTACAGTAAGGTCTTACAGATTGTTACAATCATGTACACAAACAGTGCTGCTCCGTGGGAAAAGGCACCTTTGTGCAAAATTATATTTCAGCGCCCTCCATAATGCATAATTTGCAAATTAACACACGTTTTGAAGTTTAAACTATACTTTTGATTCTTCTAAAAATGTTAGACTTTAATATTGATGAAATTTCCTTTTTAGATTCATTCTTGTAATCAATATTATTAGGTAATCAACAATTCTAGGGTTATACTCGTAGTTTGCCTTCCAATATAACATCATAACAATGCCAGAAAATTATCCGTTTGGCAGGATGTTTCTTTTACTTTTTCTCTACTAAATTCTAATAGTAAATCAGGGAAATTCAATATCGACCGAAAAGAAAAATAAAATTATCTTACTAAGATTTCATTTCTAATGTAGTATATTAGATATATTTGAATGATTGAGTAGGCTAGTTGTAATTGACATAAACATTAGAAAAAAGGATATATGTACGAAAAGGGAAAATAAAGGAGAATTTTGAGCGATAAAGGTCTATTTTATTACAAATTTGGCGACGAGGAGTAAGAAAAATAAACCGAAATGAACGGAAGTACAGATACTAAGTTAGGAAACTTCCGAGTCAGTGAAAATGTAACAAATCAAGCACAACAGTGGGCAAGGTGGAGACGAGCATTCGACTATTATGTTGATGGAAAAGGAATTACAAGTAGTCTACAGAAAAAAGCACTTATGTTACATCTAGCAGGTTTAGAAGTACAGGATATCTATGAAACCTTAACCGTAGCTGAAGGTGACGATATTTATAAAACAACATGTGATGCTCTTGATGCATATTTTATGCCCAAGAAAAATGTTTCATTTGAAAGGCACGTTTTTCGTAAGATGAAGCAGGAAAATGAAACGATTGACCAGTTTATTACTCGTCTAAAAACACAAGCAAAAAATTGTGAGTTTGGTGCAGGAGAGGAGGATCAAATCAGAGATCAAGTTGTAGAGCAATGCCAATCAAATGAACTACGTAGGAAATTTTTAGAAAGATCAGATTTAACATTAAACCTTGTAGGTGAAATAGGGCGGTCATTGGAAGCAACAGAAAGACAGGTAGCGACTATGCAACGGCAGGATCAAAATGAAGTAAACAAAATACGAAAGGTCTATAATAAAGAAAAGAAAACAATGGGAAGCGGTAATAGGTGTTATCGATGCAATATGAAAGGCCATTATGCCAAAGATCCGTCATGTCCCGCTAAGAATAAAAAATGTAAAAGATGTGAAAAAAAGGACATTTCGAGGTAGTGTGTCACACTAAAGGTAGTAACCAATTTAACAAAGGTAAGAAAAATTATTATGTAGAAGAAGTAGACAATGACAATGAAAAACATTTTGCGTTCCGTATCGACATGGTAAATGAGTTAAAACTAAATTCTGATGAAGTTGTGAAAGTAAATGTTGGAGGGGTAGCTATCTCCATGTTGATTGATTCAGGCGCTAATTGTAACGTTATAGATGTTGAAGAATGGGAAAAATGTAAATTGGGAAATATTGATTGTATTAGTGAGAAATGTGATAAAGAATTAAAAGTGTATGGAACAAAGGAGACCGTTCTTGTTAAAGGAAAATTTTACGCTAATATTTTTATATCCGAAACTGGGAAGTCAATAACTAATGTAGAATTCCTTGTAATTCATAATAAGGGAATACCAGTACTTGGTAGGGAAACGGCAAAACAATTAGGCGTTTTAAAAGTAGGTTTGGAAGCAGGTGTAAATCAAATAAATGAAGTACCATGGACACAGAAATTCAAGACTTTATTTGAATACACAAAAGGAAAGTTTCCAAAAATAAATGATTTTCAATTACAGATCCCTATTGACGAGAAAGTTAGACCTGTAGCTCAAACAAGCAGGGAAATTCCTTACAACTTGCGCGCCACGGTAGAAAAATGTCTTGACGAACTGTTGGAGGCTGATATCATTGAACCAGTAACTGGACCTACACCATGGGTTTCACCTGTAGTGGTAGTACCAAAAAAAGGTGGTGAAGTTAGATTTTGCGTGGATATGAGAACAGCAAATACAGCAGTTATTCGCGAGCGACATCCGTTACCTACTTTTGAAGAACTTCTACAAGAAATGAGTGGTAGTAAACTATTTTCGAAGATTGACCTCAAATGGGCTTACCATCAAGTGGAGTTGTCTACAGAATCTAGAGATATTACAACTTTTTGCACTCATAAAGGTCTGTTTAGGTACAAAAGGCTGCTCTTCGGTATATCATGTGCCCCAGAGATGTTTCAACGCGTTATGCAACAGATTACAGCAGGCTGTGAAGGCATAATTAACTTCTTAGATGATTTGATTTGCCATGGCAAGAACAGAGAAGAACATGACGAGCGGTTGAATAAATTGTTGCAGAGACTTGCAGAAAAAGGTATGTTGCTGAATGTCAAAAAATGCGAATTAAGAAAAGATAAAATTAATTTTTTGGGACATGAAATAACTAGAAACGGAATCACTCCCGATCAGTCAAATATAAAAGCAATTTTAGAATTTAGAAAACCAAAAAGTCGGAGTGAAGTACAGAGTTTTTTGGGACTAGTTAATTTTTGTAGTCGTTTTATACCTCATGTTTCTAGTATTAATGAACCACTACGAAAATTAACTAAACAGTCAAACATATTTAAGTGGGAAAAGGAACAACAGAAGGCTTTTGATGTTTTAAAAGAACAATTAGCTAGTCGTAGAGTATTATCTCTTTATGACAAAAATGCACCTACAAAAATTATTACCGACGCAAGTCCAGTTGGACTGGGAGCGGTACTTCTACAAATACAAAATGGAGAATCTAAAATTATTAGCTACGCGAGTCGTAGTTTATCAGATGTTGAGAAACGTTATTCTCAAACCGAGAAAGAAGGATTAGCGGTAGTGTGGGGATGTGAGAGATTCAAAATGTATTTAATTGGGAAACAATTCGAATTAATCACAGATCATAAACCGTTAGAGTACATTTTCGCAACCAGATCAAAACCATGTGCTCGCATGGAACGTTGGGTGTTGCGGATGGAACAATTTGATTATAAAATACAGTATAAACCTGGTAAAACAAATATTGCTGATCCATTGTCAAGGCTATTAAATATTTGTGAAGTAATGTCCGATTCAAATGAGGTAGATTTTGTTTATTGGGTTGCTGAAAATTCAGTACCACATGCAGTTTCACTGAAAGAAATAGAAAAATCTTCCATAGAAGATCCAGAAATGATGAAACTAAAAAGAGCCATTAATACGGGAGATTTTCCTGAAGATTTACGTAATTACAAATTTGTTCAACAAGAATTATGTTGCATTAATAATATTATTTTACGGAATACTAGAATAGTGATACCAGAAAAATTACGACCTAGGATTTTAAAGATTGCCCATGAGGGTCATCCTGGTATGAGTTGTATGAAACAAATGTTAAGAGCCAAAGTTTGGTGGCCGAAGATTGATAAAGATGTAGAAAAATGTTGCAGGACATGCAAAGGATGTCAATTAACATCGACCTTGAATCCAGCAGAACCTATTACAAGAACAGAATTACCTACACGACCCTGGGAGCATATCGCAATAGATTTCATGGGACCTTTGCCATCTGGTCATAATTTGTTTGTAATTGTTGACTATTACTCTCGTTTCATAGAAGTAGCTGTTATGAAGCAAATCACTGCTGAAAAAATTCTGGACCAGTTGGACGAAGTATTTGCACGTCACGGTTTACCGTTTATTATTCACTGCGATAATGGACCACAATTTAACCGGAGTAAATATTTTAGAGATTTTATGCAAGAACGAGGGATTAAAGTACACAGTACTACTCTTTATTGGTCACAGGCAAACGGGGAAGTGGAACGACAGAATCGAACAATTTTGAAAAGACTTAAAATTGCTCAAATTGAGAAGAAAAACTGGAAACAAGAACTGAGAATTTTTTTACTTATGTATCGGTCAACTCCACATACAACAACTGGCGTTTCACCGGCTAAAGCTTTATTCAATCGAAATATTAGAAATAAAATACCTGAAATAACACAACCTGTATATAATGATGAAGAAATGAGAGATAAAGATAGACAAAAGAAAGAACAAGGACGAGAATATTGTGATAAAAGAAGGGGAACTCAAATAACCAAGATTCAAATTGGAGATACAGTAGTCACAAAACAGCATAAACAAGATAAGCTGACACCCACATTTGCAGACAAATCGTTTGAAGTTATTGAAAAGAATGGAAACGCATTAAAACTTAGAGCAGAAGACGGTTCTACTATACTTCGTAATTCTCGTCACTGTAAGTTATTTGAAGAACATCAAGAACCAGTAATCCAAACGGAATCTGTTGATGAGGAAACACCTAATGTACACAATGAAAATGTAGAGAAGGCTGACGTGACACAACCTACAAGAGTTTCACACGATCAAAATGTATCGCCTACTACGAACGATGCTGAGTCTTCCAGAGCAACTCGGACTCCACGACTTCGTCAGAGACCCAAGTACTTGCAAGACTATGAAGTTCATATTAAATAAATTGTAAATGTTGTTTTGTTATCAATGTTTTAATATGTAGTCATTGTAACACTTTTCTAAAAGAAAGGAGGAATGTAGTATATTAGATATATTTGAATGATTGAGTAGGCTAGTTGTAATTGACATAAACATTAGAAAAAAGGATATATGTACGAAAAGGGAAAATAAAGGAGAATTTTGAGCGATAAAGGTCTATTTTATTACAATTGTAAATAGTTACAAGCATTTGATTCTTCGCAGAATATTAATATTTAAATATTGGGTTGATTGTCCGATTCAATCTTGTACAGTAAAATTTTTTAAAGATGTCCGATCAAGGGCACCTGTATCACGAACGAATTAACAAATAGGCATACATTTATCTCTTTCTTTTGCAAAGGCTGTAAGGCTGTGTGATAAGGATGGATATAACACGCTTGTCTTTCAAAAATTCATATTGTTTCGACTAAGTTAGGACATTACATTTATAAACGGTGCTCGTTGTTGATAATACTATCGTTGTAACGTAAGTTTATTTATTAATTCAGATACATTACCTGGATTCATAGCCATACGTATAACGTTATATTCTGTTAGAGTCACTGACACTGACATTGTGTCAGTATCTTATTTTTAACATATTTGGTTTTACATTTGCTTATAAACTTACTAGTTGACTTATTTTTTAATTTTGAATGTTTTTCCTGTAATATATATTTTTATAATAATAAAATAACAGTAGTATCTTACGTACCCTCATAAAAACTAAGCAAACGACACTACTGAATTTGTCATAATGCGCGGAGCAAAAATCTGAATTCATACAATTCGTAGACAACCTTGATCGCACATCTTTCAAAATTTTTACTGTAATCAATATTCTTGTACCTACTATAATCAAAATATTCTTTGTTGTATTGTTGTAATCAACACCTATACAGTTATTATTTCAATATAACAATTCTAGAAAAATATCCTTTCCGTAGAATAATTATTTTACTTAAAACATAACTAGAGTTCTAATGCAAACAAATTTTTAAAAAATATTGTTTACTTCTATTACCTTATTGTGTAAGTTAAAAGTTTTTTTTTTCTTTACTACTTAACCCTTCATCGGGAAAAGGATGAAGTATTCGTACGAAAAATTTTGTATTTAAAATATTGACTCTTGGTGACTCACATATTCTATTTTAGATATCCGCGGTGCTCTAATTATCACAAATTAGGAGTTTGATAATGATACCATATGGTAACATTGCATGTAAAGGAAAGAGTAAAATAATAATAATAATGTAGTAAATTTATTTATAAATTGTACATATTTCACACACACACACACACACATATATATATATATATATATATATATATATATATATATATATATATATATATATATATATATATATATATACAGGGTGTCCCTTAACTTGGTGCACAAACTTTAAGGGCATATAATACTGATCAAAATGAGTAAAAAAAGCTCAGTCAAAATGTGTCCGATCTTTAACAGTTTCCCAGATATAACGCAGTGAAAAATGAGTTTTTACGAGATTTACCTTTGCTATCTCGAAAACTATAAGAATTACGATTTTGATTAATTGAGCCTTTTTGTTTACCTTTGAGAGGTAATCTTAGATGGCCTTTTGTTATTTTATAAAAATCAAAAGTGAAATGTTGTGGCGACCTTGGTCAATATTTAATTTTCATATAACTACGTAACTATAAGAAATTGAGAAAAATGTTTCATATAAAATTTTATTGTTTTTTATAGTCTTTTTACTGACATAGACAAAATTTTATTCGATCGCTATCTTTGTCAGTTTTTCTTAGATTTTTCGCTTTTCTCGGAAACAGTTGAAGATCATTCCTATGTTGATGAAGCTTTTTTATTCATTTTGGTCAGTACTATATGCCCTTAAAGTTTTTGCTCGAAGTTAAGGGACACCCTGTATATATATATATATATATATATATATATAATGATATACAGTATGTTTAGTAAAAAAAATCTGCATATAACTTAACATCAATATAATATTTTTTAGTTTAGTCTTTTATTTAAAGAAAATATGCTTCACTCTGAGAGTATTAGCACTAATAATTACATAGGCAGTTTACATTTTGATTGAAATGGGGTAGAAAAGGTTATATTATTTACAATTCATTATATAGGCTTATATCTTTTATGTATTCTATAGTATTGTAGGAGTTCTTGTTGTCTAATGCCTCTTTCAGTGTATGTGGTATTTGATGTTCTCTTCGTTTATCTTCGTATTTTCGGCATTGTAATATTATATGTTCAACAGTTAGTTGACTGTTGCATTCTTCACATCTTGCAGGGTTTGCTTTTTCAAATACGTGTTTATTTGTCAATTTTGTGTGGCCAATTCTAAGTCTAGTAAATACGACTTGTTCTTTTCGTTGGAGGAGGTTTGGTCTCCATTTCTCTATAGTAGTCTGGATGTTTCTTAATTTGTTTGTTAGGTTTTGGCTCCACCTTTTGTTCCATTCGTCGTTTATTTTTTCCCTGATGGTCGATTTCACACCATAATATGGGATAGGTGTGTTGCTAATTTCTTCCTCTGTGGCATCTTTGGCAGCAGTATCAGCACGTTCATTTCCGGGTATACCAATGTGTGATGGAATCCATATGAAGTTTATTTGATTGTTGTTATGATTTAGGAAAGATAGTATGTCATGGATATTTTTGACGATGGGATTTTTTGTATAAATGATATTGACGGAGTATATGGAGCTTAGGGAGTCTGAGCATATGGTATACTTTTTATTCTTTACTTGGTCCTGGGATAGCTGGTGCAAGCAGTAGTATATTGCAAGTAATTCGGCTGTATTGATGCTTGATTCTTCAGGTAGATGGTATTTGTATATTTGATCGTTAATTACAAAGGCGGCTCCTACTTTGTTGTTAAATTTTGATGCATCCGTGTAGATTACTTGGCTCGCTTGATGACTTTCTTTGATTGCGTTGAAGTTGTTTTTAATTATATTGTGGTTTGTATCTTTTTTATTATATTTTTGTAGATCTAAATTTATTTTAGGCATTTCAATAGACCATGGTGGGTTATTAGATTTTTGATTTATTTGGATGTTGGGGATAGTGTAGTTTATGGATTTTAGTATCTGATCGAGGTATATATGGAAAGGATTATAGAGTTTTATGGCGGTTATAGGAGTTGTCGGGTCAAACACAAATTTGTGGGCTGGATTTTTCGGGTTGGATGCTAATTTTGTTATATATGATAGTGTAAGATATTTTTTTCACTACTAGCCTACAAACATACGATTATTGACTTGTTATTGAGTTGTGAAATTGTTTTTCTCTACCGCTTCTTTAGCAACGCTTAACAACGGTTAATAATGAATTATTATTGACCATGGTTAATTATGCGAACTGTCACTTTTTAAAGAAATTCAAGCTTCTGAATTTATTTAACTTATTAAACGCAAAGAAGACATTATATTTAAATTTACCGCCTAATTTCAAGTTGGCAATAGTTAAATTTCAGATTAAAAATCTTAATATTCTATGATCTTATTTCTTATCAAATTTTTCATGCGTTCACATTATATTTACAATGCGAAATGTTAATTTAGGTATTTATTTATTGTTAAATCTATGAAAAGGTAAGTGTGTATTGTAACATTATTTCAATTATCTTACATTGTACATTTTTTAGGGTTATAATTACATTTCTATGTAAAAACACAAAACAAGTAACATTTATTTGCTATTTATAGTTGAAATTGATAGTGCAATTGTGACAAGTCAAATTTATTGCTGCAGAACCAGTATTTAATGAGGTTTGAGTGTTTCCTATATTTATTGTCGCATTTTGAATTTCTGGCATCATTGATTGAGGTATGGGGCTTGGACAGTAAGTTGTTGAAGGGCTCGTAGTCTCACATTCACTGGCTATAGGAACAATCGGTTCTAATGGGGCTGAAGGGAGTGATGCCCCTTGTACCATTCCAGCAATCCTCATTTTATCAGCGAGGGACTCTTCAATGTAGCCTTCCGCTACCGTGGCACACCGCCACCCGCCATGACGTTTTAGAGATAATATGTCACCACCATTTTCAGCTAAAATGGTAGCGGAAGTACGTCTCAATGAATGCCCCGTGTAAGTTTCAGAATTTTCTAATTTCAAGAATGTTGCAACTATTTTTGGCACCTTGCTGATTGTATTGTGTCCTATATTTTGTCTCGTAGGTTTGCCGAGTCGGAAAGTAATGAACACCTTTGCCATGTCAGGAGTGGGCCTCTTACTTAGATATTTTTTAACTATTTCAACCCAGAAAGTTTCTACTAAGACAAATTTTCTCGAGGATCCATTTTTGCTTTTCGTTATATTTATGACGATGATGTCATCCCGAACGTCGACATCTCTCATGTGCATATTGCAAAGCTCATCGGTTCTACAAGCGCCAGCCACTCCAATCACAAAAATAGCCTAAGAAAGTATGAATTAGTAAGTTTTTGGAATTTTATTACCACAACAGGATACCTTCGTTGATAAGAAGACTTCATCTGGAGCTTCTATGAGAAATTTATTAATTTCTTCTTTAGAAAATACAGATGACTTTTTTGGCTTATATTTGGCGCTTTAAAAATGCAAGTAACTTATAATATTTTGAAATATCTCTATTTTTTTTTAATGAAATAGTCGATTTCAGCATAGAAAATATGGCTCATAAACTTGAAGCCTTTTTATTGTGTGCTTGCTCCTGGAAATATACTAGGAGTACATTTTCCGAGATTTTAGTCACTTTTTTTGTTAGACACCATTCTTTAAAACTTGTATACACTTTCATATATATCGGTTTAGATTTTTCTGGCAGCAATGTATCAAACTGCACATTTTGTGCCGCTTCTTTAATTTCCGGAGGAGTACAATTTTCCGTATTACTTTCTTCAAACATGTTTACTAATTGTTATCAAAATGAAATGTCAAATATTAAAAACAATATTAAAAACAAAAGAATTTTATTTCTGCCTACTTAGTTTTTATAGATATTAATAAATATTAATGTCAAAATTCTTATGTTATTATTAATATAAAATTCGTTAAATAGAATTTAGGAGCTAGTAGTGAAAAAAATAGTATATAAACCACGGTTGAGAAGATCATTATTGACCAGGCGCCTTGTATCACTCGGGCTTCGCCCTCGTGTTACAATCTTGGCGCTGGGTCAATAATGATTATCTTCTCAACCTTGGCGTATAATATACTATTCTACGATCGGTCAGTGATGGTTCATTAGAATCACAATATAGGCTTTCGACAGGGCTTGTTCGGAAGGCTCCTGTTATCAGTCGCAATGCTTTATGGTGTATTGTATCTAGAAGTGATAAGTTTTTTTTTTTGCTGTTCCATATACAATTGCTCCATAATCCATTTTACTTCGTACCACAGCTTTATATATAGTTAGCAGGGTATATCTGTCAGCTCCCCATTCGTAATGTGACAAGATTTTGAGGATATTTAGTTTCCTGTTACATTCGGCACTCAGATCAATTAAATGTTTTTTCCATGTTAATTTCTTGTCTATTGTTACTCCTAGGACTTTAATCTCATTTATATATTCAATTCTTGTTCCATTTAATGATACTGCTGGGTTTATTAATCCTTTCCTGTGTTTGCTAAAATGAATTGCCTTTGTTTTAAATTGAAAGAATTTGAACCCTGTCTTCAATGACCATTCTTCTATATTGTTTATTGTCTTTTGGATGTGGTGTTGTATAGATTCTAGGTTTTTGTTTTTGTAATATATTATTAGATCATCTGCATAAAGAAGGGCTTTTACTGGACTTACTATACAGTCTGCAATTTCATTTATGGCTATTAGGAATAGCACGACGCTTAAATTTGATCCTTGTGGAATTCCGTTCTTTTGGTCTAATTTGTTGGAGTAATAACCATTTGCTCGAACTTGGAATTTTCCTTTGGTGAGAAAGTTATTAATAAAATGTAAGATGTTTCCTTCTATTTTGTATTTTTGCAAGGTTTTTAAGATATGATACTTCCATGTAGTGTCGTATGCCTTTTCGAGATCGAATAGGACAGCTATCATATGTTGTTTGTATTTAAAAGTCGATTGTATTTCTGATGTGAGTATGGTTAAGTTATCTGTAGTTGAACAACCCGGCCTGAAGCCAGTTTGTGTTTGTGTTAAAATGTCCTTCTGTTCCAGGTACCAGCTTAATCTTCTTGTAATCATTTTTTCCATAATTTTGCAGAGACAGTTAGTTAAGGAAATTGGTCGGTAGTTTGTTGGGTCGCATTTATTTTTATCAAGTATTGGCACTATGATAGATTCACGCCATATATTTGGAAAGGAGTTAGAAGACCAAATAAAATTGTAGATACGTAAAAGATATTCCTTAATTACTATTGGCAGGTTTTTTATTAATAGTGGGGGTATGTTATCTGTTCCCGGACTGCACTCCATTTTCATTGTATCAATAGACGTAGTTACTTCCCGCATGGAAAATTCTTTATTAAGAGGGTTTTTATCATCAGGTTGAATTTCCAGCTTTTCCTTTTCAGTCATTTCTTTAGATCGTATAAATTTTTCATCATAAAATTCATCGCTTGATATTTTTCTATAGTGGTTTGCTAATGTGTTTGCGATACCTTTCGGTGAAGTTATATTGATATCATTGTCCTTTAGACTAGCTATTTCGCGAGGTGAATCGTTACCTTTTATTTTATTGACTTTGTTCCATATTGTTTTTGCTGGCGTATCTTTTCGGATTGTTGAGACGAATTGCTGCCAGGAAAGCTTTTTACTTCTTTTAATAATTCTTCTACAGTTAGCTTTGGCTCTTTGTAATTCCAGAAGATTATCTGGAGTTTTGTATTTTCTGAATTTGTATAGTGCTTTCTTTTGTTGTTTTATTGCTATTGCACATTCAGGGTTCCACCATGGTACATTTTTGTGCTTTTTCTTTTTGGTTTTATATCCTATTGTTTTTTCAGCAACATTTGTTATTTGGTATATCAGATCTTCTACTACTTTGTTAATATCATGGAAGTTTTCTTGTATGTTAACGAATAATACGAAGAACATATGAAACACTCATATGTTCTTCGTATTTTTCCCAATTTGCGGTTTTAAAATTCCAAGTTTTATGTTCTATTTCTACTTGCTGTTCTGGATTTCGATTGGAATATGTAATTTTAATTGGCAAATGACCATCCCCAAAAAGTAAGGGCAGTGTTTCCCAGTACATATTTGTTGCTATTCTAGGGTCAACGAAGGTTAAATCTATGGTGCTGCCATTTCCTGTGAGGGGTGAGATGTATGTGTGGGATTCATCATTCAACAAAACCAGGTTGTTTAACAATGTATCTTCTATTATTTTCCCCCTCGGGTTTGTGTAATGTGCTCCCCAAAGTATGTTATGGGCATTAAAGTCCCCGAGGATGATGTGTGGTTTAGGTAGCTGGTTTTCTATGTTTTCTATTTCCTTTGTGCTTATAGTTTTATTTGGAGGTGTGTAGATATTACAAACTGTTATAGTTATTGGATATTCTATTTTGATTGCTATCACCTCTAAGTTTGTGTTTATTTTCACTTCTTAGGCTTGAATGGAATTTTTGCATAATATAGCAACACCTCCACTTGCTATTAAATCATATTGTCTATCTTTGCGGAATATATCATAATATTTTATTTTAAAAATTTTCCCTTCTTGTAATCTTGTTTCTTGGATACAGATCAAGTGTGGTTCGTGCTGTCTAATTAAAATTTGAAGTTCTGGAAGGTGTGCTTGTATGCCATTATTATTCCACTGTATAATATTCATTGTTTTTTTGTTTTTCTAGCATCATCAAATTGTTGGATTTTTAATCTAGTTATAATAATAATAATAATAATAATAATAATAATAATAGTTTATTAGCCCAACAGAAAAATCCATTTATAGGGTTACAATACAAGAATAATAGAGAAAAATAGTACATTAACATACATAAAATTGATTGAACGCACAAAAATAAGAAATTATGAAAAAATATCCACATAATGTTTCTCAGCACAACTACACATAATGCTTACAGGTGAACGTTGAATAATAGCGAATTTCGTAGGAGGTCGGTAGAAAGTCTGTGGATGTCTTGATGCCAATCTAGGGACATTGAATTGAATACGGGATAGCAGGTCTGGAGCATCAACTTTATTCTCCAGTAATGACTTCAAAAACCTAGCGCTAGATTCTTCTCTCCTGGAAACTAAAGAAGGCATGTCATGAAGTTCTAGGAGATAGTCCTGCTCTGTTCCTCTGCGAGGATAGACGCCTTCTAATTTAAAAGACAAAAATTTCAGGAATCTTCTGTGGATTCTATCTAAGGCTAAGCATTGATATGCATAAGTTGGAAACCATATTAAACTGCAGTATTCAATTTTGCTTAATACGAAAGAAAAGTATAAAGTTTTCATTAATGAAATATCATGAAACATGTTGGATATTCGTATAAGGAATCCTAGAGTTTTACTTGCCGAGTTACAAATATAATTAATGTGGTCTGTGAAAACAAAGTTTTTAGTAAAAATTATTCCTAAATCTTTGACAGAAACTTTCCGATTTAGAGCGGTATTGTGAATAGTATAGAGGTGTTCGATACTAGCTGAACTACGAGTGTATGTCACAACACAACATTTATCAATATTAACTAGAAGCTTGTTATTATTACACCATAAAATTAAATTGTCAATGTTGGATTGTAAGAACAAAGCATCATTTGTCGAACTAATATCGTAGAAAAGTTTAATATCATCCGCATATGCGAGGGCTTGACAAGTAAAGGATGTAAGAAGTTCATCAATAAATAAAATGAATAGTAATGGTCCAAGATTCGATCCTTGGGGAACGCCTGAGGAAGCTATAAAACTGGTGGATGAAAAACCATTATAAAATACATAGCATGTACGATTACATAAGTATGAATTGAGAAGTTGTATTAATCCAGGAGCTGCTCCAAAAGCGCTTATCTTAGAAAGCAGTAAATAATGATCTATAGAATCAAAAGCTCGGGAGAAATCTGTATAGATTACATCAATTTGACCACGAGAATCTAATTTTTCAAAAACAAACTGTGTAAAAGTTGCTAAATTTGTCATTGTTGAACGCCTTTTCATGAAGCCATGTTGTGTTGTGGAGATAATTGAATAAGTATTTTTGTAGATTGACTTATAAAGCAATGATTCAAAAACTTTTGCAAAATTATTTATTATGGAAATCGGACGATAGTTGTGAATATGTGAATTATCACCTTTCTTAAATATGGGTGTGACACGGGTTCTTTTCCATAATTCTGGAAATGTGTGGGTTTTGATTGCTAAATTTATTATAATAGATAGTGGTTTAGAGAAGGCGAATCTACAATCCTTGATAATGAAGCTAGGTAGAAGATCATCGCCAGCTGTCATTTTATTGGAAAAAGAAGCCATTATAACTATCAAATCGTTTTCTTGAAAAGGTTCAATTGAAAAAGGTAAGTTTTTTGAGTGAATATCGGGAATATCAAGAGATGCACTATTGGAATAAAAACTGGAAAAATAGTTTGCGAAAGCATTTACAATATCACTAGGAGTATGATATTCAGAATGATCATCATGAAGAATTCCAGGAATACGAGTTTGACCTTTTTTTATGTTTACATATTTCCATAGATCTGAAGGATTTTCCTTGATATTGTTTTCTATACTGAGGGTATAATTGTCATAAGCACTTTTTATTTCTACCTTAATCAGCGCTCTTAACCTTTTATATTCATCCAAATAAAAATGATTTCTGAGTTTAACCCACTTTTTCCTATAATACTCTTTTGTTCTTATATTATATTTAATTTCTGGTGAGAACCATGGAGGGTATTTAGGACTAGAGTATTTGTATTTGGGAACAGATATATCTAATGTAGAATATAATTCTTGATAAAATTTACTTACGGCATCATCAACAGTATGACATTGATTAAGAAAATTCCAATCCATATTCATAATATTTTCGTAGAGTTCAGTGAAATTACTTTTGTAGAAGTTATATCTCATTTTACGAGTAGAAGGAAAATTAGAAGGTTTAGGAGAATTTAATAGGTCAAATGTTATTTCTAATGACGGATGATAATTATCTTCTTTAACAAAGTTATGATACGTGTAATTTTACTTTTAAGAGTTTTACTATTTATTACGTTTTTCGTGCGCTCTAACATTTCAATTAGCTTGTATATATTATCTGTATAGTCATATGCAATATTGATTTGTTCATTGGAAAGGTTAACGTTTTGGAGGAAGTCTTTTATTTCATCACAGGTTAGTATATAGTTGTCGGGGCTTTTGAAAATCTCTTCATACGTTGGTGATAATTGCTCATCAATTGTTTGTTGACTTGCGGGACTTTGTGATCTTGACCGTGGATTTTGGTTCATCTTCTTTGCTTTCTTTTGAGGCGGTTTGAATGCTCCTTCAGCTGGTTGGCTGGTCTTTTCTTTATTCATATTAAATTGTTCAATGTTACTACTTTCATTAGTATATTCCAGTTCTTTATCAATTGACTTATTGCTATTAATGTTAATAGAGGTATTATTTTGGCTAGTGGTTGCTTCTGTTGTGTTTTCAGTAATGATTTCTGTTTCTGAGTCTGTAGATGCTGGTCTTTCGTTTGTTTCTTTAGCGTTTGGATCCCATTGTTCTTTTGGTGCAGTATGTTGTGATTGTGTCTCACATTTTGAGGAAATGTGGCCCGTTTTATTGCAAATATGACAGAGTACATTGTCGCCGAATAGGTAGATTCTATAATTTGTACTTTCATATGAGAAATAAATGCTGTCGGTACACATTTACTCTGTTGTGATATATAGAGTTGTCGTCTAAAGCTGCAGATGTGTAAGTAAATGTCCTCTTGTATGCCAGCTCTTTGAAAGTAGATTGGTGATACCGGTTGTACTCCGTATTCCATTAATTTGTTTTTAATATATTCGTGTGGAATCGATGGGCAGACATTTGATAATACTAGTTTAATGGCTGGTGTTATAAGTCTTCGTATTGCTATATTATGATCATAATTTTTATGATTTTCAAGTAGTTTATTTACAGTTTCTTTGCTTGATAAGTAGATGCATATTCTGTTATTTGACATTTTCGAGACAAACAGAATATTTTTTGGGTTGACTATATTTCCTATTGCTACAATATAGTCTTTGGTAGTAATACCTTCTATTGAATTAAGTAGAATTGCTTGTTCTTTAGATGGGAACTGTTGATTTGATGTTTGGGTATTATTATTTGTTTTCTGAGCGTATGATTGTCGTTAGGAACTCATCTTGTATTAATTAAATTGTTTTGTTATCAGGTGTAGTGTAATAATTTGTTTCTTTATGTGTAAGTTAGCCTTACAATAGGACACCCCCAAAAGATTAAAGTGTTTGTAGGTATGCAGGTAGCATTTTGCTACCTGTGTCCGCACTTGTTAGCAGTTGCACTGCTGTGTGCTAGAGGTCTGTGTGATGTCGAATTTG
Organism: Harpalus rufipes; assembly: GCA_951394225.1. Taxonomy (NCBI): domain Eukaryota; kingdom Metazoa; phylum Arthropoda; class Insecta; order Coleoptera; family Carabidae; genus Harpalus; species Harpalus rufipes. Next base: position 24,374,963 of record OX596281.1, on the reverse strand, counting down.
TTTTGCACGTTGAAAAAATGAATATTTATGAAAAAGGTTATGATATATAAATGGACAAGTATTGTTTACAGGGTAGGGTAACTTTGAAGGGAGAGGTATGTAGGATAATGTATATAAAGGGAATATATATGTATGGATTTAATCTATTGAAATACCTGGTAATTTTCTGGATCACTTGCCAACACTGTCACTCGACTTTTATTCAAATCGCGAAATTATTTATATTTTTTTGCACTGCCAATTGTGTAATTTGTATATTTTTTTATAAAAAATTACTATTATTTACTGTCTTGAAATGGCGCCCCATATGGTCAGGCGCCTTTGTGCAGGGCACAACATACCCACCCGCACGGAGCGGCCCTGTACACAAAATACATTCGTACAAAACATTCAGTTAACACATCGTTCAAAAAATTCAAGGAGCATACATACATCCATTTGCTCTCAAAATCGACAACAGAATAATTCGAAAAAATATATTTCCGGGTGTTTTCCGAATGTAGATGTGTAAAACTGAATGTTTATTACTGGAAAAATTATATTGTGATTGTATCGATATCGTATCATATAAACCGAACAATAAATCTCAAATTTGTAAGACTGGAAAGGATTTTTTTTTGATTTTTTTTAGTGAACTGAATCCCCTTACCCGAGGAGCAGAGAGAGAAAGACCACCCCGTCCGGTTAATCAAAATAAAAGCGAAAATAGGTCTTTAGAAAGTCCAGAAATTCATAATGAAAATGAAACAAGAATAGAAGAACCCCCTATTCAAAATGACAACGTGCAAAAAGCTCGTGCACCTTTGCAAACATCTCTATAACTATTATTGTGGTACCGCACTATTTTTAATAATTAGCCAAAAATTAATTGCATATATTTCCCATAAGTAACATAAATAACAACATAAATAACGGCGGGATAGCACAGTGGTAGAGTGCTAGCCTCTGGACTCAGAGGTCGTGGGTTCGAATCCGGGTCAGGTCGAATTTTTCTCGACTGATCTTGATCGGTATCTACTCCCGTTACCTTTCCAAGTTGGGATACAATTAACTTGGCAATCACTAAGCTATCTGGCACCGGCTAGTGGTTGTAACAAGGGCTTCCTCGGGTGGGCAACACACATGACATCTACGCAAGGAACTTCGTGGTAATTGTAAAAAATTAAAAAATAGATGTTGTGTGTGAGACCACCCTAGGGATATAACCTGTAGGGTTGATAATCCTGAAACAATATACATACATACATACATACATATTTCCCATAAAATATATATCATTTGTTAATTAAGAAATTCATGTATTTCTTCAAATAATATCTGAATTTTTTGAGGAGAAATCTTATATCTGTTTTACATGTCATATTTCATTCGTGAGTTACCCATGATAATAAATATATATTATTTATAAATACGAATATTATAATATTCAAATGTAAAAAATGTTAAACCAATAAATATAGATAAAAATATTTTTGCATTGTGTACTATGATCCACTCATGGCCCAAATTTCCAATATATTAACTACTTAACTAGTTACACGTTAGCAAAATTTTCCCGGGGGATTACTAATTATTTTATTGGGTGTACAAATGTCATACCTCCCTAATGCCACAATTGCTAAAGTTTGTGGCAAGACGAGTGTAGAGGAATAACAAGTAAATAACCTTTTTGTAAACTTTTCTAAATTAACAGCTTCAATAACAATATTTCAACTCTGTTTACATTTGTAATTATCTTTTTCCTACAACTGTCTGTTTAGTTTAGATGTCAGCGGCCTAGATATTTAGTGTTAACAATTAAGTCTAGTAGTTATTGTAGGGTTGATATTTGATATAGATGCTCAATTTTTGAAACTTGGAATGAGGATACTATAGTCGCCGTCAAATAAGTATGGACTGATGCTCAACATTTTTCCTTCTCGAACCTGTCCTTTGCCCTGCGGTGTTGCCACTTCTTCATAACTTAGAATTGTCAGCATGTCCAGTGAATTAGCAACAGTGTAGAAATCTCCAGTCCGAAGTCTTGAAAGTTTTTCATTGTTATTTTATTACTTTATGACAGGCCCAAAAGGGTTTGGGGGTTATAAAAAGCCAAACTTAGGCAGGGGTGCAAATCCCGAGCGTGGTTTGGGCTCGACTAGCTTCAGTGAAGACGGGAGGGTTCCGACGTTGGCTGTAAGATGTAAATAGGGCGCCAGCCTCTCTTCAGAGCCTACAAACAGCTGAGAGACAAGTGGATGAGAGTGTTCGAGGTGCATCAATCAATGATTTTACGTCACAAATGTAGACTATATTGAGCCAGATAATTTTTACAGAGTCGGTTGCGTATTGGCTAAGTGCAAAGGCTGTCCCGCGCAAGTACTGACGGAGAGCCAAGATTATATAAGCCTTGAAGAGGCACGTCGCAGATGGAGAAAGGGTCGCTGAGAGGTTGCGTAGATATAATTGAAAGCGCATGAAAGGTGGGCTCGCAGTTGATCGATCAATTACGTCGTCGCGGCGCCGATAAAAGGTAGTGCGTTCGCTCAAAAACTCACAGTTCGAGTCCTTATTCCTATTCCGTGGACGACTAACAGAAATGTTAATCCGTAGAGTGGCCTCGCGAGAGCCAAATCCTTTTGTATTAGATATTCCAATATAGCCCACAAAATACATACATAGAAATATAACCGGGCACACGGAGGGTGACCCCAACAACAATGATATACGAGAAATATTCTCAACAGGTAAGTTCTCAATACACATGTACATAAAATGGATAATAATAAAAATGGTATATCTTATCTGAATGGTGGCGGTGGGGGCAGATGGCAGTAACAAAATGGTGGTCCTTCCTGCGTCGAGGATGCGGCCAACAATGGAAAATATTTCCCGGTACGCACAGCAATCCAGGAGATACGGGACAGGTAGTAGCGGCGATGAAATGCAGATGGAGATGACGATGATGATAACGGAAGAACGCTCGGTCCAGCAAGCGGAGCCAACGGTATAACGTCACACAGACGTAATAAAATTATAACGTGAAGAAAAGCGTAAACAATCTCGCAAACGCAAACGCAATAATGAATGTAAATTCATGTAAATAGTAGTACTTAATAATAATATAGAAAAATAAATAACTACGAATGAATAGTAGTAATGAATAATAATAGCCTGAAAGAAAAGAATCAGTCAATCATGTGATGGTGTGCACATCGCCAAAATGGCGACCAATATTACTTTAATATATTCTGTACTTTATGTGAATTTTAACATGTAAAAAAAATAAAAACTATAATGACATTACTAATAGGGTTTTATATACTTGAATCTATGAAATCTTTACCTTTGTTAGAGGGCGGCTAAAGTGTGTTGAAATAAGTGGTGAAGGTTTCTGAATCCAGGAAAACTCCTGAGAATAACAATTCTCTCAATGTAGATCAACGTGGATCAAATCCTCAACAATTGAGTGCTTAGAATAATCACAATTCAAAAAAAACTATCTAAGCGGATCACACAACGTCTACAACCTTCAAATAACTTTTTCAGAAGAAACTTCTTAGATGCAAACGGGACTTGACTTAAGTTCGTTTAATTAGCGACTACTAAGTAAAGAATAATTAACTTACTTAAAGGGTAAAAAAAACTAGTGCACACCACCTGTACGACAGATCCGTTTCCCCGGTAGTCTGAGCGTAAGGCTGAATTTACTTCCGAAGATTTAAACAAATTACTAGCGCTACGCGCGGCAAAAATCCGAACCTCAAATGTCAACAGTAATTAATGAACGTTAGTACGAAATGATTTATGAAAAGCAAGGAAAATATTAGGGAAAATAAGGACAGTAAACGTGACAAACACTTTGGGAAAATAGTGGGAAATAGATCAGGGACGGATTAGGTAAGAATTAAATGAAATATGATACACAAAATGTGAAATGAATGAAAAACGAGTGACTGATATTCAGGAGCGTAAGAAAATATTCTAGGGTGCAAAATAATGTTATAAATCCCCCCCTTACTTCCTTGTGAAATTCGGCACCAAAAGAATTTTTACACACTTGCCACAACAAAAGAACGAATAACCTTTAAGAAAAACGCGCAAAACGTGATAAAAAAAAATTACAACAAAAAAAAACCTATACTCTACTCATTTGTTTCCTCCTCATAGCCAACACGTAAGTCATTGACATGCCATATACCTTTGGATTTGCCATCGTTGTCTATTAACTCATAGGTACACGAAGATAACTTTCTTCCTACGACGAAGGGACCAACATATTTTGGCGCGAATTTCCCCGTGAACTTTTCTGCGGCATTTGACAGGGCAAAATTCCGCCTCCAAACAATGTCACCAGGTGAAAAATGAACGGAACGTCGACGTAAGTTGTACTGTGTACTATTTTTAATGTAGGCTTTGTCTAATTTCTTCCGGATTTCAGCATACACTTTCTCGAAACCTTCCGGACGTGAAGCTCGTACATTTTCACGGTCGAAATTCATTTGGCCATCGTTTGTTATGCCAACATCTTTATGTTCTTCACCAGATAATATATGTTCTCGGCCAAAATTAACGAAGTACGGGGTGAACCCTGTAACTTCATGTGTCAATGTTCGGATGGCACAACTCGCCATCGGTAGGAATTTGTTCCAGTCCTTGTGTGCATCCTTCACGTATGCAGAAAGAGTGGTTTTCAACACACGATTCACTCGTTCTGCTGGGTTATTCTGCGGATGGTATAAGGCATTATACAAGATTTTCACGTGATATTGTTCACACAAATTTCTGAATTCCCCAGACTTGTATTGTACACCATTGTACCAAATAATGTACTGTGCCACACCAAACAATAAAAATACATCTCGCTTGATGTGTTCGCGAACGGCTTTAGCCGTAGCTGCGCGTAGAGGAAACGTCAACACAAATTTACTATAATAATCAGCAACAACTAAAATAAATCTATATCCCCGTGACGTCGATGGCAAAGGACCTATAATGTCCGTACTAATTAATTGGAATGGACGGGAGGTTATGGGACGAGAACCCATCATACCGGCGGGAGCTCTCTGCACAGGCTTGTGTGCAATGCACGTTCGGCAAGTACGTATAAACGTCGCTATATCTGCCCTCATTTTTGGCCAGTAAAAATTTTGTTCCATTTTCCGTAAAGTCTTGTAAACACCGGGATGTCCGGAGGTCGGCACGTCATGCGTCGCCCTAATAAGGTCTCGACGTAAGGGTTTCGCAACGACTACCTTCCAAGGGTCTCTGGAATCCTCCAACTCTGGGATACGGGATCGCACGTATTTATAGAGCTGCCCATTCTCAACTCTCCACGCAGGGTACTTATGTGGTTTTACTCTAATTCTATTTATCATTCCGTCGTACCAAGGGTCTCGAGGTTGCTCTGGGTCCACAACAGGAGCGGTAATGTTCGCAACGGCAACGGTACGAAAAAGACAATCCGGTACCAAGTTTTCTTTCCCTTTTCGGTGGATGATGCGGAAAGTGTATTGCTGCAGCTTCACAGCCCATCTACACAGTCTACCAGCAGGATCTTTAAGGTTGTTCAACCATACCAGTGAATGATGGTCGTTGATCACTGTGAATTCTACACCTTCAAGGTAAGCTAGCAACTTTTCTAATGCCCACACGACTGCGAGGCACTCGCGCTCGGTCGTACTGTAGTTCCTTTCGTGACGATTCAGGGAACGACTGAGGAAACATATCACCTTCTCGCCTTCAGGGTACTCTTGTGTGAGTACGGCTCCAAGACCGTAGGCACTGGCGTCGGTTTGCACACAGAAAGGGCGTGTGAAATCAGGGCAAGTGAGAATTGGTGACGAAGCTAGGCAGTCCTTCAGCTGTTCAAATGCTTGGCGGCAATTATCATCCCATACCCACTTCCGGTTCTTACGAAGCAAATTCGTAGTTGGCGCGCTGATACTCGCAAAATTGTCTATAAAGCGCCGGTACCAGGATGCCATTCCTAAAAATCTGCGCACTTCTCCCACTGACGTAGGCGTTGGAATGTCTACAATGGCCTTCACCTTGGCCGGGTCGACTTGCAGTCCTTGCTTGTTCACGATATAGCCAAGATATTTCAATTCCGGTCTACAGAAAGCGCACTTTTCTCTACTGAGCGTCAAACCTGCTGTGAGTAGTCTCTCAAAAATTTTACCTAAAATTTCCAAATGTTTTTCAAAGGTCTCTGAAATGATAATATCGTCCAGGAACAGTGAATGCCGTATATTCCTTGCTCGCTTCGGCCATAGGAATTTGCCAGTATGCGGACTTGATGTCCAAGGAGCTGAGGTACTTGGCTCCTCGCAAACGGTCTAATATGGCGGACACGTAAGGAATGGGGTAAGCATCCTTTTTCGTGTTATGATTCACTTTCCTAAAGTCGACACAAAATCGATACTCTCCATCTTTCTTGAGTACTAACAAGATGGGCGATGACCATGAGCTGGTGGATGGTTCGATGATATTGTCCGATAACATTTGGTCCAGTTCTTTATCGATGTGTTTCTGGATCACAGGCGACACAGGATAATATCTCTGTTTGATTGGTACGTCACAAACTAACTCAATATTATGCTCGACGAGCGTAGTGCAACCTAACGTGGATTTCATATTTGCAAAATTGACGTTTAAAAACGTTTCCAGCTTCTGCTGCTCTTCAAGTGGGAGCTCTGACTGTGTCGTCATCATAGAGTCCACAAAAACGTCGGTGTTGGGGGAAAACTTCCACACGTCGCGCTTAAAATCGGGGATGATGTCCATGCTGCACCAAAAATCTAACCCGAGAATTACAGCATGGGGTACATCCGGAAAACTAAAAATTTTATGACTAACTTTATCCATTAACGTTACAGGTAAACTAACGAAACCTAACCTACGGCAAGAACTACCATTTGCAACTGTGCAATTTGGGTTATCTCGCGAATCTAATTTTATATTTAACCTACTTAAAACTTCCCAACCGGCACTACCAAGAATAGAATGTGAAGCTCCGGAGTCTAATAAACCTAGGAATTTATTCCCATAAATAAAAATTTCTAGATACGGTCTTTGATCATGATCGAGGTGGGACAAAATGTAGTCTAAGATGGCGGATTTCTTAGACTTAAGCTGGGGGCTGAAATTAGTTTGATTTGCCGCGATATTACGAAACGTAGGGGAGGTAAGGCGACTGTTTACTTCCCCGGGTTGGCGTTTTCCGAACATTTGGGACAATTCGTTACGATTACGCCGGGTTTCCCACAGCGATAGCAGAATCTCTTCCGTTCCTCCGAACAATTTGCTGATATATGGCCGGGACGTCGACACATAAAACATGTCCTGGCTGGCTGTGCGGCATGAACAGCAGGTGGAGCTGGTGCAGAAGTCGTAATGCTAGGATTTGTGTCCGTGTACACGTATGCCAAATCCGGTTCAAGGCATTGGGTACGACGGGGAGGGGGTACAAAGTTTTCCACAGACTCTTTCCGTTCGTCCATTCTCCTACAGAGCCGGATTAACTGTGCGACAGTAGTCACCTCAACCAACGCTAACTATCGTTGATAAAATGGTGGGATGTTCCTTAGCAAAATCTGCACTTTCTGAAGCTCGCTGAGTTTTTGATTTCGCAAACGGCCGAAAAGCGATGTCATACTCGCAACGTAAATACCTATGGACTCCTGAGGTCCTTGAGTACGTTTTAAGATTTCTCCATATAACTTTTCGTCATAATTTATCGGTAGAAACTCTTCTTGTAAACCAGTTACTAACTCATCCCATGTATTATATCTCTCGGTTTGCCCGATAGCACACTAAAGCATTTCCCTTAAATAATTCACATGCCGACATAAATAACTGTGTTTTAGAAATGTTTCTGGCTTGGCGCAGCTCAGTGACGCGATCTAGAAACGAGCTGAGCGACATTACCTGACTATCACCACTGAATTGAAGACCCCACTTAATAACAGGTACCGAATGAACAGAAGTGCGTGGAGTGACAACATGTTCCACGTCACTTTCACTTCCAGATGAGTCAGGATTCGACACCAAATCTAACTGAGCCATGGAGGCATCCAGAAAAGCAGCAGGCAGCATAGTTGACGAGTGCTTCGTTGCTTTCGTCTTCACGTGTAAGTCCGACTGTAAACGTACTATTTTCATGAGATACTGAGACCATTTTCGTCTTTCCTCCTCCGTAGCAGGTGTACTGGCTTCTACTCTACGCGTCGCATACGCTAACTTCGTCTCTATCTTATAGTACGTAGAAGATTTCTTTTGGTCTGTAAGCGTCGTTATCAGTTCTTTTATTTCCTTCAGTTTTTCGTCTAACGCAAGGCAGTCTTCCTCAAGCGTGAATGGGTATGGCGGTAAAACAAATGAGGATCTTTTCTCCATTTTTAATAAACCCCGCAATGAAAACCTCATTTCATCTACTGACTCTACGCCTATCATACCTCGAATACGAAACTCATACGTAAGTTCCTCTTTATTCAACCGATTAATTTCGATTTTAGACCCCATGATAGCCGGATAACTTTCCACAAAAATGTACTATAACTTTACCAACCATATAATTAATTAATTTCCTTACCAAATCGAACCCACAATAAATAAACAAAAAAATATCGAGGGGGTTCGGAGTAACCCCAAAAAACGGAACCGAATTCCAAATACTCCGCGATAACAATACTTAACTCTGATAACAATAATGAATGAATTTAATGTGTTTATACACCCTACATGCGCAAACAATAAAAGGAAAGGGATGAAAAGGTTTGTGCTTTTAACCCGAACAAAATAAAGCCAAATTTGGATAACTAACAGCCCCAATTGGATAAATAACAGGCCTTTAAAACGTTATCTCGCGAATCTAATTTTATATTTAACCTACTTAAAACTTCCCAACCGGCACTACCAAGAATAGAATGTGAAGCTCCGGAGTCTAATAAACCTAGGAATTTATTCCCATAAATAAAAATTTCTAGATACGGTCTTTGATCATGATCGAGGTGGGACAAAATGTAGTCTAAGATGGCGGATTTCTTAGACTTAAGCTGGGGGCTGAAATTAGTTTGATTTGCCGCGATATTACGAAACGTAGGGGAGGTAAGGCGACTGTTTACTTCCCCGGGTTGGCGTTTTCCGAACATTTGGGACAATTCGTTACGATTACGCCGGGTTTCCCACAGCGATAGCAGAATCTCTTCCGTTCCTCCGAACAATTTGCTGATATATGGCCGGGACGTCGACACATAAAACATGTCCTGGCTGGCTGTGCGGCATGAACAGCAGGTGGAGCTGGTGCAGAAGTCGTAATGCTAGGATTTGTGTCCGTGTACACGTATGCCAAATCCGGTTCAAGGCATTGGGTACGACGGGGAGGGGGTACAAAGTTTTCCACAGACTCTTTCCGTTCGTCCATTCTCCTACAGAGCCGGATTAACTGTGCGACAGTAGTCACCTCAACCAACGCTAACTATCGTTGATAAAATGGTGGGATGTTCCTTAGCAAAATCTGCACTTTCTGAAGCTCGCTGAGTTTTTGATTTCGCAAACGGCCGAAAAGCGATGTCATACTCGCAACGTAAATACCTATGGACTCCTGAGGTCCTTGAGTACGTTTTAAGATTTCTCCATATAACTTTTCGTCATAATTTATCGGTAGAAACTCTTCTTGTAAACCAGTTACTAACTCATCCCATGTATTATATCTCTCGGTTTGCCCGATAGCACACTAAAGCATTTCCCTTAAATAATTCACATGCCGACATAAATAACTGTGTTTTAGAAATGTTTCTGGCTTGGCGCAGCTCAGTGACGCGATCTAGAAACGAGCTGAGCGACATTACCTGACTATCACCACTGAATTGAAGACCCCACTTAATAACAGGTACCGAATGAACAGAAGTGCGTGGAGTGACAACATGTTCCACGTCACTTTCACTTCCAGATGAGTCAGGATTCGACACCAAATCTAACTGAGCCATGGAGGCATCCAGAAAAGCAGCAGGCAGCATAGTTGACGAGTGCTTCGTTGCTTTCGTCTTCACGTGTAAGTCCGACTGTAAACGTACTATTTTCATGAGATACTGAGACCATTTTCGTCTTTCCTCCTCCGTAGCAGGTGTACTGGCTTCTACTCTACGCGTCGCATACGCTAACTTCGTCTCTATCTTATAGTACGTAGAAGATTTCTTTTGGTCTGTAAGCGTCGTTATCAGTTCTTTTATTTCCTTCAGTTTTTCGTCTAACGCAAGGCAGTCTTCCTCAAGCGTGAATGGGTATGGCGGTAAAACAAATGAGGATCTTTTCTCCATTTTTAATAAACCCCGCAATGAAAACCTCATTTCATCTACTGACTCTACGCCTATCATACCTCGAATACGAAACTCATACGTAAGTTCCTCTTTATTCAACCGATTAATTTCGATTTTAGACCCCATGATAGCCGGATAACTTTCCACAAAAATGTACTATAACTTTACCAACCATATAATTAATTAATTTCCTTACCAAATCGAACCCACAATAAATAAACAAAAAAATATCGAGGGGGTTCGGAGTAACCCCCAAAAAACGGAACCGAATTCCAAATACTCCGCGATAACAATACTTAACTCTGATAACAATAATGAATGAATTTAATGTGTTTATACACCCTACATGCGCAAACAATAAAAGGAAAGGGATGAAAAGGTTTGTGCTTTTAACCCGAACAAAATAAAGCCAAATTTGGATAACTAACAGCCCCAATTGGATAAATAACAGGCCTTTAAAACGTTTATGGCCCCAAAAAAAAATAAATGGCCACAAAAAAAAAATGGCACAAAAAAAATAAATGGTCCTCTAACGCTTATGGCCCCTAACAACAATATGGCCTCTAACAATTTTTATAACAGGCCCCACGTTTATGGCCTCCTAACGTTTATGGCCCCACGTTGGGCGCCAATTTTTATAACAGGCCCAAAAGGGTTTGGGGGTTATAAAAAGCCAAACTTATACAGGGGTGCAAATCCCGAGCGTGGTTTGGGCTCGACTAGCTTCAGTGAAGACGGGAGGGTTCCGACGTTGGCTGTAAGATGTAAATAGGGCGCCAGCCTCTCTTCAGAGCCTACAAACAGCTGAGAGACAAGCCCTCGGGATATGGAGTGTGGGAAGTGGATGAGAGTGTTCGGGGTGCATCAATCAATGATTTTACGTCACAAATGTAGACTATATTGAGCCAGATAATTTTTACAGAGTCGGTTGCGTATTGGCTAAGTGCAAAGGCTGTCCCGCGCGAGTACTGACGGAGAGCCAAGATTATATAAGCCTTGAAGAGGCACGTCGCAGAAGGAGTAAGGGTCGCTGAGAGGTTGCGTAGATATAATTGAAAGCGCATGAAAGGTGGACTCGCAGTTGATCGATCAATTACGTCGTCGCGGCGCCGATAAAAGGTAGTACGTTCGCTCAAAAACTCACAGTTCGAGTCCTTATTCCTATACCGTGGACGACTAACAGAAATGTTAATCCGTAGAGTGGCCTCGCGAGAGCCAAATCCTTTTGTATTAGATATTCCAATATAGCCCACAAAATACATACATAGAAATATAACCGGGCACACGGAGGGTGACCCCAACAACAATGATATACGAGAAATATTCTCAACAGGTAAGTTCTCAATACACATGTACATAAAATGGATAATAATAAAAATGGTATATCTTATCTGAATGGTGGCGGTGGGGGCAGATGGCAGTAACAAAATGGTGGTCCTTCCTGCGTCGAAGATGCGGCCAACAATGGAAAATATTCCCCGGTACGCACAGCAATCCAGGAGATACGGGACAGGTAGTAGCGGCGATGAAATGCAGATGGAGATGACGATGATGATAACGGAAGAACGTTCGGTCCAGCAAGCGGAGCCAACGGTATAACGTCACACAGACGTAATAAAATTATAACGTGAAGAAAAGCGTAAACAATCACGCAAACGCAAACGCAATAATGAATGTAAATTCATGTAAATAGTAGTACTTAATAATAATATAGAAAAATAAATAACTACGAATGAATAGTAGTAATGAATAATAATAGCCTGAAAGAAAAGAATCAGTCAATCATGTGATGGTGTGCACATCGCCAAAATGGCGACCAATATTACTTTAATATATTCTGTACTTAATGTGAATTTTAACATGTAAAAAAAATAAAAAACTATAATGACATTACTAATAGGGTTTTATACACTTGAATCTATGAAATCTTTACCTTTGTTAGAGGGCGGTTAAAGTGTGTTGAAATAAGTGGTGAAGGTTTCTGAATCCAGGAAAACTGCTGAGAATAACAATTCTCCCAATGTAGATCAACGTGGATCAAATCCTCAACAATTGAGTGCTTAGAATAATCACAATTCAAAAAAAACTATCTAAGCGGATCACACAACGTCTACAACCTTCAAATAACTTTTTCAGAAGAAACTTCTTAGATGCAAACGGGACTTGACTTAAGTAGGTTTAATTAGCGACTACTAAGTAAAGAATAATTAACTTACTTAATGGGTAAAAAAAACTAGTGCACACCACCTGTACGACAGATCCGTTTCCCCGGTAGTCTGAGCGTAAGGCTGAATTTACTTCCGAAGATTTAAACAAATTACTAGCGCTACGCGCGGCAAAAATCCGAACCTCAAATGTCAACAGTAATTAATGAACGTTAGTACGAAATGATTTATGAAAAGCAAGGAAAATATTACGGAAAATAAGGACAGTAAACGTGACAAACACTTTGGGAAAATAGTGGGAAATAGATCAGGGACGGATTAGGTAAGAATTAAATGAAATATGATACACAAAATGTGAAATGAATGAAAAACGAGTGACTGATATTCAGGAGGGTAAGAAAATATTCTAGGGTGCAAAATAATGTTATAACTTATTAACATTTTTACTAATAAAATACTACATAGATTGCAAAAATACACAAAAAGGTAGTTTTGCTAAAACGTATTATTTTTTGACATTTTTAAAGGCGAGAAATAGGAATATTATGATACGATAAATCATCGGCTTTACTCAACAAAATCGCAATTTCTGATTAAATTAAACTAATCTCGCCAAACCTCTATACCCAATATTATTGCATTAGGTTACAATATACTAACTACTAATTAAATTATATTTGCCAGTCATTGAATATTCACATTGTTACAATAAAATGCAAAAATAAAATAAAGTTTCATTAAATAAATTAAATACAGGGTGCTTCATAATGCGTGTGCTAAAATTAAACCATTTATTTGCGGAGTGATTTTAAGTAAAATAGTACAGGGTGGGGCAGAAAAACCTATCCGATTTCAAAACGTTATAAAATTAAAACCACTCAACTTGTCAAAAAAAAATTTTATTAACATATCGCAAATTTTATGCCATTTTTAAATTTAAGTTTTGAAAAGCACATCACTCAAATGTCGTCCTTGGGAGCGGATACACTGATTTAGGCGCTCGCGGTAGCTTTCCATGACTTTCACCGTCATTTCCACAGGAATTTCTTCAATTGCCCGAGCAATTTCCCTTCGTAAAGCAAGAAGGGTCCTTGGTCGATGCTGGTAAACCTTCGATTTGAGGTAACCCCAAAGGAAGAAGTCACATGGAGTGAGATCCGGTGAGCGCGGCGGCCAGCCAAGATCACCTCTCAGGGAAATGAGGCGACCGGGAAACAGTTCCCTGAGAATGTCCATTGATCGTCGCGATGTGTGGGCGGTTGCCCCATCCTGTTGAAACCACACATTTTCCACGCCATTTTCTTCCATTTTGGGTCTAAGAAAATTTTCCAGCATGAAACAATAGCGCTCGCTGTTGACCGTTACGGTTTGCCCATTTTCTTCAAAAAAGTAAGGCCCCCAGACGCCTAGGCGGGAAAGAGCACACCACACAGTCACTTTTGGGCTATGGAGGGGTTCCTGATGGATTTCTCGAGGATTTTCGTCACTCCAATATCGAAAATTCTGCCTGTTAACGGCACCACAAAGGTGAAAATGGGCTTCGTCCGTGAAGAGCACAACATCGTCGTTTGGGAGTTCTCGGATATCGCGACACAGGTTCGTACGGGTTTCAAAATCCCTTTCACTTAATTCCTGTGCAACAACCATTTTGTAGGGATGCATTTTGAGGTCCCGGTGCAAAATGCGCCGAATACTGCGGTTGGAAATCGCCAAAGCGAGCGAATGTTTTCGCGCCGAACGACGCGGGGAACGTTCAATCGCGGCTCTCACATTGGCCACGTTTTCAGGTCCTGTTGCTGTCCTGGGACGTCCAGGCGACTTCTTTTTCAATGCTGAACTCGTCTGTCTAAAATTTGACACCCACACTTTAATCGTAGCGTGATGTGGAACAGGATCATGACGCCCGAGTCCGAAATGAATTCGAAAAGCACGTTGTGTAGCAATTATCGAACCGCCGCATTCGATAAACCGCTCAATAACAAAAGCACGATGTTCACCAGACCAAGGCATGTTGACTACTGACAAATGGCATAAAACCGGCTTTCTAACGGTTTTTACCCCACTACTCTACCTGCTCCCTCTTTTGAGAAAAAGGGATTTGAAATCGGATAGGTTTTTCTGCCCCACCCTGTATATTATACGCCAAGGTTGAGAAGATAATCATTATTGACCCAGCGCCAAGATTGTAACACGAGGGCGAAGCCCGAGTGATACAAGGCGCCTGGTCAATAATGATCTTCTCAACCGTGGTTTATATACTATTTTTTTCACTACTAGCTCCTAAATTCTATTTAACGAATTTTATATTAATAATAACATAAGAATTTTGACATTAATATTTATTAATATCTATAAAAACTAAGTAGGCAGAAATAAAATTCTTTTGTTTTTAATATTGTTTTTAATATTTGACATTTCATTTTGATAACAATTAGTAAACATGTTTGAAGAAAGTAATACGGAAAATTGTACTCCTCCGGAAATTAAAGAAGCGGCACAAAATGTGCAGTTTGATACATTGCTGCCAGAAAAATCTAAACCGATATATATTATGAAAGTGTATACAAGTTTTAAAGAATGGTGTCTAACAAAAAAAGTGACTAAAATCTCGGAAAATGTACTCCTAGTATATTTCCAGGAGCAAGCACACAATAAAAAGGCTTCAAGTTTATGAGCCATATTTTCTATGCTGAAATCGACTATTTCATTGAAAGAAAATATAGACATTTCAAAATATTATAAGTTACTTGCATTTTTAAAGCGCCAAAATGCTACATATAAGCCAAAAAAGTCATCTGTATTTTCTATAGAAGAAATTAATAAATTTCTCATAGAAGCTCCAGATGAAGTCTTCTTATCAACGAAGGTATCCTGTTGTGGTAATAAAATTCCAAAAACTTACTAATTCATACTTTCTTAGGCTATTTTTGTGATTGGAGTGGCTGGCGCTTGTAGAACCGATGAGCTTTGCAATATGCACATGAGAGATGTCGACGTTCGGGATGACATCATCGTCATAAATATAACGAAAAGCAAAAATGGATCCTCGAGAAAATTTGTTTTGGTAGAAACTTTCTGGGTTGAAATAGTTAAAAAATATCTAAGTAAGAGGCCCACTCCTGACATGGCAAAGGTGTTCATTACTTTCCGACACGGCAAACCTACGAGACAAAATATAGGACACAATACAATCAGCAAGGTGCCAAAAATAGTTGCAACATTCTTGAAATTTGAAAATTCTGAAACTTACACGGGGCATTCATTGAGACGTACTTCCGCTACCATTTTAGCTGAAAATGGTGGTGACATAATATCTCTAAAACGTCATGGCGGGTGGCGGTTTGCCACGGTAGCGGAAGGCTACATTGAAGAGTCCCTCGCTGATAAAATGAGGATTGCTGGAATGGTACAAGGGGCATCACTCCCTTCAGCCCCATCAGAACCGATTGTTTCTATAGCCAGTGAATGTGAGACTACGAGCCCTTCAACAACTTACTGTCCAAGCCCCATACCTCAATCAATGATGCCAGAAATTCAAAATGCGACAATAAATATAGGAAACACTCAAACCTCATTGAATACTGGTTCTGCAGCAATAAATTTGACTTGTCACAATTGCACTATCAATTTCAACTATAAATAGCAAATAAATGTTACCTGTTTTGTGTTTTTACATAGAAATGTAATTATAACCCTAAAAAATGTACAATGTAAGATAATTGAAATAATGTTACAATACACACTTACCTTTTCATAGATTTAACAATAAATAAATACCTAAATTAACATTTCGCATTGTAAATATAATGTGAACGCATGAAAAATTTGATAAGAAATAAGATCATAGAATATTAAGATTTTTAATCTGAAATTTAACTATTGCCAACTTGAAATTAGGCGGCAAATTTAAATATAATGTTTTCTTTGCGTTTAATAAGTCAAATAAATTCAGAAGCTTGAATTTCTTTAAAATGTGACAGTTCGCATAATTAACCATGGTCAATAATAATTCATTATTAACCGTTGTTAAGCGTTGCTAAGGAAGCGGTAGAGAAAAACAATTTCACAACTCAATAACAAGTCAATAATCGTATGTTTGTAGGCTAGTAGTGAAAAAAAAAATTTATAAAGGTATGTCCGGAAACGTTTCGTTACACAGTTACAGCCTCTTGAAGGTGCACCTCACCAGACATTTTTATTAATTGGGTTATTTTAATAATAATGCGAACCTGGTGGCAAAATTTGAAACTAAAACGGAGCAATTTTATTTTATTCGTATATTTTTACATACGCGCGTTCAGTTTATATAATGGATAATAGATAATGGAACTAATATTTACAATTAATTTATTTATTTATTTATTTATTTATTTATTTAATATTTATTCAACAGGGAAAACCCCAATTACAGAATAAATCATAATACGGTACATAGATAATATTATAAAAGAAATTATGTTTTTTGAAATAACAAGAAAAAATTTCAATACCCAGTAAGAAAGAATAAAAATATACATAAAAAGATATATAATAATAAACAAGCACTAAAGCTACTTAATTTCTAATAGCATACTTTTGAACCTACTCAAAGTAACGGAAAAGTCTAATTCAAGACAATATCTATTATACGTACTACACATTGAATATACAGGGGAGTTTTGATAATAATTCGTTCTAGCAAAATTAGACGAAAAAGTAAGGAACTCCTAGAGTTAAATGGCCTTACATAAAAATTAAGCTGAGCAAGAATATCAGGAGCTTTAATAATATTATTAACAACTTTATATACAAAAATAATTTGCTGCTTAATTCGTCGAGCGCTCAATGATTCTACACTAAATGTAGTTAATAACGAATCGTAATCAAGACTTGGCCACTCTAAATTAATTCGATAATAACAATGTTTTAAAAATTTTTTTTGTACACTTTCAATGGCTAGAACGAGACAATTGTAAAAAGGTGACCAGATTAAACTTGCGTATTCTAATTTACATCTTACGAGTGATTCAAATAAAGTTTTTAGGCATAATACATTTTTAAAGTTACGAGTTATTCTTAGTACAAACCCTAAAGTTCTATACGCAAAGTTAATAGTATTATTAATATGCAAATGAAAAGTTAAATTCTTGTCGTATAATACACCTAAATCCTTTTTAGATGATTGGCGCGCTAAAGAAAATGTACCCATAATATAATTAAACTCAACAACATTAACTTTTCTAGTGAAACTTACAACTTCACACTTGTTCAAGTTAAAGAATAATCTATTTTTGTTGGACCATCGAAAGATACTGTGTAAGTCCTTTTGCAAATTTAAGCAGTCGTTAATATCATTAATAGTGCAAAATAGTTTGAAATCATCAGCATATAATAAACATGAACTAAACGATAATGTATGAGTTATATCATTTATGAAAAGTAGGAAAAGCATGGGGCCTAAAATACTGCCCTGTGGCACACCTGAAGTTGCTATATAGAAATTAGACTGAAAACCATCAATAAATACATACTGTTTTCTATTATTCAGATATGATAACAGTAATGACAATAAATTATCTGCAAAGCCAATAGCCTTCAGTTTGCTTATTAAGATTGTATGGGACACTGTATCAAACGCTTTTGCGAAGTCGGTATAAATACAATCAACTTGCAATTTGTCCGCAAAAGCATCAGAAACATATTGAGTAAAACAAAGCAAATTAGTAACTGTAGACCGCCCTGCGACAAAACCATGTTGACAATCAGATAAAATATGCAGTGTCTGGTTTTTAATAGATTGAAACATTATGTACTCAAAAATTTTAGCAAAAGGACTTAAGCAGGAAATAGGACGATAATTTTTAAATTGAGTTTTATCACCAGCTTTGAGCACTGGACGAATTCTTGCTAATTTAAGTTTATCAGGAAACGATTCTAGTTGAATACATAAATTATACAAATAAGTTAAAGCTTCTGAAAAAAATTGTGAACAACCTTTAATAACATAAACTGGTATATTTTCAGGACCAAGAGATTTACTATTGCTTTGAGCTTTGATTGCATTAATTACATCCAAGGAAGATATCGCATTTATCATGATATGAGTATTATTTGATGAGAAAAAATCATTAGCAAATGTGTTATTATTATCATTAGTAAAGGTACTTTTAAAGTACTCACCAAATCCTTCGCAAATCCGATCACCACCTTCATAAATATTATTTTCGTTATACATAGTTGAAGGAATTCCGGTTCCACCCTTTTTACTTTTTACAAAATTCCAAAAAGTATTCACATCATTGTTAGATGCGATATTTTCCTCTATATTTACAATATAGTTGTTATATAATTTTTCAGATAATAATTTGCATTTAGACCTGAGGTCTCTAAAGTTAAAAAGATAATAACTAAGGCCAGTATTTTTATAAAGTTTACGGTAACGCTCTTTATTTTTTATTAATTTTATCAAATCTAAAGTGAACCAGGTCGGATATTGACTTCTACGTCTTTGAATTTTTGGTATGCATTGATCAAAGATATCATATATAATTTTATAAAACTTATCAACAGCAAAATTTATATCAGTGCATTCACTTATCCAGCTCCAGTCCACATTACTTAATAAGCTGTATAGTAGTTGGTAATTACCATTTTTAAATTGATAATAACTATCATTTTTGTTAAGTATTTTAGATTTTAAATTACTCGAAAATGCAAATTCACAAGTTAGCGAAGGGTGATGTACATCCTCCTTGACAAGGGGATCTAAACATTTAATGACCTCACATTTATTATTAGAAATGACACCATCAAGTATTCTTTCATTTGAATTTAACACATTGTTATATTGATTTAATTGCATTAGATTTAAAAAGTTAACAAATTTGATTACTTTCAAATCACTTGAATATCCACTACTATAGAATTGATATAGATTTGTTAAATTAAAATCTCCAATAATGAGTACATTATCACATATCGGCTGTCAAACAGTTCTGGGTTATAAACAGAGTCTTGTAACCACGTTTCAGTGAGAATGAGGGCATCATAGTTATTGAGCAAAACACTATTATAAAACTGAGACAATTTGGTATTCAAACCACGGACATTTTGGTAATACACAGACACAGTTACACTATGGTGATGATTTAGTTTTTTGACTTTATTATTTTTGGAACGCCATTGTTATATTTGATTATGAACTTATTGTTGCCATCCGCATTAAGTTTATTTACTTCATCACGCAAGAGGATGAGATGCTCACGCTGCTTGACAGTTTTGTCATTGGTGATGGAAATATTGTTATATAGAGAAAGTTTCTTTAATTTATGTAAGTTTTTAAAAACTTGTTTCACATATTTCACATCATGGAATGACACTTTAATCACTCTCGGTTTATTATTGTTTTGCAGTTTATTGCCTAGACGAATACATTCATAACTGAATGATGATGGTTCCGGTAGTAATTCTGAAATAACAGTATCAACAGAACTGCGATCTTCAGCAATAGATGATTTTTCAGGAAGGCCACGAATGATAATGTTCAGTTCACGACGTTTACCTACGCTCATTTATTTCACAGATGATTTCTTCAAATTCGATATGTTTATCAAGGTCAGACTTTCTAACTGATTCTAATTTACTTTTCATTTCATTCATATCTGCTTGCATTGTTTGCATAATTGATTGCATAGAGAGTAACATATTTTTCATTTCGCTAATTTCATCATTGGGTGGATTGATAGGTAGTTTTTCACAGTCATCACAGAACCATTTAAAATTTCTTTTAGATCGCAGTACTCTGACATCGGATTGAGTGTAATCAGTGCAGGGTAAATGGAAGGAGCCGGAGCATCTGCCGCAAATAATGGATGAGTTTTTATCAAACGTATTTTTACAAACAGAACATTTGTTGGCGGACATCTTGAAAAATGTAATAATTTTATAAACACTTTGGAACGTGCACACACCAGTGACTGAAGTAAGAACAATTTTTCACTTGTAATGAATTTTGAACCACTTTTACGTTCACGGACCACTCAGTAGACTAGAATTAAGTAGCTCACTAGATTTATTAGGCTTTTGCGCTCAGACAGGTACAAAAATAATATTTGAATATTCAACACATACTGGCTAAATTTCAAAAAAAAATAAAGAGCTCTGCACTTATGCACCGTTCGACAACAAGTCAAGACAACATAACTTAATGAAACTATTATCTAATATTTATTGTAAATTTGGCCCTAAGAAAAAACTAAACGGTGAACATAACCTAAGATCTACTAACTAAAGTATTTAAAATGAAATATAATAATTAATCTACTACTACAACTAATAAAACAGGAAACAAGGAAATATACTCTACCTAAAATATTAATAAACACTGAAAGAAACGTCAAAAAATAAGAAAAATCGAAGAAGAACTACTGACAGCAATGTTACGCTTATGGAAGTTAAACAAAAGTGCTCCCTTGTCGAAGGTTTGACATTGGTGCACAATGTAGTGAAATATCCCAATAGGTAACTATAATACTATTTGCTCTAAAATTTTGATAGTTGGTATGAAGATACTAGTTATTTAGATGCATGTTTGTACTTTCTTTTGTTTTCATATCTCAAACAAAGGCAGCTCATATGGGGAAGCCTAGAACGTTTTTCGTCATTTTTTTTTTACCTATTAACACTTTTTAATTTTTTCTGATAAAATATTACATACAATGCAAAAATACACAAAAAGGTTCTATTGGTAAAACTTGATAAACGCAGTAGTTTTTGAGTTATTTTAATTTTTAGAAAAAAATAAGTGGGTATTCAAAAACTTTAGTTAACAGTTAATAAACAATCAAGTTACCATAGGAAATAGAACAAAATATAAAAAGAGAAACAAAAAGGGTTTATAACTATTGTTAATTGTCTTATTTTCATTATTGGTATTTTTTCTGCTAATGGAAAATATTAGTGCTGGTGAATACACAGATATCGTATTTATTTATAGATATTGTAACAGTAATGTTGATTGTTTCTTTATTGTTACCTATTTTTTTTTTTGATACTTGATTTTTTCTAAAAAATTATCAAGTTTAGGAAGAGTACCTTCTTCATTATTTTTGTATGCATTTTTGTATGTGTTTTTAGTGAAAATAAAACAATGTTAATAGGTAAAAAATGTGGAAAAACGGTCATGACTTCCTCATATGAGTCGCCTCTGGTTGAGATACAGAAACAAAAAAAAGTATAAACAATAGGCATCTAAGTAGGTAGTATCGTCATCGTCATACCAAATTTAAAAAAAAAATGTTACAGCTTGTACCAGTCATTAAATAAATGTCTAATGAGATGCACCATCAAAAGGCTTAACTTTAGCAAAACGATTCCGGATTTACCTTCATATAATATTTTTTACTTAAAATGACTCCAAATATATGGTTTAATTTTGACACACCCATTATGAATCATGCTATATAATCATATATGAATATAGAGTAAAAAAAATGTATATAATAAATAAAATACGCTCAAATTAAATACATATGTAAAAATTCTGCATAAATAGTAAATTAATCTTATCATATACTTTTTTCACATAAATATAAATGTTTGTTTATGATATGATTATATTATAAAAATATTATCTAAGGTAGAGGAAAAGTGAAGTAAAGATAAGCCGATCTTTTATAATATTGAATTTCACTTCCAATTAAGTTATTGTTGCAGATAAACTCATCATGAGTAATATTTGGTAAGTCTTTGTATTATAATAATTACGAGTAGCATGAACAAATATATACAAAAAGTTTATAATCATACGTAATATAACAAGTGATATGATTATCATCGATGATATTCTCGAGTGATACCGAGCTGCAGATTTCACGAGTCCGAAGGACGAGTTGAAATGTGCTGCTCCGGTTTCACGAGCAATATCTTCGATTATTAATCATATCACGAGCTTATATTTAATGAGAGAATATAATAAATTTTTGCAATCTAACCTAACCTAACTTTTGATATACATATTCATATTGTATTAAAACATGGTACTTACGTGTTTTATTTAATATTTCGGAGTTTGAATTATTGTTATTATTTATTTTTATACTCAAAATTAACTGTCAATGTCATAAATAAAGAAAACAAATCCCTTAGTAACGACTATAAATACGGTGTTTATTTCCTTGTTTTTTATCATCGCTGTGATAAACGCGTAGCTAGGGAGATTCTGAATGTTGATTGGCGAAAAACATGTCACGTGACTAAGGAATTATATTCTCCAATAAATATTCATATACAGGGTGGTGACCGGCACAGCCGAACATAGGACTTTAACATATAAAATCAGACTTTCGTAATTTCCTGCTTTCCTAATTATATTAGATAAAAGAAGCTTCAAATAAAAGTTGTTGGGCTTAGCCACGAAATTGAAATAAAAAAATCTGATGTGGCCAGCACAATACCTTCCGTCAATCGTGTGTATTATGTATAAATTCAATACATAAATTCTCTTGCAAAAGATTCTGAATTTGCAGTAAAATTATTTCAATAAACAAACTATGCAAATTGCACTTGACACTGACATCTTCCTATTCTTTAGCTTTTCCCATTGGTTAGGGGTCGCTGTTTTTTTAATGTCATCTTCCACTCATTTCTGTTTTGCGTTTTTCTCATTCAGTGCCCTTTCTCTTCTTCCGCTAGACAGTCCTTGCATCTTACCTTCGGTCTTCTCCTGTTTCTACAACCTTCTATTACTAAGCTATTCATTCTTATTCCAATATTGTATATTTCTAGAAACTTCTTGCACTAGAGTTATTTCCCTTATTCTTTGATTCCTTACCGTACCTTTCAGTGTCTCCCCAACATCTATCTCAACATCTTTATCTTTGCCACATTCATTTACTTTTCTTTGTTACTGACATCTGTCAATTTGAATTATCTGAATACATTAGCAGTTTCCATGGTTAGCATAGCTGGCTGATTTATGAAATTTAATATTTTTATAATTCTTTAACTCTATATCTATAAAATATGAAGTATAAAATGCAATCAAATCGTATGGAGAATAATACATTCTTTAAGTTATAATAACGTTAAATGTCAATAAATGATATTTAACTGCGTTTTTTCAAGAAAAATTGTTAAAATCTTGAAATGAGGATACTTTCGGTTGACCAATTATAACCAAAATCTAATCACCTCTTCTTCTGGATGTAAACTTGAGGAATATGAAAAAAAAAATTTTTTGGAATTGTGGTATTGAAGCTATGCGATCCGAAACTTTCGTCACACACACACAGAAACACACATACACACACACACACACACAAACACACACACACACACAAACAGACAAACATAAATACACACAGACATCATCGTAAAAATAGTAAAATCGTATTATATGGACCCTAAAACGTGCTTATTCACCAAAAACTCACCATTGAATTTTTATTATTCGTAATTTTCTGTTCAAGTGAACAAATATGACAGATAAACCGTTAGACATTTGTTATTTATTTTGTCTCAATTTCATTGCTATTGGTATTATTGATGTAATTTTCGACATTTTCATACTTAATTTCTGCCGCTACAAGGCATACAAAATTAATTTTACTTAAAATAATTAGGGAAGCAGGAAATTAGGAAAGTCTGGTGTCGGCTGTATCTGTCACCACCCTGTTTAAATAAAAGTATGCATACTCATATATTTAGGTGTCAGAGTTATAAACTGTATATGTCGATTATA
This sequence comes from Harpalus rufipes, assembly GCA_951394225.1. Lineage (NCBI taxonomy): Eukaryota > Metazoa > Arthropoda > Insecta > Coleoptera > Carabidae > Harpalus > Harpalus rufipes. The sequence goes on along the minus strand of OX596281.1, from coordinate 24,350,781 downwards.
TTTTTTTAGTTTTGGCGTAATTGAAGAAGGATATATCAAAAGTATATGTTTTGAATATCTATATTACAGTATTTACGCGAATTTGAACTTAATATAATATTAAAGTTTTATTATTGCGAAATATAAATATATTGCCTTATATTGAAGGAGTAAATAATTCTTTTCATATATAAATTAATAAAATAATTTTTTGTCAATAACTTTAAATAAATATATATTCAACGTAAGAATGGCATTTTGATATAAAAAGTGTATGATTCTTGATGATATACGTAATTGAAGTAATTTATTTTTGCCACACGGATTACAGAATCTGTTCGTAAGGCGACGAATGTCGTAACTCTGTTCAGGAAATAATTTGGAATTGTCAACATAGTTCGTATACATTGGTGTTTTGATTTACGATTTACGTGATTTATCAATAATGTCAAAGAAAAAATATAGAAAAGGGTTAGAATAATGGTCGACTGTATGAACGTTTTCTGATGCAGGAAAAGATAGTTTATGAACGAAATATTGTGCGTGCATGCCATTCTTACATGAATAATACTTATACTAGGGATATAATATATATTTTAATACTTGAACAACTAGTGCACTAAGACTAAGTATATTTATTGGTATTTTTATTTATTTAGCAAATACCTATACATATAGTTAGTTATATATGTTTACAAAAACATAAAAAGTACTGATATTGATAAATAAATATAATAAACTGATTAAATTTATACTTTAACTTTTATAAATATACTTATATAACTTCAAGTGTATTTTTACAAAGGTAAATATGTACCTATAAACATCTAATAAAATAATTTAATAAAATAAATACAAATCACCACAGCTTATTACGACAAACGTTAAAATAACGTTTTTCGATTATTACGAAAAGGGATGATCGTGCTCTACCGGCACGTATTATAGTAGATCGCCGAGTTGCTATTTATCGGGAAATTTTCAATATTATGAAGTTTTTACCTTCCGTCACCTTTAGGTAAGGAAGGTATTGTTTTTGGTCAAAAAATTCAGTGATGAGTTTTTAGTGAATAAGCATGTTTTAGGGTCCCTATAATACGATTTTACCACTTTTACGATTATGTCTGTAGGTATGTATCTGTGTGTGTGTGTGTGTGTGTGTGTGTGTGTGTGTGTGTGTGCGTGTGTGTGCATGTGCGTGTGTGTGTGTGTGTCTGTTTGTGTGTATGTGACGAAAGTTGCGGATCGCATAACTTCAATATCACGATTCCAAAAATTATATTTTTTTCGTATTCTTCAAGTTTACATCCAGAAGAACAACTGATTAGATTTTGGTTATAATTGGTGAACTGTAAGTAGCCTCATTTGAAGATTTAACAGTTAAATTTGATTTATTGACATTTAACGTTATTATAACTTAAAGAATATATTATTCTGTATACGATATTTGATTGCATTTTATACTTCATATTCAATAGACATAGAGTTAAAGAATTTTAAAGAAATTAAATTTTATAATTCAGCCAACATGGAAACTACTAATATATTCATATAATTCAAATTGACAGATGTCAGTATAAATAAAAAGTAAATTATTGTGACATAGATGAGGATGTTGAAGGAGATGTTGGGGAAGACACGGAAAGATAGGTAAGGAAATAACTCTTGTGTTACAAGTTTCTAGAAAGATACAAGAGAGATGATTACATGTCATGAGGAGAAATGATGAATATATTGGATAAAGAATGAATAGCTTAGTAATAGAAGGTTGAAGAAACAGAGGAAGAGCAAAGATGAGATGAAAGGACTGTATTTCGGAAAACTTGAGAGAAAAGAAACTGAATGAGAACGACATGTAAAACAGAAATGAGTGAAAGAAGAAAATAAAAAATAGCGACCCTTAACGAATAGGGAAAGCTAAAGAAGAAGAAGAAGATGTTAGTGTCAAGTGCAATTTGCATAGTTTGTTTATGAAATAATTTTACTGGAAATTTAGAATCTTTAGAAAATTTATGGATGGAATTTATACATAATACACAGGATTGACGGAAGGTATTGTGCTGGCCACAACAGATTTTTTTATTTAAAATAATTAGAGTAGCAGGAAATTACGAAAGTATGATTTTACAAGTTCGGGAGTTTCAGTCACCAGCCTGTGTACCAACATATGTGTTAAATAAAAGCTGTCCATAGTCGTTTAACTAGGGAAATCAGTTTTTCTTTGCACCAAACTCTATGAACGCCGACTCCAAAACCGACCTATACTGTTCCCGGAATAGGGTGTATTTATAAACAATTTTATTAACAAATTTTCTGAGAAATATATTAATTATATGTGAATTGCGATTAGAGACATTCTCTAATAAGATTCACCAAAGAAAACCGCAATTTCTGTTAAGCTATCGTGTCCCGTATGCCTATCTTTATTATTTTTATTACTAAAGTCCCAAATAACGATACATTTGTATTAATTCATTTCCGTGCGGCCTTGCTAATCGGAAAAAAGCCAAGGCAGTGGGGACTTGACTTGACTTGACTACCCATAATACTGAATTCTGGATACGCCGGGCCTACCCAGCCAGAGGTTTCTTGGACACATACTCTAGCAGCCAGCTCTGCTCAGGACACGATGCGGACTAGAGAAGAGCACACTAGTCAACAAACACAAACATAAAACATAAAAAATCTGATGTGGCCAACACATTACCTCCCATTTAATTTAATTTTTATTCATGTAAATACTTAAAATTAAATTAAATTTAAATACCGGGTTCGATCCCGACCGACGCCAAATATTTCGAATTTTAAATGGCACAAAAATGACCCCTGTGGTGCACTCTCCACGCCAGCAATAAGTGCTCGTGAGGTGACACCTGGTAAACACCCGCACGGTACAAATATGTCATCATCGTTACCGAAATCTGTGTACAAAGCAGACTGGCAGACCCAGCAATGGGTAATATGCCGTGATGATATATTTATTTAATTTATTTATATACTTACCTATATTAATTGCTGGCGTGGAGAATGCACCACAGGGTTCAATTTTGTGCCATTTAAAATTCTAAAATATTTGGCCTCGGTCGGAATCGAACCCGTTCCCAAGCTTCGCGTGAAGTGACGCCTGGTAAACGCCTGCACGGAACAAATATGTCATCATTATTACCGACGTCTGCGTACAAAGCAGATTGGCTCACCCATCAGTGGGTAATATGCCGTGATGATATATGTTTTTATTATCTTACCTATATTTTTACATATTTACTCATGCTGGAAACTGTATTAAGTTCCTTTCCATATAATTATTGTTCCATTTACTATTTTCTTTTTAAAACGTTAATATTATTCAGGGCTGAATACATATTAATATTATTATTTGTATTGATTAGTTTGTTTACAGTGACATATATCTGTCAGTTACAAACATTTGAGATCTGAATTATGAAACCATGTGTATGACTTGTGTTTAAAGCGTAGGCTCCGGGATTAAAATTATAGTTTTATAAATTTATCCATAAATTATATAGAAAAAGTATTAATACAAGCCTGTAGAAAATTTAATAATCTTTAATTTTTATATAACATAAATCTCGATAAATAACATTTAAAGGTATTTTTCGAAGAAAAACTATCTTGAGCTTCCAGTAAAGTGCCATTTTCGGTTATCTGATTGAGTCCAAAATCTAATCGCGTCTTTCCATATAAGAGTAAGGTAGAAATACAAGATTTCAAAATTTTCTGAATGATAGTATTTGAGTTAGAGCTCAAAGAGGATCCACACACATGCATACAGACATCATCGTGAAATTATTAAAATTGGATTGTAGGGACCTTAAAACGTGGTCATTACCTTACCAAAGGTAGCGGGAGGTAAAAATTGTTTAACGTGCAGTAGACCTCCAATTGTTTAAGTGGAAATCTCTGTTGGGTGACTTTTTACCTCCCGCTACCCTTGGTAAGGGAGGTATAGAGATCGTGCTAAAAATCGTATATCGAGATTTTGGTAAATGACCACGTTTTAAGATCCCTACAATCCAATTTTAATATTTTCACGATGGTGTCGGTGCGTATGTGTGGATCCTCTTTATGCTCTAACTCAAATACTATCATTCAGAAAATTTTGAAACCATGTATTTCTACCTTATTCTAATATGGAAAGAAGCCATTAGATTTTGGTGGCAATCGGATAACCAGAAATGGCAGTTTACTTGAAGCTCAAGATAGTTTTTCTTCAAGAAATACCTTTAAATTTAAATTTTTCGCAATTTATTATTATAAAAATGCTTATTTTAATACTTTTTCTATATATTTTATGGATAAATTTATAAAATAATATAGAAATTATATCTTGGAGCTCATGCTTTAAACACATCTCAATGGTTACATAGTTCAGCTCAAATGTATGTAACTGACAGATAAATGTCACTGTCAAAAAAATAATCATTTCAAATTAATAATACTAACGTTTTAAAAGGAAAATTGTAAATAGAACAATAGTTTTATGGAGAGGAACTTAATATACATAATTTCTGGCATTAGTAAATATGCAGGTATGTATTTAAATAAAGAAATAAATAAATATATTATCACGGCATATTATCCATTGCTGGGTGTGCTAATCTGATTTGTACACACATTTTGGTAATGACGATGACATATTTGTATTTTCCGGGCGTTTACCACAAGGTTTAATTTTATGTCATTTAAAATTCGAATTACCAGGCACAGGGCAACGAGACCCCATAGGTAAATGGCGGGAGGTATTGTGTTGGTCACATCAGATTTTTTAATGTGGGATTCTACACTACCACATGCATGTATTTGAATTCTCTGAAAATGTTATTACTCGTCCTATAGTATTTCAAGATGTCCTTTGACATCTACATGAAACACGGTTTTATTAATTATTACTCATTCCCACTTCACATAAGTGTATTTGACTTCACCTTCACACTTTTCTATCATATTATGTATTAATATAATGAAATTACACAATCACTACGGAGCTCAAATAAACACGTCCGTCTCCTACCGTGGTAGGAACAAGACTCCATCGGAAAACACCAAGGCAGTACCTTTCGGCTAGGATTGATATTTCTATATTTTGGCAAATATGTAAGCTAAATACTGTTAGTTGTTTTATAAAACGCCTAGACGACTAGCCAGATTGTAAAACATCACTGTCAACGAAGGTTTGAATAGGTGTTTTATTAAAAGTCTGGCTAGAAGATATATAAATATTTCTAATAATCATTTCTTTTAAAGGTATGTGGTTTTTATATCAACAGTGGTATTCACAAATGCAAAGACAGAAGTACCCGACATCACACTACTGTCCCAAGCAGATGCATCTGAAGTAAATCACAAATGTATAGCTGGAGAAAATGTAAACAATAGTGCAATAACTTTTCTCGGATCTTTTTCCAACAATAACATACCAGGTATTGACTTTAAATTTTAGTTGTCAAGTATAAATTGCTGTCACAAGTGTTTCAAAGGAATAATAATATACGTTTTTAGAGTCTCATTTCATATACCAAGGAAAAAGAATACAAGAAACTAGTTTTTCTTGTGATTTTGAAGATATTACTAAATGTTCTTCGGAATGGAATGATGACAAATTCATTGTCCAGTCTTCAGTAAATGAAGAACGATTTAAAGATGTTGTTATCACAGATCAGAGATGGGAAAGTAAGTACAATCATAAAAAAAAGTTATATAATTTATTTTTGAAAAGAGTTTAAAACTTTTAGCACAAGTGATTTTATCTCTTTACCTAGCGGTAACTTCAAGATTGGTATATCAATTAGATCAAAAACACCAGCGTTAATAATATTATGTCCTGAAACTAACGATGAATTAAGGAAATGTTACTGGATTGAAATAAGTGACAAATATGTTAGTTTAAACGAATGCGAAAATACAAATATTAATAATTTTGACAAAAATGAATCCGGATGTGAAGAATTAGAGAAATCAGTATGTATAATTCGTCTAGATGATGAAAGTTGACGGTTAAATTAGTTTAGTAGTCGTTGGAATAGAATTGCAAGAAACTCAAACTAATAATTTTGTAGAGATTTGTAAATCTTATATTTGCATGGATACCTGAAAAACATTCCTATGACAATGTACATACTTACAAATAATTCTTCTAGGTAGCACTATTTACTATTTAAGTAAATTCTATCCTTGAACAGGTCTCAACGGAAATGTCTCCAAACCAATGTCTTGCTCCTCCCGCTTCAGTCTCGCGTAATTCTGCCCGTCCTTACTTTCAGTTAACATTTCAAATTATTTTCGTCCTCTTCCTCTTCATCCATGCATTTATTAAATGATGATGAGCTTATTTACTTCAAATAATTTCAGTATTTTTTTTCAAAACAATTTTTATTTTGTTTTAATGTTATTATGAAAAACGTGTTCTACAAGAAACAATAATAATGTTTGTATCTGCTGTTATTAATATTCTTATGAATTTTGATTTTATGCTTCAAGTATGAACTATTTTTTTCCACCTTTCAATCTCTAACCGAACTATAATATGTATATGTACAATAAATAGTAGTCATTGTTTTAGGCCACCTTAATAGATTTGAAGAAATGGCAGCATTTTAATATAGCTTTAATAGAAAACAAATTACAATTATCAAAGCAAAATTCACCATCAATTTTGTCATATGGTATTGCACAAACTGAGAGACTTGAAAAAGTGCATTGGCTTTCTAATAATAATGTAGCATTCTGTAAATTTCATAAATGTAAGTACATACACGACTTTATTCTATTGTTAACTCTTTAATTGTAAGTACCTAACTCAACAATGCGCTACTTCAAAAATTATTAATTATTGTAATATAAAATTAAAATTTACAGATTCATATTTATCTTTGAAAGATGAGGCCAATGGACAATGGTACAATATAGGGCCAAAATTGACACCAAAACATGGTATAATTTGTGTAACGCTCTATGTAACTAATTGTTCTACATGTAAAGTGGAATTTGCTATTGGTAATAATGAGCCAATAGAACCAATCATAAAAAAGACAAATCAGGTATATTATTTTGTTTTTTATTAAAAAAATAATTTTAAGTAATATGTTTTTAGGATTGGAATTATCTAAAATTAATTAAAAATACTACAGAAAATAACCACTTACAAATAAAAGCAACAAAATCTGATGCAGGAAATTCTGGATTTTGGTTCATAGACGATGTAAGGCAATGTAATTTGAATGGTAAGTATTATAAGTAAATAAAAATATAATTATTTATTTATTAAGGCACTGAAATTCTATTTTTTTTTTTATCACGAATGTGGAATTTAGTTGCAGAGGAAAAATCCATATGAGTGATAAAAAGGAACTTCAGTGCGGAGGCGAATATTAAATTTTATTTGAAATCGAAAAATTATGAAAATGAAAAGAATATTTACGTTTTATAGGTTATGCTAATCTTGGAAATTGAAGTTATCGTAAAGAGCACACAAAATTGTGTTTTATTTCAAACTTATTCATCGTAATTATTTAGTTCGTTCTTCTTGGACATATTTTTTGTGATTTTACGTACAAATTAACTATTGTATATTGTACACCAGCCCAAATTATCTTACATGTACAATAATTATCATAAAGTTGGCAACACTACATATGTATGAAATTGTTGTATAATGGTTACTTTAGTGCAGATTTTTGAACTTTTTTTTAATGACGATATCAGTGCACTTTAGTGACGATTTAAATTAAAATTAGTTTTTTTTTTAAATTAATGACCGAGATTAAACTCAATTTCTATGGTATCTAAATTTAAAAAGAAAAGAAAAGAAAAGTACACCATTTTGCTTCTTGAGGCAAAATGTGAACATTATTTCTCTAGCGGATATTTTATTATTTTGGCAAGTAATGTCATTTAATATTTTGCAGTAGCAACTATTAAGCTGTTTTTTTGGCGATGAACCGTATTGAAACCGTATTCATTTATGACGTCATTAATATGTGAGTCGCAAAAATGCACTGTTTTAAATCAGAAATTTGGCAGATATCAAAATGACAAACCAACAAAAATTGGTTTTGTTAAAATTTATATGAAAAGAACATAAAACAAATTGAATATAATTCGTTAATATTTTTATTATTGTACTACGAATAACAGGTATCTTGTGAATAATTTTCATAATAAATAAATTGGCAAATGTATGAAATAGGATTTTTTAAATTTATTTCCCATCATCATGTACATTTAATTTGTTATTACGTTAAATAAACGTACACAGGGTGTTTGGTGTAAGTCCGGCACCACGAATATTTCGTTTATTTTGAGAGATACAAAAAAATGTTAATAAGCAAAGTTAAAGTAGACAAAGGGGCTCATAAGATGATCATAGCAGAAATTTTGTATCACTTCCGATTTTAGCGGAAATGGGTACAACTTTAAATCTAGCATAGGGAATCGGTATTTTTATATTTTTTTTTCAGAATATACATAAAATTAGCTTCACAATGATACCAAATTATCATAGTTTTACTTTAACCATTTCAAAATGGCGACCATTTATTCTTAAAATATGTATTAATAAAATTCCATACAAAATAAAACATAGCAAGCTATGAAAACAATTTTATTATCATAACAAAAGAAAAGAATTTACCTGCATTTGTGATAGTGAAAATTTCTTGTAATAATTAAATAATTATGGCTCAAGTGAATTACACAAATGAAGAAATGGTTGATATGGTTTTAATATTCGGAGAATGCAAAGAAATTCTGCTAGAGCACTTCAACTTTATGGAGAGAGGTATCCTCACCGACGACAACCGAGAAGACAATATTTTAATGAAGTTGTTAATAAATTGAAAACAAATGGATCATTTAAACTGAAAAATCGACGTGCAAGAAGAGGAAATGAAGTAGATAATCATCGAGATGAAGAAGAAGAAAGAATATTAGCTTACATTAATTACAATCCTGAAGTGTCGGTGAGGGAACTAAGTAGAGAATGCGCGGTATCATGTTGGAGAGCATTCAAAATTAAAAAAAAAAACAGTTTTAATTCTTATAAGATGCACATTAGTCAATCTCTTAGGGAATATGACTATGATCGTAGAATTAATTTTTGCAATTGGTTTTTACAAATGTGGCAGAATGATAACAGATTTCATCATAAAATTTTATTTTCTGATGAATCATATTTTTCGAACAATGGGCTTTTTAACAGAAATAATGTAAGACGTTGGGCAACCGAAAGTCCCAGAATACTGAGAACATCCAGGCATCAAGAAAGATTTGGTTTTAATGTTTGGCTGGGAATAATTGGGATTAGAATTGTTGGCCCTATTATATATTTCAAGGTACTCTGACAGCAGAAAGGTATTTACTATTTTTACAAAATAAAGTGGAAGATCTGTTGGACGACTTACCTATTGTCAATACCATTGGCATGTGGTTCCAATAAGATGGAGCGCCAGCTCATAATGCAAGAAATGTAGTGGCCTATTTAAATGAAACATATGAAGATAATTGGATTGCAACAAATTCTCCAAATCCTTGGCCGGCACGATCTCCTGACCTTACGCCACTGGACTACTTTCTTTGGGGTTATTTGAAAGATAAAGTATACCGAACACCTCCAACTACTTTGGAAAATTTAGAAATAAAAGTTAGAGCGACTATTAGAGAGATTAATGAGAATATCCTAGAAAATGTAATGAAAGAGTTTTTATTACGTATAAGAAAATGTATAGAAAATAACGGCGACCATATTGAGCATTTGTAGTTTTTCACATTTACTGTTTCTGTTTTGGTATCGTTGTGAACATGCTAAAAAATAAAAAAATAATACCTCACGCCTAGTTTTTTTTTAATTTCTTCTTTTCTTTTGTTATAAGATAATAAAACTGTTTTCATAGCTTGCTATGTTTTATTTTGTATGGAATTTTATTAATATATATTTTGAGAATAGATGGTTGCCATTTTGAAATGGTGAAAGTAAAACTATGATAACTTTGTATCATTGTGAAGCATATTTTATGTACATTCTGAAAAAAAATATAAAAATACCGATTCTCTATGCTAGTTTTAAAGTTGTACCTATTTCCGTTAAAACCGGAAGTGATACAAAATTTCTGCTATGAACAAAGGGGCTCCCTTTGTCTAGTTTAACTTTGCTTATTAACATTTTTTTGTATCTCTCAAAATAAACGAAATATTCGTGGTGCCGGACTTACGCCAAACACCCTGTATATATATATATATATATATATATATATATATATACAGGGTGTTAATAAAAAAACTTTACACACTTTAGCAGGTGATAGTAGAGATGAAAACAAGAAAAAAATTCTAATACACTTAGGTCCAATACTCATTGGTTTTTAGAAAATTTATGTATGGAATTTGTACATAATACACAGGATTGACGGAAGGTATTGTGCTGGCCACATCAGATTTAACAACTAAGGACTCTAGGTGTTTACGATCAATTGTAAACAAAGTTGCAGCCGTCGTCGAAGAGACTCACGCCCTTGATCGTAAACACCTAGAGTCCTTAGTTGTTAAATCTGATGTGGCCAGCACAATTTATTAATTGTTTTAATAGTTTATTAATTTAATATACAGCGTGTAGATCGTGACATCGGAACATGAGACATGTAAAATTATGTTTTCAAAATTTCCTGTTTCCCTAAATATTTTGCAAGCTCTATAAAGGCAGAAATTAGGTAATTGAAAATGTCAAAAATCACCCCACAAATAGCGATAGCCATGGAATTGAAATTAAAAATTAACAAATGTTAGCGATTTATCTGTCAAGCTAGGTTAATATATTTTTATTATTATTTGTAATTTCCATTAAAGTGAATAATTATTTATTTAAATTAATAGATAATTGTTCATTTGAATAGGTATTAAAAATAAAACCTAATAAAAATATATTAACCTAACTTGACAGGTAAAACTTCAAACATTTGTCAAATTATCTGTTAATTCCATGGCCATCACTATTTTTGGGGTGATTTTCATACCTAATATCTGCCGTTTCAAAACTTGCAAAATAAATTCTATTTATTTATTCAGAAACTCTACAACTTTTATTTGAAGCATTTTTACCTAAGCAGGAAATTACATGTTATGCGTAGTCCTATGTTCCAATGTTGAAGTCAACACCTTGTGACCACAGGAGGAGAGAATGCCATTTTTCCTTCAGCGGTTTGTAGCCAGAGTGAGAAGGCCGAGGGCTACTAATTACATCTTTGAAAAATTCAAGCATTTCTCTCATTTGCTTTCGACGAGTAATATATATTTATTTTTAGAAATAAGGGTACTTGAAATGACGGTGCAAGAAAAAGAAGAAGTATCTTGTACTGCTCTTACAACACCTGACTACGAGAGTTATTTTGGGAAAATCAATTCTGGTAAGAAAGTTACAAATTATGTATTTGAATATTAAATTGTAATTAAGAACTTATGAATGAAAACCACAACTAATTTCAAAGCAAGGGCGCCGACTTTTTTGTGTGGGTGCTTATTGATCGAAGCCCCCCCCGGGTTGAGTGGTTTGAAGTTACGGAAGAACAGGGGAGTCTACCTGGTGTCGTAAAAATCACACTTACTCCGTCTTTAGTCGCGCAGTCTACATACATATGTAGGCCATGCGTCTTTAAATAGTTTGAACAACATATTAATTGCGCAGGCGTGGTTCTGAGTAGCTATTTACGGCCTTCTATAGCTTTACTATGCTGAATACATTTTATAGGGATAGTGCTTTGAGTATATGCAATTTAAATACAAGCGGTCTACGATTGTACACTGCGCGACTAACCGTGTTATATTTTATTTCCTCTCTAAGATTTTTTATTTCACATAAGAAAATAGTACATAGCGCTTGAGAGCCGACCGTTTTTACACGCGTCAAATGTGATTTTTTTTAAGTCAAAGAATTTCAATTCACTCTACAACAAATTATGTATTTAAAATAACATCAGGCACGAAAATAATACTTTCACCACAGTTTTTATGAGACAGATCAGCCATTTTCATTATTTTTCACGATACAAATGACAGAAAATAAAGCTTGTTTATAATTTATAAATAAACGACTTGACGTCTATCAACGACGATTGTCATTGTCATGCACAGTCTACTAATTGATTAGTTTTTTTATTTTGTCAAAATTAAATATTATAATGATTTTTATTATTATTTCGTCATAGTTGAATAAAATATTGTATAAACCACGTGAGTAAAGAATGTTTATTCACTCAAAGAATTTAATCCATTCACCCTACGGGTTCGTGGCATATACTCTTTTCATGAGTAAACATTATCTTACCTCACTTAGGGCCGGTTGTTCCATCTGTAGTTAAACATTCGATTAAAATTTATTCTATTGATAACTTCAGTTTGCGTTGTTCCACTTACGGTTAAAAGTTACCAGTAAAATAAATTTTCGTTAATGGCGTCATTCAAACTACCAGTTAAGAGTTTGTATCCAAAGAATATCGTACTGTAACGTGCGCCCCTGACTTAAGAGTATACGAGCGCCGCTACTGGTAGAATATTTCTGAGCGATGACGTAATTCCCGGCGGCGGAACGACCCATACGCCTAGACGGGTTAATTACACCGGTGACCTAAATCTATTGTAATCAATATCTTTGTGGCGTCAGAAAGTTCCAGAAGGACACTGGGCTGTATAAATACCGTCCGAAGGACAGCGAAGGGATAATCTGATATATAAGTAACGAGCAACACTGGGTGATGTAAATAAACAGTCTACGAGTTGTAAACATAAATAAATGTAGTTATATAAATAAATATAGTGATATAAATATTGCTTAAATAAATAATCTCAGTGTTTAAGAATTCAATAATATTCTTAGTCTTAAATTAGTGTTTATAATTATTTAATCATAGTGTTACTTATTTTTATTATTATTTTAATATTTATCCCCTATTATTTATCGTTTAATAAACGTGTTATTTTAATTAATAAGATTTCTCTGATTTTTACACTTCACCCATATAAATAAACGTTACAATTGGTGTCAAGTGTGGGGTTATTAATAAACTGTGAAGTGTAAATAAAAATAAATAAAATGACGACTAAACAAGTAAAATTAAGTGAATTAAAAGTAAGTGATCTCAAGAAAGAACTGGAAGATCGAGAATTAGATACGACAGAACTGAAAAGTTTTCTACAATCTCGTCTGCGGCAAGCATTAATCGATGCTGGTGAAAATACTGAAGATTACTTATTCGAAATTTCATATGGCCTATGCCTATCCGACGTTGATAAACTTATGGCAGAAAAATTAGAACAAACTTCTAGAACATTAAAAGAAGAATTAAAACAGGAAAAGGGCAGAAGGTTCTAGAAAATCAGAAGAAAGTTCTAGAACATTGGAACAAAAATTAATACAAAGTTCTACAAAGGCAGAAAAAAATACTAGAACATTAGAAAATAAATTAGAAAAAAATTCTAGAACATTGGAAAATAAATTGATAGAAAATTCTGGAAGTTTAGAACAAAAATTCGAAGAAAATTCCGGAAGTTTAGAAGAGAGTTCTAGAAAAGTCGAAGAAAATTATAGCAGTTTAAAAGATGAATTGAAATTAACTTCTGAAGAAGCTTCCCTAAAATTCGATGAGTGACAAGAAGATAGAAGAATTACGAGAAAAATTCTACTGTAGTAAAGGCAAGTGTATTGGAAGGAAGGAAAGTAGTAAAACTAGATACCTCAACAATGCATATAAAAACACCGGAATTTGATGGAAAATCTTCGTTGCCGAACTATTTAAAACAATTTGAAGCTGCTGCGAAAGCAAATAACTGGACACCCCACGGAGAAGGCTATAGAATCAACCGTCTCGTTGCTTGGAGAAGCTATTGACATCCTACAAACGCTGAAGGAAGAAGAACAAGAGGACTACGACCAACTAGTCAAGAGGTTGGATATGAGATATGGCAATGCGCACCTGGAGCAGGTGTACCAGACGCAACTGAGAAACCGGTACCAGAATTCAAAAGAAACCCTTCAAGAATTTGAAGCCGGCGTAGCTTGTTTGGTTCGTCTCGCACATCCTACAGCTCCCGATAGCGTTTTGGAGTGCCTGGCTACGCAATCATTTATCTACGGAGTTAGAGACAGCAAAACTCAGCAAGCACTGCGATTGGCCCGTCCAAAAAAAATTATTGACGCACTCTCGTTTGCATTAGAACATGAAGCTGCCATACAAGCTTCACATAATCAATTGCGAGTACGAAATATGGATGCCGAGAGAAAATAAAACACTGAAGATCTAGAAGAGACCATGCGACGAATAGTAAGTGAAGTGTTTACTGGTAAAAAGAAACTCCAGTGTTCGAATTTTGGTGAACTGGGTCATCCGCAGAGACTTTGCAGAAAAATGCAAAAGAAGATGGAGTCGACAAAGAAAGAAAAGGAGTTGGAAAACTAAATCGGGTTGATGCGAAGGAGCAATTGTCGACCCGTAATCTAGCAGCCCCACAATCCATCAGTTATGTCGCATATCTTCATCATAAAGCCAATAGTATCTACGTGGATGGCTCTATTAACGGAAGGCCACTGAAAATGCTACTGGATACGGGTGCGACAAAGACTCAACTTGGCGAAGAAAACTGGCAAGACGCATCTTCAACCAACTAAGTGGCGATTACGTACAGCGACGGGAGAACAAGCTACCGCATTAGGAGAAGTAGATGTCACCACCTCTATTATAAACAACTCCTTTAAACATCGTGCGCTGGTAGCTGAAGTTGAAGATAAATTAATACTCGGTATGGACGCAATGACAAAGCACGGTTTTAAGCTTGACCTGAAGAAGGGAGTGATGATGGTCAATAAAGTAGAACTGGTATTAAACCCACGAGACGACAAAGCTGTGCGCGCACTAATGACCGAAGACGTTACTCTCCCAGAACGAAGTGAAACTATCCGGGAAGCACACCTAGATGGTAGTTTCTGTGAGGGAAGGATTGTTATGCTCGAGCCCAGGAATGATGATGCCAAAACTGGCACTGGAGTTGTCGGAAAATCACTGGTTAAAACCAACCAGGTAATTCCAGTTCGAATAATGAATATAAATTATTATCCGGTTTTTCTTAAAAGAGGAACATTTGTAGAAGAATTCTTGGCAGTATCTTCGATTATTCGAACTGTAAAGGCCAATGAAAACACATCTCAAGAAGTTCCGGACACTTTAATCAACCAAATATCTACATGCTTTCAAGAATTGACCGCCGATCAGAGAACCAAGGCAAAGAATCTAATTGGAAATTTTCAAGATGTGTTCCAATTTGACAAGAAAACCAAAGGGAGAACTAATATAGTTAATCATAAAATAGACACCAATAGACGCAAGACCCATCCGACAATCAGCAAGAAGTCTGCCATTGGCGAAGCGTAAGGAAGCTGAAAAAATTATTGAAGACATGAAGATGGAAGGTGCAATCGAACCTTCAAGCAGTCCTTTGCTTCACCAGTGGTGCTAGTGAAGAAGAAGGATGGCTCTACACAATTTTGCGTCGATTATCGTCAACTCAACAACGTGACGAAGAAGGATAGCTACTCGCTACCTCGAATAGACGATACACTGGATACTTTGGCTGGATCGAAGATTTTCTCCATTCTAGATCTAAAGAGCGGCTACTGGCAAGTAGGTTTGAACACAAAAGATAAGGAGAAGACAACTTTCATCATTGGTAACGGATTCTGGCGATTTACCGTAATTCCATTTGGGCTCTGAAATGCCCCCGCAACGTTTGAACGAATCTTGGAAACCGTATTGGCTGGGCTATCTTAGAAAGCCTGTTTGGTTTATCTCGACGTTATTATTGTGGTAGGAAACACGTTCGAGGACCACATGAAGAATTCGGAAGAGGTTTTCAAAAGATTGGGACAGGCTAACTTGAAGCTCAGTCCAAAGAAGTGACATCTGTTCTAAAAAGAAGTTCATCACTTGGGACACGTGGTTTCTGGTAAGGGTATTGCAGTTGACCCGGAGAAAATAAGGGCTGTGAGTGAACGGCCAGTACCTAGAGACAAACACGAACTTAGAAGCTTCCTTGGTTTGTGTACTTACGAGTATTATCGACGATATTTACCTTGATTTGCCAATATAGCTAAGCCACTGATAAGGCTTACTGAAGAAGGAAGGCGATTCATCTGAGAAATGGACAGTAAAGTTGCATTTAAAGAACTAAAACATTCCTTGACAAGCGCACCTGTTCTAAGCTATCCTTTACTTGAAGGAGAGTTCATATTAGACACAGATGCTAGCAACATTGGAATTGGTGACGTCCTTTCCCAGAAACAAGACGGACATGAGAAGGTTATTGCCTACTTTAGTAAGACCTTGTCAAAACCGGAGAGGAATTACTGTGTCACCAGAAAAGAGCTTTTGTCAGTCGTGAAATCCGTGGAGCATTTCAACAAATACGTACTTATACGGGCAAAGGTTTTTGATAAGAACTGACCATGACGCTTTAAGATGGTTGCTACAGTTCAAGAATCCAGAAGGTCAGGTGGCCACGTGGATTGAGAGACTACATGAATATTATTTCAAAATCGAGCACAAGACAGGTACCAGCCATCGTAATGCCGACGCGTTGTCCAGAAGGCCATGCCAAGAGGAATGTAAGCATTGTAATCGAGTGGAAGAGAAGCATTCCACCATCGCCAGAATAACAGTAGTCGACAATTGTTGGCAGCCTGATGGATTACGCAAGGACCAAGAAAATGACCCGACTTTGAAAATGTTATTGGAATGGAAAGCAGAAGAGAGCAAACCAATATGGGAAGACGTTGGACCACACTCAAAGAGTGTAAAATCGTACTGGGCGCAATGGGACTCCATGGTGATTGAGGATGGCTTGTTAAAGCGTGTGGTACAGAATACTGATGGAACTGAGAAGAAAACTCAGTTGGTCATTCCTAAGAGAATACCAGACGTGTTGAAAGAGATCCATGACGGATCTGGAGGAGGTCATTTTTGAGGCAACAAAACATTAGAAAGATTGCGCCAGCGATTTTACTGGATTAACTGCAAAGAAGACGTTAAAGACTGGTGCAAGAAATGTGTGGTTTGTGCTGGAAGCAACGATCCGCATAAAAGACGAAGAGCTCCAATGCGTCAATACAACATTGGCAGTCCATTTGAGCGCATTGCGATTGATGTGGCCGGATCATTTCCGGAAGGTGACGACAGAAATAAATACATCGTTGTTGTCATGGACTACTTCACTAAGTGGGTTGAAGCCTATGCATTACCCAACCAGGAAGCCATCACAGTCGCAGAAACATTAGTTAAAGAGTGTGTATGCCGGTTTGATGTACTACGTGAACTTCAATCCGACCAGGGAAGAAATTTCGAATTTGCCGTTTTCCAAAATATCTGTAAGGTAATAGGAATTAAACGAGGACAACTGAATTACATCCGCAGTCCGATGGCATGGTTGAACGGATCAACATAACGATCAACCGGTACTTGTCGAAGGTAGTCTCCAACCACCAAAGAAACTGGGACCGACATCTTCATCTGTTCCTGATGGCTTATCGTTCATCCGTGCATGAAACCACAGGGCAAATTCCTGCGAACATCTTATTCGGGCATGAGTTGCGCTTGCCATGTGACTTGGTGTTCGGCAGTAAACCCGGGGAAGATCTGGCCGGGGAAGATTACATAACGGACTTACGGAGAAGAATGGACGACATTCAGGAACATGTCCGCACAAACATTCAAGCTGCCAGCGGCCGAATGAAGGACCAGTATGACATCAAGGTAGAAAAAGGTGGATACCAACCTGGGGATTTAGTGTGGCTTTACAATCCACAAAGGCGTCACCAAAGCTGCAAAGAAATTGGGAAGGTCCTTATGAGGTCGTTAAGAGAATAAACGACGTGATATACAGGATTAGAAAAACACCAACAGGGAAACCGAGACTAGTACACTTCAATCGGCTAGCCCCTTTCGCTGGTGACCATTAAGACCAGCGTGGAGCAACGGTTCGTCAGATCATAGTTCAGGAACCGACTTTTGAAGACTTCATGGAACAGTATTCCTTTGGTCACAAGGGGCGATATGGCGTGACGAAAGAAGACCATCGAGATCTGTTTACCGTGTCTTCAGATTATTCCCTCGGCCACTGCGTATCAGAACACTTAATGATGTCACGCGGTATAGCGTCAGTCTTTAAGACGAAATTTGGACGACTACAAGAACTGGCCAACCAAGGTCCATCCGTCGGAAAAACGCTGCGACTGAGGGATAACAATACAGAACATCAGCGGTATACCTACTACCTGGTAACAAAACCACGCTCGTACCAAAAGCCGTCATAACGCAGTCTATGGAATACACTGTGCGATTTAAAGGATCATCTGCTAGAGAATGACATATTGAAGCTAGCAGTACCGAAGTTAGGCTGTGGACTAGATAGTTTGGATTGGAGGATTGTTAGGAACATGTTAGAGATCCTCTTCCGCTGTACCGGTATTGAAATTCTCGTCTGCAGCTTTAACCTTAACGGACAGAAGGAAGAACTCCAGCGGACCATCGACTGTCACTTCTTCAAGACTTCTAAATGTACCAAGGGTAATTCATGCAGATTTCGTCATCAAGAACTGTTCCGGGACGAAACAGTTTTAAGGAGGGGGCAGTGTAACGTGCGCCCTTGACTTAAGAGTATACGAGCACCGCTACTGGTAGAATATTCCCAAGCGATGGCGTAATCCCCGGCGGCGGAACGATCCATACGGCTGTTAATTACACCTGAATAACTTTTATTTTGTATACATGCTGCTATGTAAGTAAGTACATCGCTTAACCCATTGTAGAACTGACCCCATAGATAGTATATCTGGCAATAATTTTTGTTTTAACATGTTTTCTATAAAAACTGGAGGCATTTGAAACTTTGTAAAAAAGTAAAAATCAATATGTTCTCTGAAAAAAATGTTGATTGTCAAAACTAACATTAAACGTTTTTTGCATAGGCATTTTATGTTGTATTTTTTCGATATTCTCAAAATGCCATTTACCTTCGCCAATCAAGAATATGCAGACATTACAAAATAGTCGTATTGCTGCAAGACGGTACAGAAAGTTATTTCCAAATAGAAGTATACCGCATCACTCTGTTTTTATCCAAATTTATCAACATCTACGCGAATTTGGAACCTTCCACCAAAATACTTGGGATCTTGGCAAGAATCCTGATGCCAACGCTGTTGATCGTGATGAAGAAATTGTGGAATTATTTCATGAAAATCGTAATATAAGTATTAGACAAGTAAGCCGTATGATAGGAACATCTATATTTACATCCTGGAATTTATTTAAAAAAGAAAATTTGCATCCTTTCCACGACTATTGCGTGCAAACTTTGCAACCAGAAGATTATTTACTCAGAATGAATTTTTGTCAGTGGCTCCTACATAGACATAATCAGTGTTATAAACATGTAGTTTTTATTATGAAAATTGAAATATTCCACAACGCCAATGATCTTATATGTCATTTGTGACACGTATGACATTCTTTCCAGATTTTTACTTTTTTACAAAATTTGAAACTATGACGTGATTGGTCTGTTTTAAAGGCTTGCAGTTCTTGCAGAAAGCATGTTAAACAAAAATTATTGTCAGATTTGTTATCTATGGGGGGTTGTACATTTACTTATATAACACCATGCATAAAAAACGTATACATAAATATATATATATATATATATATATATATATATATATATATATATATATATATATATATACATAAATACATAAATGTTTAAAGGGTCTACTTATGTAGACCGCACGACTAAACTCGTCACAAAAGTCCGCGCAACTAACGAAGGGTTGTACATAGAAAGTTTAGTACCGTATCTCTGAATCTTTCTGAATTGTATTGGCCGACTTGTTTTGATTATTTCACCATGTGCTGGCATGTTTTTCAATTGTTTTCAATGTGTTTTGAATAAATGATATTTTATGATTACATTTAACTTTTCTGGTTCTGGCGCTTTTCAAGCGATAGGCATCAGTCGTCATGCTCGCCTACTCTCTGAATTTAAGTAAGTTAACTTCTGAATAATTACTGTGGGTGCCCCGGACCACCCACGTAGTTGGCGCCCGTGTTTCAAAATCACTTTATCTATACACGTACACTATACACATGTGAAAATAATATTACAGTGTGTAATATATTTGTAATTTTAAGAATTCTTTTTTTAGGATCTCCACCAATATGTAATAATTCATCTAATATTGGTAGAAATTGCGACATATCTTGTTCTTCAATTTTTGAAGAAAGAGAAAAATATATTTATTGTAACAATCACAGTATTTGTCTTGCTTCTAATAGTAAAAAACCTAAATGTACGTGTGCCGCTGGTTGTATGGGAGAGAATTGTAACATATGTAAGTATAGTCTTTCAAAATATATAGTAAACTGAAGTAACTTCACTTATTATGAAGCAAGCTTTTCAATTTAAGAAAAAGTAAATTTATAATCAGAAAATTAAATCAATTTCAGAATGTATGTAAAAAAATTGTTGTGGCTAATACATTCCGTCACTTATCATTTCTATGTATTTTATATAAATTCCATATAAAGAGTCTCTTGTATTTTCAATAAAATTACACATATATTTGGAAACTGTATTTGACATTGACATCTGTCAATTAGTAATATTGAATTATTGAAATTGTTTCCATAGTGACTCAGCAAAGATTACAAGATTTATGAAAAATAATTTCTTTATAAATTTTTATCTTTAAATATATTGAATATGAAGAAAATAATGCAATCAAATAGAGAATAAAATATTCTTTAATATTTATAATAACATTAAATGTTAAAAATGACATTTAACTGTGTTTTTTTTTTTAAAGCTTCATATTAAAGTAATTGCGATTGCTCAATTGTAACCAAAATCTAATCAAATCTACATTTGGATGTATGAATGAGGAATACGAAAAAATTGTAATTTTTGGAATTGTAGTATTGGAGTTATCGTGGGGGAATCTATCGTCACACACACGTGTGTGTGTCTGAAACCGAATTTACAATTTCTAAAAATGAAAATTTTCTTGTATAAATCTAACTTCAATTAAATAAGGTTTTGCTACAAAATTTTCAGATAAAATGCCAATTAATAAATTTGCTATATATCGACCGCATACATCTGTGGTTTTATCATCAATAATATAATAGAAATTATTTTCTCACATTTACATGTGTCTTAATTTTGGACAAAGTTTCAGTGTAACATGTATCTAAAGTTCTTTTCCTTAACGTACTTTCGTCCGGAATGCTCTTTTGACAATACTAGTCAAGAAAGATCCTAAAACTAGGGTTACTTAAATTATGTAATAATAATAATAATAATAATAATAATAAATCTTTTATTTCTGTAGACACATATTACAGTGTATAGAAAACGTCATTTTCTTAACTAGTACAAAAATTCATTTACATTGTAAAAGTTATTTATGTACAAAAATTGTTTTAAGTTTTTTTTAAATTGTTTGTCAGATTTCGAGTTTTTGATGTTCTCTGGTAGTTTATTAAAAAGTGATAAACCAATCCTATCAGGAGAGTCTTTAATTATTTTACATCTAGATTTAGGTATACGGAAATTATTATTGTTTCTAGTATGATAATTATGGATGTCTAAGTTAAGTTTGAATTTATTTCTATTTTGAAATATGTAAAGACAAATGTCTAGTATGTAGAAATCAGTTATAGTAAGTAGTTTAAGTTCTTTGAAAAGCGGTTTACAAGATGAGTACTTATCTACTCCTAGTAAGCATCTAATTATTTTTTTCTGAGCAATAAAAACAGATTGAGCGTAGGGAGAATTACCCCAAAACCTAATACCATAGTTTATTCTTGACTCTACCGATGCATGGTACAATATTAATAGTTGTTGTAAGTTTAAGTATTCCTTCAAGTGCCGTACCTACCTGATAGCATATTATGTTTAATTTTTTAATTAAATGCTCACAATGAGTGTACCAGTTCAAATGATTGGTAATGTACATACCTAGAACTTTAGTGCAAGTGTCAGTATGCCGCACAGTATGTCCGAAGTTGATTTCAATCTCTTCTACAGTGGAAGTTTGAAAGCGAAGAATTTTTGTCTTACTGTCATTTAAGTACAGATTATTAGCATGAAACCAGTCTATGATGGAGCTTATGTTTTGGTTACACTTCTCAGTGAGACGGTGAGTATTTCTATCTGAGATGACCAAAGTAGTGTCATCTGCATAAAGAACGGGAGTGCAGTCCTCAGAGAGGACTGTAATCAAATCATTAATGTACAGAGTGAATAAGATAGGTGCTAAAACTGTACCTTGAGGTAAACCAACTTGTATTTGGACCAGAGTGGAATTACATTGAGATACAGAAACAAATTGCTGCCGATTTTGTAGGAAACTGGACACCCATTCTAAGATGTTCCCTCTTATTCCCATATTATCGAGTTTGGTTAATAGCCGACTATGGTCCACGCAGTCAAACGCCTTGCTAAGGTCGCAGAATATACCAACGGGGTTTTCCCTTGCATTTAAATGATTAGTAATAGTGCTATAGAGAGATTGTAGGGCATCTATAGTAGAACAATTTTGTTTAAAGCCAAATTGGTGCTTAACTATAATATTATTCATATGTAAATAATTTAACAGTCTATCCAAGAGGCAATATTCGAATACTTTGGAGAATCCTGATGTAAGAGCAACCGGACGATAGTTA
Source organism: Harpalus rufipes (assembly GCA_951394225.1). Classification (NCBI taxonomy): domain Eukaryota; kingdom Metazoa; phylum Arthropoda; class Insecta; order Coleoptera; family Carabidae; genus Harpalus; species Harpalus rufipes. Next base: position 24,328,030 of record OX596281.1, on the reverse strand, counting down.
TCCATAATATCCTTGCCGCCCTTCTTGTGCACCGGAATTATTTTATTAATTTTTAGTTTATCAGGGAAGACTCCGCTTTCGAATGATAAGTTAATTATATGTGTCAGAGGTATTGTTATGAGATGAGCAATGGTTTTGATTATAAAACTGGGTACTTCATCTGCACCAGCTGATTTTTTATTTTTTATTCTAAAATTAATAATATTATATAATTCCGTTTCACAAAGAGGCTGAAAGAAAAAACTATGTCTCATAGGGGTGGTATTTCTGCTCCCATTAGTTAAAGCATTGACTGGTGGTATTTGCCTCAAAATGTTGAGGGGAGCTTCTTTGAAAAAACTATTAAACCAATCTGCAATCAAATACGGATCATCGTAACTGTTATTTTCGTTTGTAATTTCAAGTTTATAGTTTACCTTGGTCTTTGTTTTGGAATTGATTATATTCCAAGTACTCTTGGACATATTATTTGATGATAAAATTTTATTTTGATAATACGCTTTCTTTGTATTAGAAACTAAATGTCTATGCTCTCGTTTTTTAGTTTTATAAAGTTCGTGCAAATCCGGTTCCAATTCTTTTAAATCATGAATTAATTGTAGATTTTTGCTAGACTGAATTATCTTCATCGTTACCCAACATTTGTCTTCACTATTTCTTTGATGAATTTTCTGTAAAGGGAAAGCGATATTGAAACAATACAAAAAAGTATCAATAAAATAATTAAAAGATTCATTGGTCGATGTAGCAGAGATAACATCTGACCATGATTCAGATTGCAATAAGTTATTAAAAGTATTGATATTAGCCACGTTAAAATTTCTCCGAAAACGGGTTGGTCTATCATGGTTAGTTACATTTATGTTACTATTTATCAGTACGCACCTATGGTCGGATATAAAGCTGTTATGTACCTTGGCAATACTATGATGTAGACTCGTAAAACAGTGATCCAATGTATTATTTCCTCTTGTGGGAGCATTTACAATGTTTATCATATTATACGTAGCTAGTATGTGAAGTAAGGAGTTATATTTTATAGTATCCCTGAGGGGATCTAGATTAAAATCACTACAGATAATTGTATTGTAGTGGGGTTTAAAATTTTCTTCTAAAATTTTCGAAATCCTATCAGAGAACATTGACAAATCAGCCTTAGGTGATCTATACACAGACAGAATAAGAGTTGGATTATTGGAAGCCGGATGCCACAGCGCAGCACATACTTCAATATTTTTATCAGTACAATATTTAGACACGTCAATAGAAGTAACATTGGCAGCTGTGCTGATATGGGCCCAGATTCCAACGCTTCCTCCTTTAAAATTAGTTTTACAGAGACTGGATAATAAAAAGAAATTGTTAAAAGTAAAACTGCCAATATTTTGTTCATTACACCAAGTTTCACTAAGGCATAGAAATTTAAGATTATCATATTTAATTAAATATTCGGTGAAAATGAAATTCACTTTGTCATGGGATAAAGATTGACAGTTTAGACTAAGAAAGTCATAATTATTATTAATACTAACATCACAATATTGTCCTATACGATATGTGTTGACTTTGCTTCCTTCCGCGGGCTGCGTTGGTGAAAAAACCTATTGATCAGCGTACCCGTAGGCCATATTGCTGGGTCCATGGCTTTGTCCCGATTAGCAGAATTTAACGTCACCTTAAATGACGAATAGTAGTCGGGATATTTGGACTGCAGTTTAATACAAGTAGCTTCTGGGAAGAAAGTAATTAAATAGTCCTTAAGTTCCTCTTCTGAGGTGTTAGGGTGTAATTTGTACACATGTAGATGTATGGGCTGAGTGGATGCTGCTCTGATGGCCGTGGGTTGACCAAGGCTACCTTTTATGGTAGTATTACGATTCTTGCGTTGTGTGTTGTGTGTCCCCTGATTTTTCGAATTATTGCTAGGATTACTAGAAATAGAGTTAGTTTTAAGTTGCACATCACTATTATTATTAAATTCACCGTCATTATTTTGCTTTTGCTTTAGCATGCGTGTTTTAGTGAGGTTAGAATTTTCCCGCTTGGGAATGTTCGATGCAAGCATGGTGTGACATAAATCGAACTTAAATGTATCCTCTTCAGTTTTTCTTGAATGAACCGACAAAGATTCCCGTATAGATGTCTGCGATACATTCGATGCATATAGACAGTTCCGGGTAGGGACGAATCCACGCAAATAATTTTGAAGCCATTATTTTAATAACGTTACTGTTCCGTAGGTAAAATCTGAATGAATGGTTTTAAAATGTAATTGAAAGTGACGTACATTTTCCACCCCCTCGCTATACTAAGATAATGAAACCAATAGAAATATTTAAAGCTAGAATGACCGTTACTTTCTCTGTAAGGGATTAGGATTAGGAAATTACAGCCATAAATGAAATTCTGGGTAATCTTTTGCGGGGTATCACTGGTTCGGTGACTTCAATGTTCTTCAATAGATATGAGAATTTTATTGAAATTAACAAAGTAACGTAAATTTTAAAAATAAGCACAAATATGCACATCGCATTGAAATATACAAAAAAAAATGCAAGAATTATTATTAGAATTTTATTAAAATTGATAAAAATAACCTAACATTTAGAAAATATGCACAAATATGCACATCACAATGAAATATGCAAAAATTAGGTGAAATGTGCAAAAAATGCAAAAATATGCATTTTGCATATAATCCGAGCTTTAGCTGATAACAATTGTAGGCCGTGATTGCAAATGGTTGATGTATGTACGTACATTGTTTAATAAATAATAATAATAATAATATGAATAATAATACATAATACTTCGGCGATTGGTGATCAAAAACGCCCAAAAACGAACAGAAATTTGTTTTTTCTCAGAATTAATATTTATTACTTTTATTTCAACATGACGCTTAGATGCTAATTACAGAATAATATTACATAGCAATATGAAGAGTTAATGTGAATACAAGAAAAAAATTAAAAGATTTTTACATTGAAGTTATTTACACTTATTCATACAAATTCAGTAATCCGAACAAATCGTTAGTCCGAATACCCATTTACATTTAGCATTTCGGATTACAGGGTTGTTTACAGTAATTGTTTATTCTAATGTAATATTCTTTTCAGCATGTCCTCTTGGCTCTTACGGATATAACTGTCGTAAAAAATGTCAACCTTGCAAAGGACACTGTTTAATTTATTCAGGAAAATGTCCAAAAGGCAGTGAATGTACGAACAATATGGATGATGGCTGTAAAATTGGTAATAATAAACTAAATTATATAAAATCTCAATTTATATTAACTCTTTATAGTCTATCGTTACTTGATAGTTATGAGATTTTGTCTATATATGATCATATAAAGTATTCGAACCCATTTTTGAATTAAATTTTTCTAAATTTACAAAGTAAGAGTTTCCATGTCTACGGCTTTTAAGAAATTGGGTATCAATGTTCATCATTTATAAGCAGGGGCATCCACAGGAATTTTCGTAAAATGGGGCTAAAACTCTGAAAACGTAAGATGGGGTTGAAAAATTATTTACTGCCGGGAGGGGTGATACCGACACATTTCACTAGATGTCACTGTTGTTCAAAATAAAAACAAAAAATTTATAACGTCAATTATTAATAAATTTTTAAAATCGCAGACTACTTCGTTTTGTTTTTGAAAATCAAATGTAAATAAAACTGTCCTATTTTTTCCAGCCTTAGGCCATGATCGATATATACAGGGTGTAAACGGAACTAGGGAACGCGATTTTTTTCGGAAGTTATAAGAGATACAAAAATAAAATTATTAGTGTTTCTAGTAAGCTACATAAATTAATGTAAATCAGAAAAAAAATATTTTAATTTTCGGAGATATACCTATTTTTGACTTTTTTTAAAATGGTACGGCCTGTATATTTTTATACCATTTAGTAGGAAATAATGCTTTAAAAAAGTTCCATAGAATAAGACAAGCTGTTAAATAATAAAATTAATAATATTCTAAATCAACATTTGTTAAAAAGGCTCAATTTTTGTATACAAGAAAACAGTGAAAATTTTGAACAATTTTTATAGTGTTACCAGTAAGACAATAATTTGATGTACATTTGTAAATTAAAATATTTCGTAACTCAATAATTTTGTTTTCATAGCCAGCTTTAATTTCGAGTAAAACTATTTTAATATTTTCTTCAATATCTCGAATTCTATTAAGTTTAGAAGGTATAACTTTAAAAACTTTTTTAAAGCAAAAATTATTTCCTACTAAATAGTATAATAATATATAGGGTGTACCATTAAAAAAAAGTCAAAAATACGTATATCTACGAAAATTAATTTTTTTTTATTTAGATTAATTTAATTAGCTTGCTAGAAACACTAAAAATTTTATTTGAAAGATTTTTTTGTATCTCTAATAACTTCCGAGAAAAATTGCGTTCCCTAGTTCCGTTTACACCCTGTATATATATATATATATATATATATATATATATATATATATATACAGGGTGTAACACGAAAAGCGGGCCATAGGCGTTTAACATGGGAAACAGCCAAAAGTGGCCTATTAATTTTAGACAAAAACACTTCAAATGAATGTTGTAGAGAATTAAATTCTGCACCTAACTCAATATTCATATTTTACTTTGCATGTTTAGTAACCGAACAAATCGTATTCAAATTTTTACAAAAGTTACTTCTTTATAATGTTAGCCATGACACAAACAAAATCAAACAAATGTAATGACTTTTTAGCTGTCAGAAACACTCTGTTTATGTCTAATTATTGAAATTGGAAAATTTATCACTCAAAATAAACTAAATAAACAATAATAGAAATAAAGTTTTTCAACTCATATTTATTAAACATTCATTTTTATTACATTATTTTATTTATAAGTAAATATTATAAAAGGTGCTCAAAAAGCTGTCCGTTTTGCGCTAAGCAATAGCCTAATCTATTATAAAAACTTTGCCTAACATTACTTAATTGTCTACGATTTATTTTATTGCATTCATTTTCTATAGCGTTTTTCAGATATTCAATACTATTGTATCGTTCCTTATAGACACAAGACTTTAAGTGCCCCCATAAAAAGAAGTCACACGGATTTAAATCCGGTGACCTAGCTGGCCAGTTTACTGGTCCTCCTCGCCCTATCCAGCTATCTGGAAAAACATCATCCAGATAATTTATAACCTCCCTCGTACTATGTGCAGGACAACCATCGTGCTGGAACCACACATGATCATTATTTAAGTTCGTTAGTTCTGGCCCAACTGTTTCCCTTAATAAGTCCAAATATGTTTTCGAATTTAGCCGTGTAATAAAAAAAGGACCAATAATTTTGTTGTCTAAAATTCCTGCCCAAACATTTACTGATTGCCGGTACTGTGTTCTTGATTGTATTACACAGTAACGAAAATTATTTTTGTTTGGTTCGCCATTCAGTGTAAATGTGCACTCATCGGTGAAAAATATTTTTTTTAAAAACCTGCTATTCTGATAAGCCTTTTCCATAATTATTTCGCAGAATATTGCTCGTCGTTCAAAATCTTGTTCAAAAATTTCCTGGTGGTTTTGTATTTTAAAAGGGTGATATTTATGTTTTTTTAATATTCTAAAAACGGTCATAAAAATGATTCCTATTTCATTTGAAATTTCTCCGACACTGAGATTTGGATCCATTTCAATTAACGCTAGAACATCTTCGTTGTTGTAATTTCTATTGTAGTTTCTTCGCAAGAGTACCGGTTCTAACTTATTAAATGTGCCGGTCGTCTCAAATTTTGATATAAATCTTTGAATTGTTGTTTCACTAGGAATATTTTGATGATGCCAAAAAATACTAATTAAATCCCGAATTTTCCGAAAACTTTCCCCAGAATAATGCCACTTAATAATTTGTAACTTTTCTTCATGAGAATAACTTTCCATTTTCAATAATTATATTTCGTGACTTAAACAGAGCGTCTCTGACAGCTAAAACGTCACTACTTTGTTCGATTTTGTTTCAGTGTCATGGCTAACGCTATAAAGAAGTAACTTTTGTAAAAATTTGAATACGATTTGTTCGGTTACTAAACATGCAAAGTAAAATATGAATATTGAGTTAGGTGCAGAATTTAATTCTCTACAACATTCATTTGAAGTGTTTTTGTCTAAAATTAATAGGCCACTTTTGGCCAAGGAAAAAATGTTTTCCCATGTTAAACGCCTATGGCCCGCTTTTCGTGTTACACCCTGTATATATATAAATGTAGTAAATATTTGTTTATTAAATTTATTGTTTTTTTTTTCTTTAAAATTATAAATGGGTCTGAGCCCCATTCTGCTTCCTTCTGCGAGCGCCCATGTGTATAAGTAACATTAAGATGAATATAATCGGTAATTTTATGATATTTATTACCCTAATATCAAAATAAATCTTTAATGCATTTAAACCAAGCCCTTAAAATTTAGTATCAACTATGTTTGTGACGTGTTGGACACTGGCAAATGCTATTGGCTGTTCGAACGCGCAAGCCGGAGGCGTGTAATGCCAACGCCATGTTCGTATGTTCTTGGTGTAAATGACGTCACACGCGCCGTCTATTTTCTAGCGTCTCTGTTATAGAACCTAATATTTTTTTCTGGCGTATTAGAAAATTTTCGGTGAAAATTCGAAATTCGAGTTTATTATCTCTATGTATAGATTAACATATTAAAAAATGAAAAAAAACTTGGAAACCCGTATTACGTAAATATGAATTCTAAAATGAATCAATTGTTAAAACAATATATGGTATTAATAAAAAATATTTCAGTCTTTTACATAATATTCAATCTAGAGTATAGAAGATTAATATGAACAAGTATAGGCATTATAAATTTAAGTTTTGATTTTTATTTTAGGATTAGAAAGACCTATACTTATTAATTCTACACTTACAAGTATTACAATAAAAATACAGATTAATCAAACAGACAATCCTGAAATAGACATCGATTATGAAATACAGTACAAGGTAAGCAAACATTTAAATTTTCATAATTTTGTTTGTAAAAGTTAAATAATTTTATTCTTAAATTCAGATATTTTACGCACCTTCAATAGTGAAACAGTTTTTCAAATAAATTATGTGCCACGCTTTAGGAAGTACTTACTTTACATATTTTTTAGACAGCTAAAGAAGTTAGATGGGAAATAGAACGAAGAAAACAAAAATTGAAACACGAGTATGTCACTTTGGCAAACTTAGTACCATTAAGTTCTTATGAAGTGAGAATAAACTATACAAATGATGTCACCTTACCTAAATTTTTTTATACAGATTGCAGTAAGTTTTTATGCAAGAAGTACCGAATAAATCAAAATATTAGTAGTTTAAACTGATTAATCTCTTTCTTATACGATACATTTTTTTAATGATATATTTCATGAAAATTGCATTTTCAGAGTATACTAATACCAATAAATACATAAACCTAGAAACAGATGAAATAAAATCTACAGAAATTAAAGTAAAGTGGAAAGCAATATGTAATGGAAAAATACAATTAACAGCCGAACCAACAGAAAAAAAATCATATTGTGAACTAAAGACTGTTTCAGAACTAGTGAACATAACAAACCAATCACATAAAATAAGTAAACTAATACCAAATACAAGATACGTACTTAAAAATGAGTATGGAAGTGTTATAAAATTTAAAACAAAAGGTTTGATTAAAGGCAGTGCTTTGGCTGCCGGCGCCGACTCCCAAATCTACATTTCTTACTAGTAAAATTAAAACTAAATTGTAAAAAGATGAGTTGAATTTGGCTATTTCTCTAATAACATAACCCAATAACCTAACACACAAAACGCCGGTTCCCATATCTGCAGCCGTGATGCATACATACATACATACATAAAATCACGCGTGTCCCACTTAGTGGGTTCGCACAAACCCGATAACAATAAGAACAACATCAATCATACAACAAATCCTTACTCTTAACATATTAAAGTGACCGATTTTCGGTAGCGAAATACCGCATCCGGATCACAATAATAGTTAGGAAACAATCATCCTTCGCCACACATTCCTATCTAAGCAGACTTCTTTCGCCTCGGCCACACTCATAATCGAATTCATACATGCTCTTCTTCTCTTCACACTTGGAAACTCTCTCTCTTTAAGCACCCTACCAATCACATCCATCCACTTACACACTGGTCGGCCACGCAATCGAAAACCCTCAACTTCACCAAGATATATACGCTTAACAAGCCGTTCACTCGCCATTCTCTCCACATGCCCAAACCATCTCAACTGACTCACACCAACTCTCTTAATCACATTGTTGCTTACCATACATTCTTCATACACCAAATTATTTCTCACGCGATCCTGTCTGACATACCCACATACACCACGTAAATACCTCATTTCCACGGCAGTCACTCTCTTTTTATGCTTCCCTGTCCATGCCCAGCATTCACTTCCATACATCAAAGCAGGCACTAGCACTCCATTATATACACTCAACCGAGCATCCCTTGATACGTTAATATTTCGTGCAAACGTACCCAGAGCACCCATTACCTTACATCCCGCACTCACTCTCCTTTCTATCTCTCGATCAATTCGACCATCTCTCGACATCATGCTACCCAAATATACAAACTCATTTACCTGCTCCAGTTTCACTCCATCCACCAACACATTGCACTCAGTCACCAATTTACTTCTTTCAAATACTAACACTTTGGATTTATCAACATTCAACATCAGATTCATACTTCTTCCAACTTCATGTATTCTCTCTATCATTCTCCTGAGTTGCTCTTCATTTTCTCCTAAAACAACTACATCATCAGCATACGCTAACGCAGGCACTACGCTTTCACCAATATGTACACCGTCCATTTCATTCAAAGCTCTCCGCAATAACACATCCATATACAAGTTGAACAACCACGGAGACATACCACAGCCCTGTTTCACACCAACATTTATACGAAACCAATCACTCAACCTACCATCTATTCTCACAGCAGCCTCACTACCCTCATACAACGCTCGAATCGCTCCCAACCAGTTTCCATTCACACCGTACTCTCTGAGTACATCCCACAAAGTATCTCGAAGAACGCTATCATACGCCTTCTTTAAATCGAGAAAGCCACAGAACACCTTCTTGTTCTTGTCAAGTGACTTCTCAACAATCATACGAAGAGCAAACAATTGATCGACACATCCCCTCTCAGGCAAAAAACCACCCTGTACGTCACTAATTTTTGTAATAGTTAAGGTTCGCACCTTATGAATTAAAACCTTACCAAAAAGTTTCCCTACTACACTCAACAAACTTATCGCGCGAAAATTCGTACATTCACTCGAACTGCCTTTGCCTTTGAATAATGGGCAAATAACAGCTTTTTTCCAATCTTCAGGAACCACACTACGTTTCAAACAAAATCTAAATAAATAAATTAACCATTCAAAAACTTTCTCTCCTCCATACTTTAACATCTCATTTGTAATCCCATCCAAACCCGCAGCCTTACCATTCCTTACACGCGCCAATGCATCACATACATCACTTTCATCTATATCATAATCATCTTCATTATCATTTTCACTGCCAGTTTTGTTACCATCATCCCTCTCAATCTCACCTCCATACAAACCTTTAAAATACTCGCACCATCTATTCCTCACATCTGATTCATTCCACAATAACTCTCCATTCGTACTTCTCACAGCTTTCACAACTCGACCACTTCCACCCCGCAGTCTCTTCACACTCAACCAAAACAGTCGTTTATTCGTAGTAAAATCATTTGTCAACCTTTCACTCAACATGTCATCAAATCGCTTTTTACTTTCTCTCACCACTTGCTTCACCCATTTATTCTTCCTTTTATACTCTAACAAACATTCTTCACGCAAACGCCCAGGCGAATCCTTAACATTAAAGCAACCAGCATCAGCTACCATTTAGTTTTTTTAGGGCAACCGGCGCCGGTAGGCAATGCACGTCCTATTTGAAAATATCCACACTACATTTTTTAATTTTATCTCTAATTTCTAATTCTAACATAGGCAGAGTATATAGAAATCCAAATTATTTCTGTTTCTTAAGTATTAACATACAATGTAATTAATTTTGATTGTTGCATATGGAAAACATTAATCTGACAAAAAGTTATACCCTTTATAACAATTTTTGGATCTCATGAAATTCAAACTGCTAAAAATGCATTATTTATTTTCATTTTCAATATACAGGATTACACTGAAAAACGGGCCACTCAAATTAACTTTTTTATTTATAATTATTTTTTATTTTTCTTTATATACTAGGCTTAGGGGCTCACAAATCATGGTATATGGCATGATGGTATCGCTTTCGGTTTAACCGGAATTCACATTAACTTTTATATTTCGAATGAGACACCCCATATACTTTTATATATTTGAACTCCACGTAGAATTCAACCATATGGTTGGAGTGCATTTTTATTGAAGAAATAAATAACAAAAACGTAAGAGAAAATTATGAAGAATTAATCAGCTAAGCCATGATATCAGGCAAGCTGTGAGAACAGTGTTTAAATAGTAAGTTATTTTGGAAGATTCTATATTGTAACAGGGCGAAGGGAAGTGCAATAACCAATAAATAACTTTTTACAAACTCTTCTAAATAATAGATTCACGAACAATATTTCAACTTTATCTTTGTTAGTCAATATTCTGTTTAGACATAATTATCATTTTTCCCACAGCGGTTTATTAATGCTGGATTAGGCTTAGACAGTTTTGACAATTAAATCTAGAAGTTATTGCAAGCCTAGGTGCAGGGTAGATATGTCATATGCCAAATGCCATATGCCATATGATACCCTTCAACCCCTCAAAAATAATCCTCTCACGAAGATGATAACGGTTTTAGTTTTTAAGGAGTCGGATTTGTACTCTTCGGGAGTAAACATGTAGTCTGTATTAAAAATTCAATGAGTAAGATGTAGAGTTTTAGTTCTGGCTCGCTTTTTGCGTAACGCGAATATTTTGGCCTAAGGATGCAGTGGCATCTTTAATATATAGTAAAATTGTAATGTAATTGTTAATAATAAGTCAGTGTAAGATGTAATTATGTAAATAAAAATAGTATTAAATACCAAAAGAGTGTTTGTGTCTATAATAGCTAAAGTATGAGTTCATCATAAGATAAGAACTCATCTGTCATCCAAGTGAAAATATATGTGTTCCTCCTCAATAAAGATCTGGTCGACCAGTCATCGACTACCAGCTAGATAAAGTTACTTGTCATCGTTGGTAAAAGAAGTGCAAGACAACTAACGTAATCATCATCGGGTCTCACCCCCGCCCTCGTGTTACAATATTTTGTTGCAAAAAATGATCTATGATTTATCAGGTTAATTACTCATAATTTTCTTTTACGTTTTTGTAATTTATTTCTTCAATAAAAATGCACTTCAAGTATATAGTTGAACTTGTAAATATATAGGGGTATCCCATTTGAAATATGAAAGATATCACTTCCGGTTAAACCGGAAGCGCTACCATCATGCTAAATACTATGATTTGTGAACCCCTAAGGCTAGTTTACGAATAAATAATGAAAATTAAAAAATAATTATAAATAAAAAAGTTATTTTACGTGGCCTGTTTTTTAATGTCATCCATATAGGATGTCCAGCAACTCAATTGCCATAGCTGAAGGGTGTATTCCTTAGGTAATTTTAAGTCGAAAACATTGGATACACTTATGTTCGAAACTCAATATTAAAGGAGTTATGAGCATAATTAAATTTAATAAAACAAGCTGAAAAAAAAATTGAATACCTATAACATAATGTTTTATTAATAAAAATTATATTTAACAAAAAGTACATTTAATTGATAAAAATGAAAATATTCCCCCGGCTACCTGAATATACATTTTTCCTACAATAATTGAAGAAATAGAGTATCAGCACATCAGGATCGGCTTGTATGGATACGCAGCCATAATTTTCTGAATAAATTCATCCCTGGTTTGGGATTTTTCTGCATAAAAAAATACTTCATGTGCTCAAAAACAATGCCAAGGCACGTTAGGTCTGGTGAGCTCGGTGGCCAGAGATCTCTTCCAATCATGACCTACTCTGTAAAATTTAATATCACTCATAACTCCTCTAATACTGAGTTTCACTGTTTCTATGTAAGTACCTTATATAAGATATTTTCGACTTAAAAAGACTTAAGAAATACACTCGTAAGCTATGGCAATCGAGTCGCGGGACATTCTGTATATGGGCAAGCTATATTTTATTATTGTAATAGAAAAATTATTATTAATGCAAAAAATCAAAATGATTAATAATAGAAACATGATATTTATTTTATTTTGTAGCTGTTCCGATGTTAAAATCACCACCAACAGTTATTGACACTACTTTAAGAACAATAACTGTTCAGTTTAAATCCTCAGATGTAATAGAACCAGACCCTGTAAAAAAATTTGTATTTCAATATAGGATGGTAAGTAATACAGTAAAATATGTCAAAAACATTCACTAATAACTTATTTCAGCGTAAAGAACAAAACAGATGGTCAAAAACAAACGAAACTATATTTTCAAAAGACTTAATCGTATATGTACATGAAATAGTCGAGTTGAGCGCAGAAAAAGAATATGAAGTTCAAGTACTATTCTACAATAAAGACGATAATGCGAACACGGACTGTAATCCTACAGTTACAGCAAAAACTACTTCTACAGGTCAGATTTTTATAAATTTATTAAAACACTTTTTATTTATGCATAGTTCTTCAATGGCTCGTTTGTTGTATATTTAAAACTCCATTGCACATTACTAAAAATTATAAAACCAACAAAAACAATTGTAAATCTGGTCATTTTCATGGTTTTATTAAGTGTTTAAAATTATTATAGGTTATTTGTTATAGCAACGCTGCAACATAATGGTATTGTTTATATTGTGCTAAGAGTTATAATAATTTTATTAGAGAATTGGAGTGATTTACGCAAAGCAAAATGTGCACAGTAAGAATATGAAGAAAGATGTATAGTGTATGACACTAGAGAAAACGGGTGCGGTAAAGGAGAGTATGTCGCATCGATGCAGCTACTATTATTACAGGCCTATTCTGTAAAATCGAATCGTTACCATAACGAAATCGTTATTATGAAAATCGTTATCTCTACTTAACGATTATCGTTATCTTTGTATCCGTATTATGTAACACATTTTGAAAAATAATAACCTTGGGATCAAGTTAAGAACTTTATTTCCTAAAATCAAATTATAATTTTAATTGAAATATCTAAAATAATTCAATATAATTCACAAAACTTCTAGGTTAGATGAATTCTGCTGTCAACCTGTCAGCTGTCGGATCATTATTTTTCTTTTTGTAGGTTATGCTAGAGCAACTACTACCATCTATAGACAAATTGAGAAGCTTGCGCTAGGCGCTATGAATAAAAACTTATTAAATTATTTTAATATTACCTTGCAGAAAACTGTAATATGACTGGTTTTTGAGATCACTATTCAACATAATAGCAATTTTATTTTGACATGAATTAAAATACTGAATTATTGACAAAACGTTTTGATAACGAATGATTTTTCCAATCGTTAAGAAATAACGATATCGGTATCTTTTTTTCGTTATGTAGACTTAAATTATTGTTTACAGAATACCACTTTAACGATTATCGTTATGATAACGATTTAACAATGAAAAATGTCATAACGATCGTTTACAGAATAAGCATATTAAACGATTTTCGTTATTACCATGACGATATAACGTTTTACCGATTCGTTATGTCATAACGATCTTACAGAATAGCCCTATTAGTTCGATTATGTTATTTTATTAAAATAATTAAGGGTATATTAACAAAAAATCTGTACAAAGTTTAATTTATTAATATACTTCAATTTGGTTTGAAGTTTACATTAGTCTAATACCAAAAATATCATTTTCCTTTGAGTTGTTTACAAAAACTAAAATCTATCTCATGAAAGAAAATGATCGAAGGCGAGTCATTGGCGATTTTTATTTAAAACATAGATTATAGAAAAATCATTCACCGACAATCATTTTGTTCTAATGGGATTACCACGGTAGACTACGTATGATATAATTAAGAGTTGACAGCAGATAATCACTATAAAGAGCCAAGGGTAATTGTAGAAAAACTAGGAAAATAGATGATAGGAAGAAAAAGAAGCTTAAGACGGAAACTGTTGGAAAAGATAAACAACCTTTACGAAAATTGAGCAGAATTCAAAATTTCACATATGTACGTAAACATGTATATCATAAGAAAGAAATATAATATTTAGAAATAGAAAATCAGTACTAAAGTATAGCAAAATGCAATTGAAGAGTGATTTTCTAAAACGTGCTAAGTCATTGTTAGGCGAATTTGAGAGGTGCGTGAACTTGGCAGCAACATATTTAAAAAAATTAATACAAATGCACTTAATCGATTGTATTTCGTTTGTATTTCATTGTATTTTACTAAATATTATTTGTATTGCGCAATTAACGTTAATAAATTGCATTTTAATTTTATTCTGCCAAGTTCACGCTAGCAGCAAAGTTTGCTTATTTTTTTTTTTAATTTCACAAATCGTTTGTATTTCGTTTGTATTCCATTGTATTTCTATTAAAAATTTTGAAAAAAAATTCTACGGGAAGTTATGAAAATATCATTTTTATGCTGCCAAGTTCACGCTAGCAGCAAAGTTTACGTAATTTTTTTTTTTAATTTCACAGATCGTTTGTATTTTGTTTGTATTTGATTGTATTTCTAATAAAAAATTTGAAAAAAATTTCTACCGAAAGATATGGCAATTTCATTTTTATACTGCCAAGTTCACGCTAGCAGCAAAGTTTACGTAATTCCTTTTAAAAATTGCACAGATCGTTTGTATTTCGTTTGTATTCCATTGTATTTCTAGTAAAAGTTTTGAAAAAAAAAAAACTACGGGTAGTTATGACAATATCAGTTTTATGCTGCCAAATTGACGCTATCTACTTCACGTATTTTTTGTTAATTTCACAATTTCTTTTTTGTTTGTATTCGAATGAATTTCTAGTGAAATTTATGCAAAAAAATTGCACAGACCCAGCAAACACATGTACAGGATGTCAGGATTTTGAAGGCCACCATTGGGATCTCGGAAACTATAAGAGATACGACTTTGGTTAAATGAGACATGTGGTGCGTCTTTGAGGGGTCATCTCAGATGTGCTTTTGTTTTGCCAAAAATTCTCATGGGAGTGAAGTTAGCGACGCATCGCTCAGCGACCGGGCAGTGTATGTCTACTGTTCTGTAAAACCGTCCGGCAATATGAAAATACGTATAATCATCAATTTAAAAGATTATGTGCCCAAATTTGTGATGTATGGGGTGAAATTAGATAGTTGCATACATATATTGGCTAATTATTTTAATAAACTATAAAATAGTTGAATAATATCTCCTCCATATACTTATAAATATAATAGAGAAATACAACAACCCTACGGGCTGAACATTGACTTTATTGTACAGGGGTAGTTAACAGGACCCCTAGATTCCTAATTAAATATATTTTGAAGTATTACAAATAAACAATTTTTAATAATAAATTATTTCATCTGCTAAGATTAGGTCGTCTGGCGATTATGGATAACTGACAACACCCCTACGGGTTAGCCAGCAATTCTATTGTGCTGGGGAGGTTAACTGGACCCCAATCTTCTTTATTATATATATTTTGAATTGTTAAAAATAAAAATAAAAATAATAAATTATTTCATCTGCAAAGATTATACTTCTCACAATTAAGGGTAAATGACAACACCCCTACGGGATAGTCAGCAATTCTATTGTACTGGGGAGGTTAACAGGACCCCAAATTCCTTATTAAATATATTTTCAAGGGATACAAATAAACAATTTTTAATAATAAAAGATTTCATCTAACATTATTGGTACTTCGGATGATTAACGTTAACTGACAACACCCCTACGGGTTAGCCAGCAATTCTATTGTGCTGGGGAGGTTAACAGGACCCCAAATTCCTTATTAAATATATTTTCAAGGGATACAAATAAACAATTTTTAATAATAAAAGATTTCATCTAACATTATTGGTACTTCGGATGATTAACGTTAACTGACAACACCCCTACGGGTTAGCCAGCAATTCTATTGTGCTGGGGAGGTTAACAGGACCCCAATCTTCCTTATTAAATATATTTTGAATTGTTAAAAATAAAAAAAAATAATAATTAATTATTTCATCTACAAAGATTAAACTTCTCACAATTAAGGGTAACTGACAACACCCCTACGGGATAGTCAGCAATTCTATTGTACTGGGGAGGTTAACAGGACCACAGATTCCTTATTAAATATATTTTCAAGGGATACAAATAAACAATTTTTGATAATAAATAATTTCATCTAAGATTATAGGTACTGAGGATTAACGGTAACTGACAACACCCCTACGGGTTAGCTAGCAATTCTATTTTACTGGGGAAGTTAATAGGACCCTAGCTTCCTTATTGAATATATTTTCAAGGGATACAAATAAACAATTTTTAATAAGAAATTAATTCATCCGCGAAGAATATAATTCTGAAGATTAAGGGTAACTAATAACAACACCCCTATGGGTTAGCCAGAAATTCTATTGTGTTGAGGTTGGTTAACAGGACATTTGGCTTTCTAATTAAATATATTTTGATGTGTTACAAATAAACAATTTTTAATAATAAATTATTTCATCCGCGAAGAATATAATTCTAACGTTTAAGGGTAACTGACAACACCCCAACGGGTTAGCCAGAAATTATATTGTGCTGTGGAGGTTAAAAGGACTACGAGCTTCCTTATTAAATATATTTTGAAGTGTTACAAATAAACAATTTTTAATAATAAATTATTTCATCCGCGAAGAATAAAATTCTAACTATTAAGGGTAACTGCCAACACCTCTACGGGTTAGCAAGCAATTCTATTGTGCTGGAGAGGTGAACAGAGCCCCTAAATTCCTTATTAAATATATTTTGAAGTGTTATAAATAAACAATTTTTAATAATAAATTATTTCATCTACGATTATAGGTTCTTCTGACGATTAACGGCAACTGACAACACCCCTACGGGTTAGCCAGCAATTCTATTGTGCTCTGGAAGTTAAAAGGACCCTAGCTTCCTTACCAAACATTTTTTAATGGATAAAAATAAACAATTTTTAATAAATTATTTCATTCGCGAAGAATATAATTCTAACGATTAAGAGTAACTGAAAACAGCCCTACGCGTTAGCCAGCAATTACATTGTGCTGGGGAGGTTAACAGGATCCATAGCTTCCTTATTAAATATATTTTGAAGTGTTACAAATAAACAATTTTTAATAGTAAATTATTTCATCCGCGAAGAATAAAATTCTGACTATTAAGGGTAACTGACAACACCCCTACGGGATTGTCAGCAATTCTATTGTACTGGGGAGGTTAATAGGACCCCAGATACCTTATTAAATATATTTTCAAGGGATACAAATAAATTATTTCATCTAACATATAGGTACTTCTGACGATTAACTGTAACTGACAACACCCCTACAGGTTAGCCAGCAATTCTATTATACTAGGGAGGTTAACAGGACCCCAGATTCCTTATTAAATATATTTTCAAGGGATACAACTAAACAATTTTTAATAATAAATTATTTCATCTAAGATTATAGGTACTTCTGACGATTAACGGTAACTGACAACACCCCTACGGGTTAGCTAGCAATTCTATTGTGCTGGGGAGGTTAATAGGACCCCTAGCTTTCGTATTAAATATATTTTGAATTGTTACAAATAAATAAAATTAATAATAAATTATTTTATCTGCAAAGAATATACTTCTCACAATTAAGGGTAACTGACAGCACACCTACGGGCTAGCCAGCAATTTTATTGTGCTGGACAGGTAAACAGGACACCTAAATTCCTTATTAAATATATTTTCAAGTGTTACAAATAAACAATTTTTAATAATAAATTAATTCATCCGCGAAGAATAGAATTCTGACGATTAAGGGTAACTGACAACACCCCTACGGGTTAGCTAAAAATTCTATTCTGTTGGGGGTTGGTTAACAGGACCTCTAGCTTTCTTATTAAATATATTTTGAAGTGTTACAAATAAACAATTTTTAATAATAAATTATTTCATCTGCTAAGATTATATTTCTGACGATTAAGAGCGACTGACAACACCTCTAAGGGTTAGCCAGAAATTCTATTGTGCTGGGCAGGTTAACAGGACCCCTAACTTCCTTACTAAATATATTTTTAAGTGTTACAAATAAACAATTTTTAATAATAAATTATTTCATCCGCGAAGAATATAATTCTGACGATTAAGGGTAACTGACAACATTCCTACGGATTAGCCATACATTGTTGGGGTTGGTAACCAGGACTCCTATCTTGCGTATTAAATATATTTTGAAGTATTACAAATAAACGATTTTTATTAATAAATTATTTCATACGTAAAAACTAATTTATTATTAAAAATTGTTTATTTATAACACTTCAAAATATGTTTAATAAGGAAGGTAGGGGTCCTGTTAAACACCCCAGCACAATAGAATTGGTGGCTAACCCGTAGGGGTGTTTCAGTTACCCTTAATCGTTAGAAGTATAGTCTTAGCAGATTAAATAATTTATTATTAAAAATTGTTTATTTGTAACACTTCATAATATATTTAATAAGGAAGCCAGGGGGTCCTGTTATCCTTAATCGTCAGACGACCTAATCTTAGCAGATGAAATAATTTATTATAGTTTGGTTCACGAAAGATGACATCTCAAGGTCATTTTCAAACCATCTGGTATAATATTACTTGCAAATAACTTCACTACATTCCATACACATAGGAGTGCACCAGGTATAATATTTGTGGATACATTTTAATCATTCAAAATTAAATGTTAAACTACACATTTTCAAAGATATATTTTATTTTGATATAATAATGAGCATAAAGATACAACACCTATGTATAGTTACAAAAATACTGAAAACAATGATATAAATACATATTTTGAAAATAAGTAATAAACTACTTACTGTTAGCATACATTTCATATATTATTCTTCGAATTGCATCGGTGTTAAAAGTATCAAGATCAGCTGTTGCAGTTGATTTTCTGGGTCGTTTTTTCCAGAAGAAGTTAATTGTTCTTCATTTTAGATATTATTAACACGTTTTAGTACCCGGTTTACTGTAGTTTCAGATATATGTAGTGCATCCGCTGTACGCTAAAATAAAATACTTGCTAAATTTCATTTATTAATCATGAAACCTCTTTTATCTAACAATTTCAATTTTCAAAGTAATTAAAAAAATCTGATGTGGACACCACATGACTTCCTTGTACGATTATTAAACTATACATATTTTTTTAATAGATAAATTACAAAATATTAATTTTAACTTCAAAACAGTAAGATATATAGCGACCATAATCTAACCCGATTCTTTTTAAAGAGAGTTTTGATTACAATAAAGAAATATTTGATTACACCAATGAATATATGGGGTCTCATGGCCGTGTGCCTGAGTGTCTGGTCGCGAATCTGGGGACCCGGGTTCGATCCCGACCGACGCCAAAAATTACATCGCATTTTAATGGCACAAAATTGACCCCTGTGGTGCACTCTCCACGACAACTATGGGTGCCCGTAAGGTGACGCCTGGTAAGCGCCCGCACGGTACAAATATTCCATCAATACCGATATCTGTACAAAGCAGATTGGCACACCCAGCAATGGGTAATATGCCGTGATGAAATATTTATTTTATTTTTATTTTTACCAATGAATATGACTAATTTCACAATAAAAATATAATATTTTTTATTGTACGAATCATAAAATTGCACGTATTTAACGTAATTTGACATGAACATTTTTTTATGTTTTTGTCCTAATCCATAGCAAGCTTTATTACAAAAACAAAGAAGTATATAATTTTTAAATATACATATCTCGCTTATACAAAGGGCTAATTTAATAATACTTGATGTGCTACACGCAGAAATTAATTCTCTAAAACATTTATTTCTAAAATCAAAATAAAATCATTTTATTCAAGAAAAACTGTTAACAACTTCACGTAATGTACCACTTCCGGTTAGCCTATTTTAACCAATATCTATTATGTTATTTCGATTGACATAAAAGTCTTGTATACCAAATTTGAATAGTTTTGGATTATATTTTAAAACAGTTTTTCATTAAAATCTATTATAGGCTTCATTTAAAGTGCCACTTCTGGAAATTGTGTAATAACCAGAAAGGGAGGTGCACAACTAGATGTTATAGGAGTCCTAAATACAAAATTTCAACTTTCTACGGCTTAGCGTTTTTGAGTTATGCGAGATACGGACGTACGTACGTACGTACAGACGTCACGACGAAATTAGTCAAAATGGATTCAGGGATGATCAAAATGGATATTTCCGCTGAAATCTAAAAACCGAAATTTTTCGCGATTACAATACTTCCTTTACTTACGTACAAGGAAGTAAAAATATATTCACATATACTACCTGCTGAAGATCTAATAATAGTCGATTATTTTCTGTTTCCCGTTGAAAATATTCGTGTTCATTATGCACAAATTGAATAGCTTGCCTTTCCAAAGTTTTTCCTTTCTCTTCCATGATTATGTTCAATAAAATCGCGGAACAAAATTAGAAAATTATTCTTTGATTTTGATTGAACGTCAAATCGGGCGTCAAATTCAAAAAACAAACTCCGCCACTGGATTTGCTTTAACGTAAAGGGCAGTTCAATAGATAATTGCATATCAGCAACTCATCGACATACGTTCCCATTACTTTTAGTGTGTTAGAGAGCAATGTGAATACGGAACAAATATCTGTCATATAGCATAAATCACGTAGACATACGTTAAATAATCTATCTCTTTCTAATACATAATGTTGCTATACTACCGCTATATAAAATGTTGTTTATTCTTTCTTCGAACAAATGGCCTTGAATTGCCATCTTTCGTGAACCAAATTATGTTAAAAATTGTTTATTTGTAACACTTGAAAATATATTTAATTAGGAATCTAGGCGTCCTGTTAACTACCCCTGTACAATAAAGTCACTGTTCAGCCCGTAGGGTTGTTGTATTTCTCTATTATATTTATAAGTATATGGAGGAGATATTATTCAACTATTTTATAGTTTATTAAAATAATTAGCCAATTTATGTATGCAACTATCTAATTTCACCCCATACATCACAAATTTGGGCACATAATCTTTTAAATTGATGATTATACGTATTTTCATATTTCCGGACGGTTTTACAGAACAGTAGACATACACTGCCCGGTCGCTGAACGATGCGTCGCTAACTTCACTCCCATGAGAATTTTTGGAAAAACAAAAGCACATCTGAGATGACCCCTCAAAGACGCACCACATGTCCCATTTAACCAAAGTCGTATCTCTTATAGTTTCCGAGATCCCAATGGTGGCCTTCAAAATCCTGACATCCTGTACATGTGTTTGCTGGGTCTGTGCAATTTTTTTGCATAAATTTCACTAGAAATTCATTCGAATACAAACAAAAAAGAAATTGTGAAATTAACAAAAAATACGTGAAGTAGATAGCGTCAATTTGGCAGCATAAAACTGATATTGTCATAACTACCCGTAGTTTTTTTTTTTTCAAAACTTTTACTAGAAATACAATGGAATACAAACGAAATACAAACGATCTGTGTAATTTTTAAAAGGAATTACGTAAACTTTACTGCTAGCGTGAACTTGGCAGTATAAAAATGAAAATGCCATATCTTTCGGTAGAAATTTTTTTCAAATTTTTTATTAGAAATACAATCAAATACAAACAAAATACAAACGATCTGTGAAATAAAAAAAAAAAATTACGTAAACTTTGCTGCTAGCGTGAACTTGGCAGCATAAAAATGATATTTTCATAACTTCCCGTAGAATTTTTTTTCAAAATTTTTAATAGAAATACAATGGAATACAAACGAAATACAAACGATTTGTGAAATTTAAAAAAAAAAATAAGCAAACTTTGCTGCTAGCGTGAACTTGGCAGAATAAAAATAAAATGCAATTTATTAACGTTAATTGCGCAATACAAATAATATTTAGTAAAATACAATGAAATACAAACGAAATACAATCGATTAAGTGCATTTGTATTAATTTTTTTAAATATGTTGCTGCCAAGTTCACGCACCTGAATTTGAGCTATATGATGTTTTTATTTGAAACTTGATATGAACCTTTTAGTAACTCTGAAAGTTTAGTACATAAATTACATATGATTTAGATCCGTTTGAATAAAATCATTATACCCATTGAATAAAGTTTGAAAAACTGAACAAAATAACATTGGAACATTAGAAGGACGATTTCTCAAAAACTATAATACTTAATATCTGTTAACTATGTATTTCTCAATCGTACATTACTTGAAAGAGTTGAAAAGGTTTTGGTAGTAATTGAACAACTGTGTAACAGCTTGGAAAGTGATCTTTAAATCTCACCGCTGGCTAACCAAAAGTTGTAACAGGGATACTAGCAGTATTTTTATATCATCCCGCTAGCTATCAAAAGTTGTAACACAATTACAAACTTTATTTATACATCACATCGGTAACTACTAAAAGTTGTACCAGGTACGGTAGGGGCAACAGAAATAGATGATCGAGATGGGTAGCGTTTAACACTGCTTAGTCCTGCACAATATGAAAATTTATTTGACCCGAGAGTAAAACACTAATTTTATTAATGTAAAAACTATTAAGGTCAAAGGTAGCGGAAATGCTGCCACCACTATCCTTATTTTAAAAGTCCTCGGATAGAAGGACGCGGCCAAAACGGGTTCAAGAAAACAATCAATTAAAATTTGAGTAGTGTCACTAAGTAATTAAATTGATACTCACGCGTTATTCTACGGGTCACTAAGACACACGCTGGAAATGGGTATGAGGCAGAACAAATACGTATTTCCAACAATAACAAAACTATATAATCTTTAATAATTCCCCGCGAACAATAAAATTATATAAGCCAAATAAAACTACAACGCGATCAATTGAATCTATATAAACTTTAAGTTCTTAATTTCTAATTCACAAAATCAATCTCAAGCCTTTTACATCGATCTACAAATATTTCAATAGCGATTCACAAAGAATAAAACAAAATCAAATACAATTACTTACATGAGTAAAACACACAGTTATACCAAATCACACCACGATGAGAGAGCCCACAGTACAATTTAATTGGTTATTTCACACAGAAATACCAAGCTCAGTCGAAGACACACAGTCATAGACATGAACAACAAAAACAATCAGACAACAAGTCTACACGAAGTAAGACAACAAGCAACAAGAAGAACAAGAAGGAGTCAGAGTCAAAACTCTGACTTTATACTCTGCAAGGGTAGAAACCAGTGACTCTCAAACCCCTTAATTTCGGCTCATCTCATCTATAAAACTCGAGACAGTTTACAGTTTCTTACGAAAACTTAATAGTGTTCACTGTGACACCAAGTAACGGACAAATACTTCTAAGAACTCAAGAGCTCTGCACAAAGCTCTACCCTAGAGACTTTTTGTAACATCCATCCAGAAACCTAATTTTACCCTGTCTCATAAATATTTCAACCTAAGAAAACACAAAACTACAAGTTTTAACGGAAAAATTCCTACGAAACAAATACGTAATAGTCGCTACGCCGGACTATTACAACTGCAAATAATAGATTCTTGTAAAAATTCTTCTAAATATTATTTTTTGAATTTTTTTGTTCTTGATACATATAAATATTCTATATCTTTTATAGATTTAAAGATAAAGAAATATAATATATAAAATAATCTGTTGTAATAAATCTCACAACGCAAATAATGTCATAGAAACCAATTGAAAAATTAAAATGTTTGTAACTGACATTATATTATTTCTTATTGTTTTAATAGTTAAATATTTAAAATTATAGGTATATTACCCTTCAGAAAAACTGTCAAACCCGACCGAATTGAAAACCTGTCAAAAAATTAGATTTGGACAAAATTTCTTCATAGGGCGAGCAGTCTTGTGACTTTGTTGGCGTTGACAAGCAGATATGAGGGCCCGAGTAAGAAAGACAGCTACATAGATTTATAATGTCATAATTTTCCATTGCAAATTTCATAATTTTCCAATTCCATATGGATTGTAAATTCTACACTCCTGGTGTCAATTTAACAACTTGAACTCAGACAATCTTTAAATTTTGAATCAAAAACTATGACATTTGATATCTATATACATAATTACTAGCTGTCATTCTGATACGGGCCCCCATATCTGCTTGTCAAGGCGAACAATTTCACATGACTGCTCGCATTCTATAGAATGAATTTAAAATTAAAAAATCTAAATATAGAAATCTGTTGTGGCCAGCACAATACCTCTCGCCATTTTCATGCGCGAGCAGTCATGTGACTTTGTTGGCCTTGACAAGCATATATGGGGGCCTGTGTCAGAATGACAGCTAGTAATATTATACATAGGTATCAAGTATCATAATTTTTCATTCAAAACATTATGATTTTCCAAATCCATGTGGATTATTTTCCTCGACAAGTATATTCCATACTATTGATGACAAATAAACATCAGAATATTTTGAAATTTTGAATGTAAAATTATGATATATGACAATTGTGACATCTGTGTAAATAACTACTAGTCGTCATTCAGACACGGATCTTCATATCTGCTTGCCAAGGCCAACAAAGTCACATGACTGCTCGCGCCCTATAAATAATGAATTTAACATTTCTTGTACACACAATTTTTTGAAATTGTATCTCTTTTTTCGTCCTATGAGAATTTTTGTCCGACTATTCAAATATGTTCAAAATTCTTCAAATTCATTTACGGTATTAGCGGTATTTCTTAAGGATGTATGTACTATTAACATACCTTTATTTTAAATACATATTTAAGTAATAATACAATAGTATATATTATATGTACTCATATCTCCCAGAAAAAGATGATACTGACATTTTGCATTTATTTGTCAATTACAAAAATTTAAATATCGCAACTGTTTTTTGGGAAACGAGACTTATTAAAACAGATTATTCTATATTATTGTGACGTGCGCCCCTGTGAGAATCCGCCACTGAAAGAATGTACCAGAGCGATGACGTAATCCCGGAAACTACAAGTTTTAATGGAAAAATTCCTACGAAACAAATACGTAATAGTCGCTACACCGGACTATTACACTTCATCAAGACTTCCAAATGTACCAAGGGTAATACATGTAGATTTCGTCATCAAGAACTGTTCCGGGACGAAACAGTCTTAAGGAGGGGGCAGTGTGACGTACGCCCCTGCGAGAATAGTACACGAGCTCCGCCACTGAAAGAATGTACCAGAGCGATGACGTAATCTCGGAATTTCCCAGATGTTGAAATCCCCGCAACGCGCCGGCTATAGGGTAAATACGCCGTGACCCAATTCTTTTGTATACATGTCATTGTCGCTTCAGAGGGTTCTAGAATGATATGAGCTGTATAAATACCGGCCGAAAGAAAGCGGAGGGATAGTCTGATATATATAAGCAACGAGCAATGAACTTGGTGATATATGTAAATATACAGTTTACCAGTTGTTAACATAAATAAATGTAGTTATATAAATAAGTGTAGTGATATAAATATTGTATAGATAAATAATCGTAGTGTTTAAGCATTTAATAATATTCTTAGTGTTTATAATTACTTAATTATAGTGTTAGTTGTTTTTATTATCTTTTAATATTTAATCCTTAATTAATTATCGTTTAATAAACGTATTCCTTTAGTTAATAATATTTGTCTGCATTTTACACTTCACCCATATAAATAAAAACGTTACATTATTATATACTAATCTCCAAACCTATAACGAGATATAATAAAAAAATTAATTGTGTCAGATTGAGAATTTAATTTTTTTTATTATTTGTAGTAACAAATTTTCAAAAAATAATATTTAGATTTTTTAGAAACGACCACTTCCGGTTTCCAATTGTTAGCAGAACCTATTCAACTCTTCCCATTACTGTTACATTGAGGAATCCGTAGTTACATAGCTCTTTAGTCTTATAGAATTTGAGAAATCGTACCTACAACAACCTGACACACACCCACACTTACACACACACACACACACACACAGACATTATCGTAAAAATGTTATAATCGGATTCTAGGGACCTTAAAACGTGCTTATTCACTAAAATCTGGATATGATATTTTTATCATGAATACAATACCTCCCTTAGCGAAAGGTAAAAAGTACTATGGGGACTCTTCTCCGTCGCATGGAATGGTTCATAATAGTCCACTACTCTTAGATCCACGGCATCCTCTCCATGCAAGGCAGCACTAACTAGCTCTAATAAATTTTGAGTTGGCACCAACCTCATTAAAATTTAAAAAAAGAGAAAAATCTGTTGTGGCCATCACATACCTCTCGCGCCCTTTCCATTGTGGTATATATAAATATTGTATTTAACATTTCTTGTACACAAAAATTCTAATTACACTTAAGGGTGCGTTAACGTATTGCGGGTCGCATACACAAAATAGTGATTTTTTTGTCAACAATTTCTCTTTTCTGTGTAATGATATTTCTCTTAAACATACATAATTAAAATACATATTTTTTTGTTTGTGGAATGAAATAAATTTTAGTTATTTTACGTTATTGTTGACAATAATAAAAAAAATATTTCTCGAACTGAATGATAAAATCGCGCCAAATTTATCTCAAACCATAAAGTTTGTAAAAAATGTTAGTAATACTAAATTTGAACTTTATTACTCTGCTGGATTTTGAGAAATTGGTGTCAAAATATATGGTGAAATAATTGGCCTCAGTAGCAAAAGTTTTCGTCAAATAGTTCACACTATTTTCTATAGATGTCTATTCTCGTGTGTCGGTATTATAGAGTAAAGCGTGGCAAATTTAAAATGAGACAATATATAATATTGATAATAAGATTGATTTTAATTGCAACAAATGGAATACTTTTTACATTATTAATTTAGAAAAATATATGTATTCTACATATAAACTAATATAATTGTAAAAAATATTTTATTTGTATTATTTCAAAGAAGTTTTAATGAAGTCGTGTGGGCAAAGAAATCGAAACAAATGTTCAGAATCATAATTTTTCTTCATATACGAACAGTTATTTATTAGAATAAATCAAATGTTTAATTCTAGATCTTTAATTTTTAATTGACAAAAAAGCAAAATATTTTATTTTGTAAAGTTATATAAATAATTAATGAAACTAAAAATTGAAATAAATTTAAAATCTCTGTGAAAGATAAAAAATACAATAAATAAACAATTAACAATATTTGAGAAAAACTAAATATTTATATAGATTTGTATAATTTTAGTAACATTTGTATAAAATAAAAATAAAATCAATTTATTTGCAATTGATAATTATGTCCACACGTGTCGCAATTCGCAAATGAGAGACACGATTTGTCTATACCTGCCGCATCTACCCTTTGTATTTTTGAGTGGGGATAGGAATATATGGGTAATAAAGTAAAATGGTTCACTGGCCCTTTGTTCTCGCGTTTCTACAAATTATTCTTCTATTGTTCAGAACTTTTTTTAATCATCGGCAAATGGATATTAGGTTAAACATGTCGGTAAGCAATGGTTAATACCGACAAGTGACAGATTTGTTGTTCTTAAAAGTCAATAAAACTCTTTTGATTATAAGGCATGTGTAATAATAATGATATAATTAGTTTAAAAATAATATATTTATAAAATTATAGGTAATTTATTTCATAAAAACCCCTACTTAGATATCTTATTTTTTATTTGTTGAGCTTTTTGTATATATTCCGGGTCTAAGCCTATTATTGCCTCTAATAATTTCGGGTAATACGCACTCCAGATAAAATCGCTCAAAAAATTATGTCTGCACTCCCAGAAAGTACATACAAAATTAAAATGCCAATTTATGCCATTTATGGAAAGGTTGAATCTCCGCCTTCCACCCGCTTGATATTGGTTGCATTACGCGTCATATTTCTGTTGAATTTCATTAGAAATCCCCTAGTATTTTACCTCGAATTGCCGCTCTTTGTTTCTATACCGCAATAACAACCCTAATCAGCCTTTACCGCAGCCACACCAGGGCGGCAATGGCACATTATAGAATCATATGTAAGTACTGCAAGGACAGTGAAAGAAATTATTTGATTTAATAACATTTTTATTACAATTCCAGATTCATTTTGGCTTTTTTATTGTAGATTTTTCTATATTTATATATAACACCATCAGATATTTTTTTATAAGGAAAAAAATAACCAAGATCAGAGAGTCCGCATCTAGTGTCTCCGCTATAACCAAGAGTCGCGAATAGAATATTACTTTCATAAATAACTCGTGTGTTTCATGTTCAATTGTTTTTATTTTATTTTTCATTAAAGTAGTTGGATAAAATACTACTAATTTGCTCATTAACCTTCTCTCTATTTCTTCAAATACAGATATTTTAATAGAGAATCATTTGACTGAATCACCCGTATGTTTATTTATTTGAGGAATAATATCCCTTTTTTTGGAAATAAGTAAATTTTTGGATTGCAGTCAAAATTATTTTATTTTCGGCCTCAACCGGTTTCAGCATCCCTTGTGTCTTCTTCAGGAGCTATAAATTGTTACAAAATTTTGAAAAAACTTGTAAATACGTCGTTTGCTTACGTGAGAATTTTTATACATTTGTATGAAGATAAACACATTAAAATATATACACACTAAAACTAAATAAATATAATAAAATACTCATTTATTTACTTTACTCCGATCCGTTTGACCTACATAAATGGCGTCGCAGTATGATCATTTTATTTCATATATTTCGCTTTTTTATGGATCATTTTATTGTTTACTAAAGTGTTTTTTTTTTATTCAAACGAGTCGTAGCGTTAATCTTAGATTCATAGAACATATTAGTGCCATTTCGAAAACTAAATGTACATCAAATGTAGCCAAACACTGTATATTGGAAAATCATAATGTTAACGTAAAAAAATGATTTGTGAAACATCTGTGTTCTAAAGGATTAAAGATGAACTATTTAGAATCAATGAAAATAAAATAAAGTTCTTAGGAACGAACAAATAGACCTTTATAAATCTCCATTGATTTGTCTACTTTGATCCCCCTTCTTGTAATTATACCTGGTATTTAAATTGTATCATGTTTTCGTCTCATTTAGTTCTTTCCTGATGATGGCCGAACAAGCCAAAATACGTATTGAAATAAAATTGCACTTATTGAAACTAACCGAGTATTTATTTATATTTTTTTGTAATATCATTTTTTATACTATATCATTTAATATTTGAGAATACTGCGTTAGGACATGTTAATGTACTTCTAAAATTTATACAAAAAAAAAATCCTGCAAAATAGCTATTTTCTTTGTAACTGAACAAATTGAAAATCTATCCAGCATCTGACCAAGACGGACATTGGACGAAAGTTGTAAAAGTTAGCGGTCGGCTTATTCGCTTTGTGCCTTCCAGGTAGACAACGAAAAATACCGTTATGTTAGTATGGATCAGAACCGTAATACGCCATCTATTAGGGATATTTGTATATATATACAGAGTAGTTGTACGTTAAAGCGCTACTACATCATGGCGCTGTTTAGAAAACGCACCCTTAATCTTTATATTTACGGCTCAGTCAAATTGGCCCGCCTTTTTGGTATTTCCAAAAAATTCTTAATGTGGTAAATTCCCCATGTTTTGTGCTTAAGTGCTCCCCATATATTATTTTTTGCGCTTCTCTTAATCATGAGTTATAAATTGACATTAGCCTATCCTTTTTGGAAATTACTAAGTTTTCTTTATTGTTTATATAGATCTAGGTATGCGCTATTTTGCGACATTAACATATTTTTTTTTGTAATTATTTATAATTTATTTTATTGAAAATCAAAACTGCTAGGGGCCAACTTGACACCAAAAAAAAATTTTTTATTGTATATTTTTGTATTGCAATCATATTTACATTCAATGCGCTTTTTAGCTCCATAAATATATTTTTTGCACTTGTATTCAATTAAATTATAATTAAATATACAAGTTAGGAAGGGTTGTATTGACAAACAGCCTTCTCTTTAAAAATTACTAAATTTTCGACATTGTTTGGATAGGTGTACACAACATGCGCTTTTCTGCGCTATTGAAATAAATGATTGCGCTTACATACTATTTTCTTAATTAAAAATCAAAACTGGTAGGGCCAACTTGACGCCTAAAATAAATACATTATGTTGATTTGTTTTGCAATGAAATTAAACGTAGGTACATGGCGCTTCGTCGCTGCATAAATAACTTTTTTACACTTGACTTCATTATTGTAATAAAAGAAATTATAACTTAGCTATATATACTATTTCGTGAACCTCTCAAGGTTACGCTGGAACATGCGCACTGGTTGTAAAGAAGGGAATAGGCAGTAGATACAGTTGTCTCAGTCTATCGCGCTACGCTGTACTTGGCCCCGCCCCGCAGCTGTTTACTGCATGCGCAAGGATGACTTTTGGAGGTTCACAAAAAAAAGTAACAGAGCTATACAAGTTAGTGCGGGGGGGGGGGGCATTTTAACAATAGCTTTTCCTATACAAATTACCAAGTTTACTTTATTATTTTTTAGTGTAATTATGTGTCATATTTTGTCCTTTATATGGTGTACACTGTTGGGCAAAAAAAGTTATTATTATTAAAGTTATTATTATTTGAATAGGTTTACATATGCGCTTTTCTGCGCGACGACATACATTGTCTCGCTTGCCTTGATACCTAAATTTTTTTTCTCATAGAAATTAAATGTAGGTACATGGTTCTTCGCTCCATAAATATTATATATTATTGCACTTGTTTTCATTAAATTGAAAAGTTAGGGTGGGTCACATTATTATTATTAATAAAAGATCAAAACTAGTGGGACCAAGTTTTTTATTTTATTACATGGAATTATAATGTTATTGAAATTAAAAGGTTAAAAATTTGGTAATGGGCTATTCCACCATTATTTTTATATAATTTCTTCTTATAAGTAAAACTAAGACTGTTGGCGAAAATCCGGTTAAAAATTCTTATTAATAAGCGTGTTATGGTCCCCAAAGTTTGAAAAACGTATTTGTAACATCAGGAATATGAGTTGTCACCTCAAAGTGTTTTCTTCGTGGACTTATTTGTTTTTGAAGTACATGTTATTTCTAAATTATATTTATAAAAATCTGATGTGGCCAGCACAATACCTTCCGTCAATCCTGTGTATTATGTACAAATGCCATACATAAATTTTCTTACAAAAGATTCTAAATTTCTAGTAAAATTCTTTCATAAACAAACAATACAAAGGGTACTCGACTCTGACATCTTCTTCTGTAGCTTTTCCCATTTGTTACGGGTCGCAATTTCTTATTTTCTTCTTCCATTCATTTCTGTTTTACGGGTCGTCCTCATTCGGTTGATTTTCTCTGTAGTCTTCCGCACTACAGTCCTTCCATCTTTTGTTTGGTCTTTCTTTGTTTCTTCCACCTTCTATTACTAGCTATTCATTCTTATTCCAATATATTCTTTATCTCTCCTCATTACATGTTTAAGCCAATGTAATCGTCTCTCTTTTATCTTTCTAGAAACTTTTAATACTCGAGTTATTTCCCTTATATTTCCTTATCGTATCTTTCCGTGTCTTCCCCAACATGCACCTCAACATCCTCACCTCTGAAACATTCATTTTCTTTTCATTGTCACTGACATCTATCAGTTAGAATTTTCTTAATATAGTAGCTGTTTCCATGGTTATCGCATAGCTGGCTGATTTATATTGTTTTATTTCTTTATAATTCTTTAATTCTATATCCATGGAATATGAAATATAAAATGCAATCAATTCGTATAGGTAATAGAATATTCTCTAATATTTATAATAACATTAAATGTGTAAATAATATTTAACAGTGTTTTTTCAAGAAAAACTGTTAAAATCTTCAAACGAGGGTACTTCCGGTTCACCAATTATAACCAAAATCTAATCAAGTCTGCATATGGATGTAAGGAAAAGGAATACGTAAGAATTGTAATTTTTGGAACTCTAGTATTGGAGATATTGCGGCCGAAACCGCAGTCACACACACACGCACACACTTGGGCACACACATACAGACATTATCGTAAAAATAGTGAAATCGTATTGTAGAGATCCTAAAACTTGTTTATTCATTGAAAACTCACCACCGAATACAATACCTTCCTTACCTAGAGGTGACGGAAGGTAAAAAATAAACATAACAACACTGTATAAGTCTATACACTTGATACATGCAAGTGTATTTAAATTATTAAGTTTAAGAGCATTGTGTACACTTTGCTCTAGTACTGCGCTCATCGGTGAGGTACGAGAGGGGTAGACCGCGTGGACATAATAGGCGTGGCCTATTATGGAAATCAAACAAACAGCACAGTCAAATATTCCATATGGTTCAGTGCGTTGAGCGTTCCGTTCACAGACCAAAAGTGCCCGTTTAGAAACAGAGTGAAGCGCTCGGAAGTCGTCGAAATATCCTCTCGAGGTTGGGAAAATAACACTAAAGGCTAGAAAGTAACATAATAGATTGAAAAAGGAAGCACTTGGAGGAGAGCGTTTGCGAACGGTCAAGAAGTTGAACAGTTTTTGCGCAATTTGTTGGATACCCGCCCGAAGTCATTCTTCGAAACGGGCATAAAAAAATTACCTGTTCGGTGGGAAAATGCATAACTCAGGAGAGGAACTATATAGAAAAATAATTATAAAGTGTGATTTCTGCCTAAATGTAAAATAAATTTTCTTTTGCAAAAGGCTCGTTTATATTTGAATGACCCTCGTAATTCGGGAAGTAAACAATTCATATAAAAAAATCTAGTTTTGAAACTATTTCATTCCAGAAATCATCTTTGTTTCTATGTTTGTTAGCGAACAACCAAATTGTGGAGCATGATTTGATATTTTATAAAGTTTTTGTAACATATATGTAACTTAAATTTACAATTTTTCTACCGCTCATCTCAAATTTAAAATCACTATTTGATGTTTGTATATTCATTTCGGCTACATTTTCCTGCAAAATTAAATATGTATGTATATACTGCCGAATGTATGGCGGAAGAAATTAATAAAAACAAAAAACTAGTTCATTATCTACATATGTTTTGCAGTCTTCGCCTTCATTGTAATTTCGAATACTCAAAAGTATTGCATTCTCCAATACTTTCCTCAACCATGCCTTCGCCTTCAATGTAATTTTGAATACCTACTCAAAATATTGCATTCTGCAGTACTTCCCTAAACCATGCCATCGCCTTCATTGTTATTTCGAATATTCAAAATATTTCATTCTGCTGTACTTTCCTCAACCATACCCTCAACTGTTTCATTTCGAGTAAAAGGAATATTTTAGCTATTGGTGTCAAAAAATATAGAGAAACAAAAAAAATGTAACAATAAAAATTTTCCGCCCGAAATTAAATTTGGCTAGTTTTTAAATGAATGCATTACTTATATAAAGTTTATTTATACTCATATATCAATTTACCCTATATTCGTATCTTGAAACGAAATTTCTTGAGGAATATTTGAAGATAAAATATTCCAAGAGCTTTTTTAACCATATGTGCTAAATTCAGTTTTCTACATCTAAGAGAAAAAAAAGATTATACATTATAAAATTAACTTTAATAAATACCTAGACACATGCAAATTACCGAAAATCGGTCACTTTAATATGTTGAGAGTGAAGATTTGTTGTATGATGTAGATATTAGTATTTTCGGGTTTTTGCTAACTAAGTGGGACATGTGTGATTTTATGTATGTATTTTCTAAATTTTTAGATTTTTTGCGTTTTGCACTTAATTGCATACGCTTTTTAGTTCCGAAACGTTTACCCATTGTTGCGACTGCGAGAAGCTAACACTGTCGCACAAAACATGCATATTTGATACACATCAATTTATTTGATCCACTGTAAATCTCAAGGACAGCTCAATGTTTCTCAAACACTCCGCTAGGGGCAGTAGTGCACGAGACAAAAATCTTTCCAATTTACGCCATGTAGGACATTCGTTGTACCATTAAATTTTTGAAACTGAAAGCATTAATCAATTTTTCAAATACATGTACATGTTGACGAAGGTTCATTTTATGTTGATGTTATGTTATTTTTCTAAAAAAGTTTACAAATTGTGCAGAAATGCACATTAAATATGCACAAATTGAATTAATTATAATATTGCAAAAATTTAATAATTCAAAATTATATTATTGAACTAACATAGAGCCAACCTTTATCTTTTAATTACACTTTGGTTTATTATTTTATTTATTATAGTTTTTGTGTAAAATGGGTTCGCGTACACCATGTTTTCATCGTTCACGGCAGATGTACATGTAGTGGAAACACTATATACCGGCTATTATGTCATTGTCTAGTGTGCTATAGAAACAATTAATTTGACATATAATGAATTGTACGTTTTAAATAAATATAAACCTCTTGGTAATCTGAAGTTTTTATTACAATTATATTTATTTAAAAACTAAATAACGTTTGTGCGATATGGAGAAGTACCTCAGACCAAGTAGATTTGAAACAGACCCGGATTCTGCTACTGCTGCAAAAGAATGGACTCACTGGCTAAAAACGTTCGAAAACTTTATGGAAATTGTAGAATTTACAAGTGATGAAGATAAATTGAAGGTATTTATCAACTACTTATCTCATAACGTATACGAGCTAATTAATGACTGCACTTCGTACAAAGCAGCAATAACTATACTAAGTGCTATTTATGTTAAAAAGAAAAAAAAAATATTTGCACGTCACCTCTTGGCATCGAGAAAACAACAGTCTGGCGAGACCATTGACCAATTTGTCCAAGGGCTTAAGCTCCTCAGCAAAGATTGTGAGTTCACCGATGTTAAAGCAACTGAACATAGAGACGAATATATACGTGATGCTTTTATAAACGGGCTGACATCTTCACACATAAGACAGAGGTTGTTCGAAAATGATTCGTTTGACCTATCTGAAGCTGTAAAGCAAGCACGAGCTTTGGAGTTAGCACAAGTTCAAGCTGAACGATATCCTACTACTAATTCTTATATCAATGCTGTTTCTAATTCTTCGAAAGATGTCTCTCAAGAACATTCTAAAGCTCAAAACGCCATCTCAGATGAGGTTGAACATGATATAACCGCTGCTGTCAATAAAAAATACAGTCCTAAGTTTTTCTTTTGTGGAAATGATCGCCACGCCCGAATTAATTGTCCAGCTAGAGAGGTAACTTGTAATTACTGTCATAAGAAAGGACATTTTGTCAGAGTTTGCAAAATGAGAACTAAATCGAATACGTCTGCTGCAATCTTGGCTAATACATCTAGTGCATTTACTACAGTTTTGAATAATGCCGTAGTTACCGGTAAAGTCAACGGTTTGAAATCTACCTGTTTAATAGACACAGGAAGTTCCACAAGTTTCATCAATTCAGCATTTGTTTCACAAAATCGCATCAAACTGTATAAAGAGACGGGACAGGTTTCAATGGCTGCTACAAGTTTGAGATCAAACATTGAAGGATATGTCTTAGTTAATCTAGTGCTACTGGGACACGAGTATCCTAGGTTTAAACTAACAATACTTGAAAAATTATGTGCTGATGTTGTTATAGGTCATGATCTTCTGAAACTACATTCAAATGTAGATTTATTTTTCGGCGGCCGGAAACCATCACTCTTAGTTTGTTCCTTTTGCGCAAAGGTGGAACCACCAAA
Organism: Harpalus rufipes; assembly: GCA_951394225.1. Lineage (NCBI taxonomy): Eukaryota > Metazoa > Arthropoda > Insecta > Coleoptera > Carabidae > Harpalus > Harpalus rufipes. Next base: position 24,292,032 of record OX596281.1, on the reverse strand, counting down.
ATTGTTCAATGTTCTCACTGCCGAATGTAGACCTATAGCTACGAAATCTAGAAGATATTCCGACGACGACATGACTTTTATTAAAAAAGAAATAACCAGACTCTTGGAGGAAGATATCATAGAAGAAAGTTGTTCTCCTTGGAGAGCTCAAGTATTAATTGTTAACAATGGAAATAAAAAACGTCTATGCATAGATTATTCTCAGACTATAAATAGATTTACCTTATTAGACGCATACCCTCTCCCAAATATTGACGAATTAGTTCGAAAGGTTGCCTTGGATACAGTTTTTAGTACGATTGACCTCAAACAGGCTTACCATCAAGTACCGATTTCTGTAGAAGAAAAATTATTCACCGCCTTTGAGGCAAATGGTCGTTTGTATCACTATAATAGAATACCCTTCGGGGTAACCAATGGTGTGACTTGTTTTCAAAGGGTAATAGATAAGATCATAACTAACGAAAAATTAACCGGAGTTTATGCCTATCTTGATGATATCATAGTTTGTGGGAAAGACCAAAAGGAACACGATCAAAATTTGGAAAGACTTTTGAATGCTTTAGATAAATACAATTTAGTAATTAATAAAAATAAATGTCAATTTTCCATGTCAAGCATAAAACTACTGGGCCATCTAATTTCACATAAAACAATTCAACCAGATCCTGATCGCTTAAAACCATTATTAGATCTCCCTCTACCACCTGATACATCTTCTCTGAAACGAGCCCTAGGCCTGTTTGCTCATTATTCAAAATGGATTCCTCTGTTTTCAAATAAAATACGAAACTTAACTGACTGTGTCTCTTTTCCGTTGTCATCCGAAGCATCTCAAGACTTTGAAAATCTCAAAAAAGAAATCTGTAAATCAGTTGTAACATCTATTGACGTGAACATTCCATTGACAGTAGAAACAGATGCTTCAGACGTAGCCATAGCTGCAACTTTAAGCCAAGAGGGACGCCCCGTGGCCTTCTTTTCACGAACATTAAACAAATCTGAAAGATTGCACTCATCAATCGAAAAGGAGGCTGCGGCTATCGTAGAATCATTAAAGAAATGTAAGGCATTTCTTATCGGTCGAAATTTTCAACTTATCACTGATCAACAAGCCCTCTCGTTTATGTTTAATTTGAAACATTCGAGCAAAATCAAGAACGATAAAATCATGAGATGGAGACTAGAACTATCGCCTTACCAGTTTGACATAGTATACCGCCCAGGAAAAGACAACATTAAAGCTGATACTCTCTCAAGAATTTGTAGCGCCACATCTGATAAAAAATTATTTGACCTCCATCAGTCACTCTGCCACCCGGGAATAACGAGGATGTTCCACTGGGTGAAAAGTAAGAACTTAAACTATACGTTAGAAGACGTTAGAAAAATGTCATCTGCTTGTCCTATATGTGCAGAAGTGAAACCGCGATTCCATCATTATCAGGGTTGTTCAATAAAAGCCACAACACCATTCGAGCGTCTCAACGTCGATTTTAAGGGGCCGCTCCCTTCTAAAACTAAAAACCGTTATCTTCTCACTATTATTGACGAATATTCTCGTTTCCCATTCGCCTACCCTTGTCAAGACTTGTATGCTTCAACTATAATTGAATGTTTTTCCCAGTTATTCTCAATTTTCGGAGCACCCGCTTACATTCATTCTGATAGAGGAACAAATTTCCTTTCTCGAGAATTAACGGAATACCTTCATTCTAACGGAATAGCTACAAGCCGCACGACCCCATACAACCCACGAGGAAATGGGCAGATTGAACGCTACAACGGTACGATTTGGAAAACAATATCGCTAGCTCTTAAAAGAAATCAAATGCGTCCTATAGACTGGGAATGTGTCCTGACAGAGTCACTTCATTCTATCAGGTCCCTCCTATGTACTGCAACTAATTGCACTCCACACGAAAGATTCTTCAAACACCTTCGGAGATCTACGAATGGAGACTCTTTGCCTTCTTGGTTAATCGCCCCAGGCCCAGTTTTTCTAAAGAGAAATGTCCGCTCCAGCAAATACGAAGATCTAGTGGAAGAAGTGGATTTAATTGAAGCCAATCCACAATACGCCCATATTAGACGAAAAGACGGAACTGAATCAACAGTGTCACTAAGACATTTAGCACCAAGGGGGGAAAAGGACCTTGTAACAATAGAAACTCAAGAAACAACTGAATTTGAAACACCTGACTCATTAACTTTTCCTGACGACAATAAACAGACCTCTGACGCTATTCCTACTGACTCTAACAATCAAGATCCAACTCCAGAATCACCAACTCAAGATCCTATTAACCCACGGCCCGTCAGAAATAAAAAACGTCCTGATTACATAAAAGATTACGTTTGCAATTAAACACCTACCGTTTGTTCCTAATACTTTGTTTATATTTAATTGAATTTATGTTTTTAAAATTTTATAATTTTGTTTGAAATAAGCAGGGGAGAATGTAGTGGAAACACTATATACCGGCTATTATGTCATTGTCTAGTGTGCTATAGAAACAATTAATTTGACATATAATGAATTGTACGTTTTAAATAAATATAAACCTCTTGGTAATCTGAAGTTTTTATTACAGTACACAATGCTCTTAATACAAGAACTTTATATTAAAATAAAAACTGTGACTCTATTTGAAACTATGTACTTTCATAGATTGAAGACTGGGTGGCTTTACTGAAATATCATAATGTCATAATTATCAAATGTCAATGTCAAACCTCGCGAAACATATGAATTCAAACGATTTTTAAAGAATATAATATATAATTTTGAATGTAAAAGTAGCAGTATGAAGACGAGAAGAGAAGAGATATATTAATAGAGATAGTAAAGGAGATATGTCTAGATTCTAGATGGTTGGTGTTATAAAACTAAGGTTGGAGTTAACAATTTCAAATTTAAATAATTGATTTTTTTAAACGTCAGATGAGTATCACCAAGTAATATAAAATACTCTAAATGAATGTATAAAAGTATCCAAAATCCAAAAATATTTTACCAGCATCAAATGTCAGGATCTTTATAATGATTTACCCATGGAGCGATTTAACTATGTATATGCACTCTTTGAGATCAAATACGAACCCCAATTTGTAATAATGAATTAAGAATAGTTTGTTTTCATAACCGGAATCTGCCAAAAAAATCCTTGATGTGTGTGGTTAGGTCACTGTCTGAAGGTGCGTTATCGGTTCCTCGCGTTATTTATTAATTTATACTATCATCATAATCATTAAAAATATTTTACGTTCACCGTTTATTAATAGGTTATATTAATGTATAGAAAATCATCCATTAATGATCCCCTAGTAATGCATGATTTTTATTAATAAACGATTTTAGTGGATAACCATAGATATCACATACCATTGCTGAACAATTGAAAAAAAATTATGTGTCAAACGTTACTAACCTAAAAATATTTGTCATGGAATAAAATTGGAATTTCCAATTTAGTAAAATACGGCAACTAACACATGTGTTAATTATTGTAATTAAAATGTCTCAGTCATTAATCGCCTTCATTAATACACTTGATAGTTAAATAACTATTAATATATCCACTTTATTAATAAATTTGCACTATGTAGAAATGTAATGTACATACGAATAAACCCTTCATTCGCTACCCAACTACCGAGTAATTTATTACGCGAATAATAGATGTTATTCTTTCGAATAAATTTATTTGTAAGTGAAAACAACAAAAATATTTATCCAAAGGTCAAATTTATTCGCAAGTGAAAATACCGGCCCTAAATGTGAAATAACACTGCATTCTAGCTTATACGTCTTTAAGATACTTTTTTATGTTCTTTGCAATAGCGATGCAGAATTTTTTTATCACTCTTAGCTATTAAATTATGACGTCAAAGTTATAATTTTTATGTGGGAAACTATATAAGAATAATTGTCGAATAGCCCATTAACTATATGTAATCTTTCAATTTCAATAACATTATAATTCAATGAAATAAAATTTAAAAAATTGGTCCTACTAGTTTTGATCCTTTATTAATAATAATAATAATGTGACCCAACAAAAACTTTTCAATTTAATGAAAACAAGTGCAATAATATATAATATTTATGGAGCGTAGATCCATGCACCTACATTTAATTTCTATGAGAAAAAAAAATTTAGGTATCAAGTTGGCGCTGCCAATTTAGATTTTTACTAAAGAACTATGTATGGATTGACGGAAGGTATTGTGCTGGCCACATCAGATTTTTATAAATATAATTTAGAAATAGCATGTACTTCAAAAACACAAGTCCACGAAGAAAACACTTTGAGGTGACAACTCATATTCCTGATGTTACATATACGTTTTTCAAACTTTGGGGGGACGCTTATTAATAAGAATTTTTAACCGGATTTTCGCCAACAGTCTTAATTTTACTTATAAGAAGAAATTATATAAAAATAATGGTGGAATAGCCCATTAACAAATTTTTAACCTTTTAATTTCAATAACATTATAATTCCATGTAATAAAATAAAAAAACTTGGTCCCACTAGTTTTGATCTGTTATTAATAATAATAATGTGACCCACCCTAACTTTTCAATTTAATGAAAACAAGTGCAGTAATATATAACATTTATGGAGCGAAGAACCATGTACCTACATTTAATTTCTATGAGAAAACAAAATTTAGGTATCAAGTTGGCGCTGCCAATTTAGATATTTACTAAAGAACTAGGCAAGCGAGACAATGTATGTCGTCGCGCAGAAAAGCGCATATGTAAACCTATTCAAATAATAAAGTAAACTTGGTAAATTGTATAGGAAAGGCTATTGTTAAAATGCCCTCCCCCCCCCCACTAACTTGTTTAGCTCTGTTACTTTTTTTGTGAACCTCCAAAGGTCATCTTGCGCATGCAGTAAACAGCTCCGGGACGGGGCCAAGTACAGCGTAGCGCGATAGACTGAGACAACTGTATCTACTGCCTATTCCCTTCTGTACAACCAGTGCGCATGTTCCAGCGTGACCTTGAGAGGTTCACGAAATAGGATATATAACTAAGTTATAATTTCATTTATTACAATAATGAAGACAAGTGCAAAAAAATTATTTATGGAGCGATGAAGCGCCATGTACCTACGTTTAATTTCATTGCAAAATAAATCAACATAATTTATTTATTTTAGGCGTCAAGTTGGCCCTACCAGTTTTGATTTTTAATTAAGAAAATAGTATGTAAGCGCAATCATTTATTTCAATAGCGCAGAAAAGCGCATGTGTACACCTATCCAAACAATATCGAAAATTTAGTAATTTTTAAAGAGAAGGCTGTTGTCAATATAACCCTTTCTAACTTGTATATTTAATTATAATTTAATTGAATACAAGTGCAAAAAATATATTTATGGAGCTAAAAAGCGCATTGAATGTAAATATGATTGCAATACAAAAATATACAATAAAAAATTATTATTTTTTTTGGTGTCAAGTTGGCCCTACCAGTTTTGATTTTCAATAAAATAAATTATAAATAATTACAAAAAAATTAGGTTAATGTCGCAAAATAGCGCATACCTAGATCTATATGAACAATAAAGAAAACTTAGTAATTTCCAAAAAGGATAGGCTAATGTCAATTTAGCCCTTCCTAACTTATTATATTAGTAACTCATGATTAAGAGAAGCGCAAAAAATAATATATGGGTAGCACTTAAGCGCAAAACATGGGGAATTTACCACATTAAGAATTTTTTGGAAATACCAAAAAGGCGGGCCAATTTGACTGAGCCTATTTTTACATATTTTCTATAATTTTAAATTCATTCTATGAGCAAGTTTTCTCCTACTCTTCTAAATGTTCGAGGTTTTTCCAATTCATTAATGGGATTGGCGTTATTTCTGAAGGGTTCATGTAACATACCTATAATTTTAAATATATATTTAATAAAACTATAAGACATATTAAATATAGTTCCCAGAAAAAGCCTTCAGTACTATCTCTGAATTTTTAACACTGATATAGTGACATATATCTGTCAATTACAGACATTTTAATTTCTCAAGTAGTTACCATAGAGATGTTTGGGCTGTGAGCAGGCTGTGAGATTTACTACAACATATTATTTTATAGATTATATATCTATATCTTTAAATCTATAGAAGGTATAATAAAAAAATAAATGTGTCGGATAGATAATTTTGTTTTGTAATATTTGTAATAACATAAATATTAAAAAAAATATATATTTAGAAGATTTTTGTTAAAATATTTCTACTTCCGGTTGTCCAATTGTTACCAGAATCTATTCAACTCTTCCCATTACTGTTAGATTGAGGAATCCGTAGTTACACAGGTCTTTAATCTTATAGAATTTGAGAAATCGTACCTCCAACGTCCTCACACACACAGCCATCATAGTATAAATGTTACAATCGGATTCTAGGGTCCCTAAACCTTAAATCGTGCGTATTCACTAAAATCTGGATTTGAGATTTTTAGCATGAATCCAATAAAGAAAATAAAAAATCTGTTGGGGCCAATACAATACCTTCCGTCAATCCTGTGTATTATGTATAAATTCCATACATAAATTTTCATGAAAAAGATTCTAAATTGCCAGTTAAATTATTTCATAAACAAACTATGCAAATTGCACTTGACACTAATATCTTCTTCTTTAGCTTTCCCCATTCGGTAGGGGTCGCTATTTTTTATTTTCTTCTTTCACTCATTTCTGTTTTACATGTCGTTCTCATTCAGTTCCTTTTCTCTCAAGCCTTCCGCAATACAGTCCTTCCATCTTATCTTTGTTCTGTCTCTGTTTCTTCAACCTTCTATTACTAAGCTATTATTCTTCATTTCTCCACATGACATTTTCAAACCAATGTAATCATCTCTCTTGTATCTTTCTAGAAACTTGTAATACTAGAGTTATTTCCTTGCCTATCTTTCCGTGTCTTGCCCAACATCTACTTCAACATGCTCATCTTTGTCACATTAATTTACTTTTTATTGATACTGACATCTGTCAATTTGAATTATATGAATATATTAGTAGTTTCCATGTTGGCTGAATTATAAAATTTAATATCTTTAAAATTCTTTAACTCTGGCTATTGATTATGAAGTATAAAATGCAATCAAATCGAATATAGAGAATAATATATTCTTTAAGTTATAATAACGCTAAATATCAATAAATCAAATTTAACTGTTAAATCTTCAAATGAGGCTACTTCCGGTTCACCAATTATAACCAAAATCTAATCAGTTGTTCTTCTGGATGTAAACTTGAGGAATACGAAAAAAAATATAATTTTTGGAATCTTGGTATTGAAGTTATGCGATCCGAAACTTTCGTCACACACACACACACACACACACACACACACATATATATACAGACATCATCGTTAAAATGGTAAAATCGTATTATAGGGACCCCTAAAACATGCTTATTCACTAAAAACTCATCATTGAATTTTTTGACCAAAGACAATACCTTCCTTACCTAAAGGTGACGGAAGATAAAAATAGGTATAAGTACAATTTTTGCATGCAAGAAATGTTAAATACAATACTTACGTAACCAAAAATTGAAGTGGGAGAGGTATTTTGGTAACTGATCAAGTACCATCTGTTTTATAATATGAGGTCTTAATAATTGTTAGCCTCATCTATAAATGAATTTTGTTTGAAAAGCTAGCTCCAGATACCTACATCAGACCTAGCATCAGCAAGCTCCAATAGTAATTGATCTAGCGCAATCTGTTTATAACTCCGACGCCTGTCTAATTGTTATACAAATGAATTTTATTTAAAAAGCTAGTCCCGGATACTGCAGACCTAGCACCAGCTCCAGCTGCTCCAGTGGTAACAGATCTAGCGCCATTTATTTTATAATTCGAGGTCTTAATAATTGTTAGCCCCATCTACAAATAAATTTTGTTTGAAAAGCTAGCTCCGGATACTTTAGACCTGGCATCAGCTTGCTCCAGTGGTAACTGATCTAGCGCCATCTGTTTATAACTCTGACGCCATTGTAATTGTTAGTCCCCTAATTCCAATACAAATCAATTTTATTTGAAAAGCTAGCCCCGGATATTTCAGAACTAACACCAGCTTACAAAAATAAAGAAATATCTTGAATCTTTTTACCTCTCGCTAAGCTGAAAAGGTTTTGATAATAATTGGACAACTGAAAGTAGCTGATTCTTAAAAAAAAATCTTCCAAATATTATTTTTTGAATTTTTTTGTTCTTGCTAGTTAGTATTAAAGAAGAGTAAATTCTCTATCTGATACATAGAAATATTTTATTATATCTTTTATAGATATAAAGATAAAGAAATGTAAGGTATATAATAATCTGTTGTAATAAATATCACAACCCAAATAACGTCATGGAAACCAATTGAAAATTTAAAATGTTTGTAATGTACAGGTAAATGAGGAGTTATTTATTGGTGTTATTTTTGTTTATAATTTGTATTCCGGAGTGTATTTTTTAAATATGTGAGCGCGCGAAGTAGGAATTTGTATAGGAAAATATACAAAGCGAGGCATGTATAGGGCGAGCTATGTACATTATGACAATGGCCAAATTTATTGAATTGCGTTTCGCTTATTATGTCACTAAAATTACGAAATTTACTGGGAGAGTACGTCAAGTGGCGCCACGAACGACGTAACATTGTACCATTTTAACAAATTATCTGTCACAAATAAATATTAATATGAATATTTCAATTTTGAAGAATTGTATTTATTTGTAATAAACTGACAACACATTTTCCATATCTAAACTTCATTGACAGAGGCCAAGGACGATCAGGGATACTGACACTATCCTCCTAATTGAAATAAAAATAACTATCCGCACCAAATCTGTAAAAAACTTACGACAAATCTTTATATGGGACTACACGATTTGAAACGGCCATAATAAGAGTAGCGCAATTCAATAAAGTTGGTCATGATTATGACTTATGGCATTGTATTCCTACCCATGCTTTGACTTGAATAACAATACTACGTTCTTGTTTTAATCTTGTCTTATCTTGAGTACAAAAATCTATTGTGGTCAGCACAATACCCCTCGTCACTTCCGTTTTTGGTTACATAAATATAGGGCGCGAGCAGTCTTGTGACATTGTTGGCCTATGTCAGAATGACAATTAATAATTTTGTACATAGATGTCAAATGTCAGAATTTTTCATTAAAAAATTCAAGTTTTTCTAAATTCACGTAGTTAATTTGTCACCAGGAGTGTGTGTGGAATTTACTTGTCGAGGAAAAAAATGCACGTGGAATTGGAAAATCACTAAATTTAGAATAAAAATTATGATATTTGACATCTATATACATAATTACAAGCTATCATTCTGACATGGGCCCCCATATCTGCTTGTCCAGGCCAACAAAGTCACAGGATAGCTCGCGCCCTATTGTATTTAACATTTCTTGTATACCTACACTCCACACCAAAATTTTTACTTATATCTATTCTTTATATTTAGATTTGTAAAATAAACACTTGGACAATTATGATGTAAATATATAGTAAATATAAAATATATTATAAATATTTGTAACGAAAGGATTATCTTTATTCGATAACCTAATCATTACAGATTTTTTAAATTTAAATTCATTTTATGAAGAAATTTTGTCCTACTGTTCTAATTTTTCGAGATGTTTAAAATTCATTGTCGGGATTAAAAGTATTTCTGAAGGGTATGTGTAATATACGTATAATTTTAAATATTTAACTATTAATACAATAAGAAATAATATAGGTATGTATGTACTTCCCAGAAAAAGTCTTTAGTAATGCCTCCGGATTTCTGATACTGACATTTATCTGTAAGTTTTAAGTTTTCAATTGGTTTCCGTGACATTATTTGGGCTGTGATATTTATTACAACAGATTATTATATAACTTATATTTCTTTATCTCTATAAAAGATTTAATAAAATATTTATATGTACCAGATAGAGAATTTACCATTCTTTAATACTAATTAGCAAAAACAAAAATTTTGAAAAAATAATACTAAAAGATTTTTTTTAAGAATCTGCTACTTCCGGTTGTCCAATTATTACCAAAATCTTTTCAGCTCTTCCCCGTAATGTCCGATTGAGAAGTACGTAATTAAACAGATATTAAGTATTATAGTTTTTGAAATATCGTCGTTCCAACCGAGCCACATACACACACACAGACACACACACATACACACACACACAGACATCATCATAAAAATATTAAAATCGGATTGTAGGGACCTTAAAACGTGGTTAATCATTAAAATCTGGATATGCGATTTTTAGCATGAATCCAATACCTCTCTTAGCGAGAGGTAAAAAGATTCAAGATATTTCTTGATTCTTGTAAGCTGGTGTTAGTTCTGAAATATCTGGGGCTAGCTATCAGGTCTGAAGTATTCGGAGCTAGCTTTTCAAACAAAATTCATTTATGGATGAGGCTAACAATTATTAATACGACGAATTATAAACAGATGGCGCTAGACCAGTTACCACTGGAGTTAACTGATGCCAGCTCTGAAGTATCTGGAGCTAGCTTTTCAAACAAAATTCATTTATAGATGCAGCTAACAATTATGGCGCTAGATCGGTTACCACTGGATATAGGTCTGCAGTATCCGGTGCTAGCTTTTCAAATAAAATTGATTTGTATTGGGGGGCCAACAATTACAGTGGCGTCCGAGTTATAAACAGAGGGCGCTAGATCAGTTACCACTGGAGCTAGCTGATGCCAGGTCTGAAGTATCCGGAGCTAGCTTTTCAAACAAAATTTATTTATAGATGAGGTTATCAATTATGAAGAGCTCATATTATAAAACAGATGGTGCTAGATCAGTTACCACTGGAGCTAATTGCTGCTAGGTCTGAAATACCCGGAGCAATCTATTATTAATACACCGAGTTATACACACATGGCTCTAAATTATTCATTTGTAAAGGAGGTTGACAAGGTTGACAATAAAGCCGTTGGAGTAGTTATAAACATACGGTGCTATATCAGATACCGCTGGATATATAGTTAAGAATTAGGTTTTATTTAAATATTTTTGATGGAGCATATTGGTGCGGGTTTAGTAATTATTGAATGTATGTTTTACAATATGGAAAAATATAATGGTGGGGTTAAGTTTTTTTTTTTATTTTATTTCACATAAAATATCTTACATGGAGGGGCTGCCGTGGATCTAGACCACCCCTCCCCTGAATAAAAACTTTATTAAATCCGGCAAAAATATAGCGCTAGTTATATAATTAATGGAGTTATAAAGAGGGATTAATAAATAATCGGGAGCTTGTTTTTTTACTACAATATTATCAACTTGAGGGGCCAAGTCGACGGACCAGTGGTTGTACGAGCACGCATGATTCTAAGCGTATTTCTCTCTCTCTATAATATGCACCAGTTCTTAAATTAATATTATAAACTTTTGGCAGCTAAAAAACTGTTTTTTCTATGTTATAGCTGGTTTAAAAAATTACAGCCTGTATTGTATATGTTGTAGGCAGATTTTAAGTTTTTCTAAACATAGCTAAACGTAAGCACAAATTGATTTTAGAATAATAATACTAATAGTGCGGCCATTTTTAATTTAATAGACGTTATAGATACGTGTGATTAGCTTTCTATTAAAACTGATTCGTTCCCTAAGAAAATATTTATTTTGGTCTCAAATTTAGTACCTGTGGGATTATACTGTCGGAACTCTACATCGTTGATGGTGGTAACTTTAACCCTTGTGACTCTTCATTATTTTTCAGATCTACATAAACATAAATTAATAAATAATCTAAATGTTGCTACTAGTCAATATGAAGCTACTGTAAAATGGAAGGCTGTGTGTAATAATAATTTTGAAATTATTATACAGTGTAATAATGAATGGTGCCAAAAAATAAACATTACTGAAAACTTGAACAGTATAGCAGAGTTTTATAATACAAAAAACTTAACACCATATACGAAGTACACATTATATTTTAAAACCATTGAAAAAGAAGAAGTAAAACTTGAAGAATTTAGAACTAAACCAGCAGGTAATGATTTTATTTTATATAGTAATAATGAAATACAGTAATAGTATATTATTCAATGAGTATGTAATGTATGCTATTACTCATGAGAATGAAGTTTGCATCACGAGCCGGAAGGCTAGTGATGTAAATCATTCAAGTGAATAATAGCCATTACATGCGAATAGAATACTTACTTTATCCACCACTGTCAAATGATAATATACTGCATTATTATAAAGTCAGAAATAATCTAACAAATTTTAGAAAATTGTTTGTTTACAAACATAAACATAGTTAGCTTTGCTCGCTAGGTATTTGTTATAACAAAATTATGAAGTGATTTGACATTTAGCAGAAATTTTTAAACCAATTATTCAACACATTTTAAGCTTAAGAAGAAGATAAAACTATATAAAATGAGAAAACTAGTATAATTTTGGCTTTTTATGTGGAAAAAATACTTATTAAAAGTAATTTGTTTGTACTGTTTGAAAGGTAAAATTTGAATTTGACATAACGATTGAATAATATTATTCCATCGAACTGTCATTATTATTCAATTAGCAACAGTAACTAAGGTCATTAATTGATAAAAAACGGTTGAATTATGGGTATATTATTTGACAGTCGTGGATAAAACTTATTATTCAAAATAGAGATATAGTTTATTCTGTCCGGAAAATGTAATTTTATTGTACTAAATAAGCAAGCTCACGAATCAACAGCTGGTATTGCTGGTAATATACAGGGTGGCAACCGGCACAGCCGAACATAGCAATTTAACATGTAAAATCAGACTTTCGTAATTTCCTGCTTCCCTAATTATTTTAGGTACAATGGCTTGCAAAAAAATTGCATATACCTATTTTTTGCTGTATTGAGTCTGTCTTGAATTTTAAGTTATCAATGTCATTAGTGTCAATTAAGTTGTCAACGCTAAAAGAAAACTAGAAATACATACTTGGTTGTTCTTTAATTTTTTTGGAATATATGCATATTGTAACTAATTAGTAACAAAACACAATGAAGAACTTACTCTACAATAGATAAAATAGTGACGTGATAGTGACAACAGTGACAGTTTGATTGACAATTGATTAAAATTTACATAGCCGAAAAATAGTAAAAACTCGGTTACTTGATTTTTAAGGTGTACGCGATTTTTTTGCAAGCCAGTGTACAAAAGTTTCAAATAAAAGTTGAAGAGCATACAATTCTGCATCTGAATCAATAAAAAAAATGTGTGTCTTGTAACGGCAGAAATTAGGTATGAAAATCACTTCAAAAATACTTATAGCCATAGAATTGAAATAAAAAATTAACAAATGTTAACGATTTATCTGTGAAATTACGTTAATTTATTTTTACTATTATTATTGGAAGTGAACAAATATCAATTTAAATTAACAGACAATTGTTAATTGGAACAGAATTAGAATAGCATAAAATTCTGCATCTAAATCAATAAGCAAAATTAATTTTGTAAACGGCACAAGGTAGGTATGAAAACGTCGAAAATCCTCGTCATCAGCTTCCTTCATGTAACGAACTATCTCTTGCTTAGTGAATATTTTGGATTTTTTAGGCCTATATCCGTTAGCTTTTCTTTTTAAGAATGCAATAAGATTGGAAAATTTACTTATATCCACATTATTATTAAGGTATATCATAGTTCAGAGCATAGAGTAATTACTCCATAAAGTGAATGGCTTATAAACGCACGATAGGCGAAAACTACATTTTCTGTAATATGCCCATTTTTCTCCGCACACCAACTGTTAAACTTTTTGTAAGTTTCTTCATACAATTTTTTTGATTTTTCTGGAATCATTGTAGCCAATGCAGTCTCTGCTATATTTTCAATATCAGAATCAATCTCTGAGTCACTCATTTTAAGCAAAATTATTACCAAAAATTCTCAGGAACATTTATACACCGAGCACGTTGACATCCCATAGCAATCAACAGATGAACGACGCCTGCCGACTTTTAAATTTTGAAAAATTCAAAATGTTGACATTTTAAAATAAATGATCTGTTTTAAAACGCTAGTATAAAAAATCTTGTATGCAATACGTTGCGAAATCGTGTTTTAGGCACTAGATATGTTATCCAACTCGGCTACCCCTCGTAGGATAAATTTCGCGTCGCGTGCTTAAAATACATTTCTTTCGCAACTTATTACATAAATTGCTATATAAACAGTCAGAAATATACAATAGTAAAAAATATTGTTTGAAAATATTGTGTCAAGTGTAGGTTGTTGGCCTAAAAAATATACTTATGGCTTATGATAAGTAATTTAATTTTATTTCGGTTTATTTTTTTCAACTATACCATTTTCGTCGTTAGAAATTGAAATCTCGGCATCCCAAACTGCGAGAAAATTACCAAGAGACCATTTGTTACCGATTGAACCTACGGCTGTTATGGACGAGACAAGCCTACGTTAAGGGATTCTTTATCTGTACTTCAAACATCGTATCACAACATCTGTTCCTCACGCATATTGACGACAGGAGCAATTCGAAATTTCAAGGATTTATCCAACAGCTTCATGTTTGATGTGATTGTGTTAGTTACTTTAGTCTACATCTAAGAACTTTCAAATAATTTTAAAGTCGACTTTTGATAATGAAAATGTGCGGTATAAAATGCTGGTCAACTTCCAAATTTGTTGAGCACAGCTCAAGTGGTACAGTTACGTTCTCCGTATTGCATCTATCTCAGAAGTTTACGTCTCGGTGGAAGACCAATGTTCTACTACTGGCAAGACAATCAGATAAAATAGAAAAATCTATGTTCCGAAAATGCATGTGATTGTTTGAAATGGCAATACAAAAGCCACACGGGACACCGTTGTAAGCATAACGAATACGATCGTCCAAAATTGATACATATGTTTAAAATAATCTGAACAGGAACCGCCCGGTTATTCGAAGCAATCAAGAACGAGAAGAAAATGCTTTTATTGTAATATTTTGTTTAAATAATGTAAGTTGTACGTACATTAAAGAAAATATAAATACAGTAAAAAATTTGAAAGATGTCCGATGAAGGTCATATGTATCACGAACGAATTAACAAATAGGCATACATTTATCTTTTTCTTTTGTAAAGTCTATAAAAGTGTGCGATAAGGATGAATATAACACGCTTGCCTTTCAAAAATTCATATTGTTTCGACTAAGTTTGGACATTCCACTTGAAAACGATGCTCGTTGTTGATAATACTTTCGCTTTAACGTAAGTTTATTTATTAATTCAGATACATTACCTTAATTCATATCAGTACGGATAACGTTATTTTCTGTCAGAATCACTGACACTGACATTGTATCATTATTTTATTTTTAACATATTTGGTTTTACATTTTGCTTATAAACTTACCAGTTGTCTTATTTTTGAATTTTCAATGCTTTTACTGGAACATATATTTCTATAATAATAAAATAATAGTAGTATCTTACGGACCCTTATAAAAACTAAGCAAACGACACTACTGAATTTGTTATAATGGGCGGAGCAAAATTCTGAATTCATACAATTCGTACCTTGATCGGACATCTTTCAAAAATTTTACTGTGAATTATTCTTTATTTGGAATATACTGAAATTATAAAAATTGATTAATCATTGTATATTAAACAATTGAACGTTGACAGGTTCATATGACATATATTTGACATTTACTTGACATGACCCAATGACACCCAGGGGGCAATAGTTCCGTGCTGCCAACTTGATGCATGGACTTGCACTTCTCGTTTACGTGATTGTTTTGTGGTAGTAACTAATTGGTTAGAAGAATTTAAACAAGTATTATTAGAAATTACAGGTTGTGAATGGGCTGAACCAATGATTTGACTCTGCTTCTTTGATGGGATTGCAATATCATCACATGTATTTAATTTCTTTTGACATTTAACTCCTTTTGTTTTAATTATATACGTTCTTGGATTTTTACCTTTACCAATTACCACACCAGACTCATGAGGAGTATTTCTTCTTTCATTATGTATTTTTACTTTTCCCCCTATTTTTAAATCTTTCAATAACTTGGTACCTTTATCATAGTATAACTTTTGTTTACATTATTTATTTTCTAATATTTCTTTTAAAAAAAAATCTTTATATCTTCTGTTTTCTGGTAATTGGAATTAATTTTTTTAGTATTCTTCCATAACAATTCTGCCGGATAATTCCACTGTCATATATAGGTGTGTTTCTATACTGTAACAGTGCCATCTCTTTATCTTTTCCTTCTTCAATTATTTTTTTTTACAATTTTCTCTATTGTCTGTATACATATCTCTCTGCTAAACCATTTGACTGATGATGTTTTGGGGTTGCTATTATATGTCGAAAACTCCACTCTGCTGCATTTTTTTAAATTTGTAGCTAGTGTACGGAGAACCAGAATCAGAATATAAAATTTTCGGAACACCATGTCGAGCAAATATTTTCTTCAATGATTCTATTACTTTTTCAGAACTTATGTCACTCAATAAATCAATTTCAACATATTTGCTGAACCAGTCAACTACAATAACATATATTTTACCCATTAAGTAAAAAATATCCGTAGACAGTATTTCTCATAGTTCTTTTGATATATTTTTTTCTACTTTTGGCTCTTTTATATTTGCATAACTTTTACAAGTATCACACTTACAAATGTAATCTTCAATGTGTTTACTACTTGTGGGCCAAAATAATGATTTTCTTGCCAGAGCTTTGCCTTTTCTATACCTAAATGGCATAATGGATTCTATTTAACATTCTAGTATCTTTAAAAATTAGCCATTTACTTTCACTTAATTCATTTGTTAAAGAATAATATGATTTGGCTATCGATTTTACCTCAAATTTATTTTCTGGGCAACCTTCTCTAATATAAGTTAATACTGTCTGCAATTATTCTTCATCTTTTTTTGTTTCTTTTTTCAACTTTTCTATTCTTTGATCTGAGAAGCTTGACTTTTCTTCTGTCATTGTAACAAATGCTTCTATATTTATTTCTTCCATATTTGTGTTTGTCATTCCTGGCAAATATGATCTACTTAAATGATCTGCAAGAACAATTTCTTTACTTGGTATATGAACCAGCTCAAAATCAAAATTATGAAGTGCTAGACGCATTCTTTGTAACCTTGGAGGACATTTATTCATTGGTTTTTTAAAAATTGTAATGATCTATTTCAAACAGAAATTTTTGACCATATAAATATTGATACAAAAATTTACAAGGGTAAAATAGTTAGACACTCTTTTTCTATTTGGCTGTATAATTTTTCTGTTTGTGTTAGTGCTCGTGGCCCATATGCTATTGGTCTATTTTCTTGAACACAACCCAGACCTTCACTTGAAGCATCTACAATAAGCAATATTGGTTTTGTTACATCAAAGTAAGCAAGAACTGGTGCTTTGCATAGTAATTATTTTAATTTATCATAAGCTTGTTGTTGAGCCTTACTCCATAGAAAACTTACATCTTTTTTAATTATTTGTCTCAAACTGGCAGTAATTTGCGAATGAATAGATAGTTAGTCATACCTAAAAATCTTAACAATTCTTTTTCATTTGCTGGTATTTTCATATCCTTTATAGCATCTAATTTTTTAGTATCAACTTGTATTCCATTTTCAGAAAATATGTGTCCCAAATAACGGACTTCTTTCAAATTAAATTTATATGTATCTAAATTGAATTTTACATTGTATTCTCTAGCTTTATCAAATATTTTTTTTAAAGTTGTAAAAAGTTCTATCTCTGATCTAGCCCAAACTACAATATCATCTATATAAATTGCTACTTTTTTAATATCACTAAATATAAAAATACGTCAAAGGGACCAAACGAAGTATAATCGATTACATAGTTAAGCAGAAAACTAAAATAAAAATAAACGACGTTAGAGTAATGTAATAAAACATGGGAACAAAAATGTGCCTTTGTAGATAACTATATGGGAGGAACTAAAACTAGCAAATCATGGAAAATAATAAAACAACTTAGAAAAAATGAAAGAAGCACACTACACCTAATGACAAATTGGTAGAATGCTATACAAAGCTATTTAAAGAAGAAAGACAAGAATTTCTGAAAGAAAATTATACAGACGAAGAAACGAATATTAGTGAAGAAGTAGAACCCATCACAGCAGAAGAAATACAGAAAAACTATAATGCTTTTCAAAAACGGAAGAGCTTCTGGGCCTGGAGGCATACCAATAGAACTATTGAAACACGCACCCCACCAAATTTTTGAAAAGCTGGGGTCCTTTTCAATAAATGTATGAAAGGAGAGCAACTGCCAGAAGACTGGAAGAAAGGGTATATATACAGGCCGGAATGCGAAATTGGAAACACCTTTTTTCTCGGAAGTTATTATACTCGTAGATACCGAAAATTTGTTTAAATAAAGTTTTTAGTACGTTTAATAAGCTAACTAAATCTGTATGAATTTGGTAAAAAAAAATTTCGTAGATATTGCTATATTTGTATTTGGAATAGTCTGTATATTATTGCACTAATTACTAAAAAAGTAATTTTTTCAACGCACACTTTATTTTGAGAAGAAACATTTATGTATTTTCATTAATATCTCAAAAACTATCAAGTTTAAAAGGTAAGAACCCTTAAACTTTTTTAAAGCAAAAATTATTTTCTATTAAGTAGTGCAATAATATACAGGCTATTCCATTTAAAAAGTACAGATATGGTAATATTTACGATTTTTTTTTCCAAATTTATACAGATTAATTAGCGTATTAAAAGTACTAAAAACTTTATTTAAACACTTTTTCGGTATCTATAATAACTTCCGAGAAGAAAGTGTTTCCAATTTCGCATTCCATCCTGTATATATCTAATATACATAAAAAGGAAAATAAAAATGATTTCAAGAATTAACAAGGAATTACAGTATTGAACTCAATAGGAAGTGTATGGAAAATACTAAACCAAAGAATTAACAAACACCTAACAGAAGAAGAAGAAGAACAGGTGGCTTTAAAGCAGGCCACTCTTGTACTGACACATCTTCGTAATTCACCAACTACTCCAAAAAAAAAAAGATTCGCGTGTGGTTTAGTAACACATGTAGCATTTATTGATCTGCACAAGGCCTACGATAGCGTACCCGTGAAAAAATTATGGATAGCTTTAAAAGACGCGGATGTACAAACAGTATACATCAAAGCAATAAAAATCTATACAAAGAAACAACTGCACAAGTTAAAATGGGATCAACACTAACATAACACATTCATATAACTAAAGGCCCACGACAAGGGTGCTACTTAGCTCAAACATTATTTAAAATATATATATATATATATATATATATATATATATATATATATATATATATATATATATATATATATATATATATGTACAAGCGGCACTTGCTAACTGGAAAAGACAATGTAAAATGATGGGAATAGAAATAGAAAATGGTTATTTATATTCATTACGCTTTGGTGATGACCAAGTCCTTTGTACAGAGGATGAAGATGACATGAATTATATGATTAGAAAATTAACAAAACATTATGCTAACTGGAGATTGCAAATCAACACGGAGAAAACACAATACATGGTAGTAGGAGGAGAAGGACAAACATTAATTTTAGAAGATGACTCTATTGAACACGTACAAAAAGCTAAGTACCTGGGAACAATCTTTACTAATACAGGAGGTCGTGACGAAGAAATAAAATTAGAATGATGCAAACAAAGAAAGCAATAAAACAATTACACCCTGTAATATAGAGCAGAAATTAAACAACTAAAACAAAAATAAAGCGATATACACCACTACAATTAGAAGCATAGCTACTTATAGCAGTGTAGTATGGGAACTTAAACAAGGAAATAAAAGAAAAATAAATGCTACTGAGATGGACTACTGCAGAAGGTGCTGTGCTCTAACAAAACTAGACAAAGTAAGAAATGAAGAAATAAGAAGAAGTATGCAGGTGGAATATACCATGATAAAAATAATATAATTAAACAACTTAAATGGTATGGACACATTAATGACAGATGAAAGATGACCAACGAAAATATTAAATTGGATACCAAAAAATCGAAGAAAGAGAGGGTACGTGGTGTACAACATGGATGAAAGGTATTCAACAAGCCATGCGAGACAGAAACCTAGAAGACGGAGATTGGGCAGACCCGGGACTACTTTACTTGCGCTGAATGTTGCAAAATACTTGGAGCCGTTTAATTTTGTTGCTATATCGTCCACCGTAGGTAGTTTTAAATGTTCTCTTCTAATTGCGTTATTTACATGTTGAGGGTCTAAACAAACACGTGGACTACCATCACTCTTTCCTACTATAAAAGAGAACTCACAAAGTTTGTAGGTTTATCAACTTTACTTATATCTAATTTTTCCATGTTATGTAATTCAGCTTTTAATTTATTTATCAATTTAAATGATACGTGTCTGCATGGCTCTATTTTACCTAAATCATCATCTTTTAATTCTATTCTATATTCAAAATCTTTAATTTTCTCTATTCCTTTAAAAACGTCTTGATATTCTGCCAAAATTGTATTCCATTTATTTATTTCTATAGTTGAAACTACTGCTTTTTCTTATGGTTTTAATCTTTTAATCAAACTAAAATCACAAGAAGTTACGAGACCTATCACAGGTGCAGCATTACCATCAAAAACTTGAAACTCTACCGGTTTCCCAATATTATCTATTTTACAATTCAATGTAACTTTACCTAATGTTTTTAATTTTTACCATTATAATTAAATAAAGTGACATAAGATTTTTAAATAATTTTGATCCCTAATTTATATAATACAGTGACAGAAATAACAATGCACTGTGCACCTGTACCTATTTTAAAATTTATTTTTATATTATTATAATCTATATAGCACACTTCTTGGAGCTAATCTTTTCGTGAATCTATAGTATCAATGTAAATTGAATCTACAAATAATTCTGAAATGTCATTATAGTTACCTGATCTGCATCTACATCAGCATTTACTATTTTGACATATTTATTTTATCTACACATTTTGCGAAATGATTAAGTCTACCGCATACTTTTCAATTTTTTTCCAAAAGCCGGGCAGTTTCGACAATGGCGTGTGTACCCACACTTCTGACATGCCCGTTTTCTATTTTCTTTCTCTGTGTGCTGATGACTTGGTTTCTGTTTCTTTCTTCTCTCTGCTTCCGAAGTATTCGTTTCCTGTACAGCCATTACTTCTACATTGTTTTTAAACTTCTTCACTTGTTTCTCAGCCAGTTCTGCAGTTTTACATATCTGAATTGTTTTCTGTAGAGTTAAACAATTTATCGAAGCAGTCGATCTTTCAATCTCTTGTCTATAATTCCTGCTACTATTCGATCTCGTATTAGTCTATCACGAATGTCACCAAAATTGCAATCTGCACTTAGTATTTTTAAGTCTGTTAAATAAGCATCGAATGACTCTCCTTATTGCTCATTACGCGTGAAAAATAAATGAGAATTCACACTTTCATTTTTGACTGATATAAATTAATCTTCAAAATGTTGCAATACAGTTTCATAACTTTGTTTTTCTTCTTCTTTAAGATTAAAGGTATTGTAAATATCTGTACAAGAGTCGCCAATGCTATGCAGAAGTACAGCTACTTTTATCTAACCTTGCCACTCCTGATGGTGTGCAATAAATCTGGAAACTAGTGTTGCCGCAAGACCAAGACCAGTCTTGGTCTTGTCTCGTCTCGTCTTGGTCTCGTCGAGACAAGACCATCATTTTGGTCTCGACTAAAAAGTCGAGACGAGACGAGACTAGTGTCGAGTCTGGTCGAGAAAGTCTTGAAGTCTCGACAAGACTTCAGTTCGTAGGTATTTTTTGAAATATATTTTCCAAAAGTTCTGCTGTAAATATTTTTTGAAAATCGTAAAAAAAAGAGATATTCATTTTTAAAATTTTATAATTATGTATTTTCGTTGTATTCCTGAAATATTAATTTATGTGTGTATAAAAATTTGGATACTTTATTAGAAATTCACGCACTGGGTTTGAAACATAGCTTAAACTTCCAAAAATAGTAAATAGTGCAAAATAAGCATAATACTTCTATTTATGATCTACTCGTACATGTACAGAAATAATGAAATAAATGTGCATTACTTGCATAGATTTTAGTATATCGTAAAAAAAACCATAAAAAATTAAACAGTTAAATCGGAGAGAAGAACTGACTCATACAGAGCTGGAGAAAACACATTGTTGGGAGTTGGGGTATAGGAATTCTCGGAAAAGTGATATTTTGGGGCCTGGAATTATTACCAAGGTCAAGCGTCCGCAAGGGATGTTGTATGTGACTTTGACAATGAATCGAAATTTTAGGAAGGGAAATTGCGGAAGCGACTCGAGTTTTATTTATAACAAAATAACTACGTAACTATTTACACTAACAATAATAAAAAAATATGTCTACTCTTAAAAAAATTACCCTTTTTAACATCCTGTACACATGTATGTATATTTTAATACACAGAAATACCTAATTGTTGGTTCATATATTTTTATTTTCCAATATATCTACATTTTTTGAAAAAGTAAAAAATGGGTATTCACTTCATAGATATTAAATTTTTTGTTGATCCAAGAAGTTAAAATAATAAAATGTATCACGGAGTATGTCTTTACATACATACGTATATACGATTTATTAAATTCTAGTTTACTATAATCGCCGTCAAATAAATATGGACTGATGCTCAACTTTTTCGTTTCTCCGGACCCTGTCTCTTGTCTTGCGGTGTTGCCACTTCTTCAACATTGTCATACTGAATTGACAACAGTGCAGAAATCTTCAGTCCATACTTATTTGACGCCAAGAATAATACATACTAATTGTAAAATTGAAAAACATTATTTAATTCACATGCATACTTGAAATACATAAATGTAAATAAATACTGTAGCTCAGTATGTACACACATTTTCATATTAATTCTTTAAAGAGATCAAGTTGACGATATTTGAAAACTTTAAAAATAAATATCTCAAATATTGTTTGGAATTTTTTAATCGCGATTTTACTGATTTTCTTAGCTTTTCATGTACTATTATATGCAATTATAAAAAAGTTGTTGATTAACGCAGAGTCGAGAGTCTTGTCGAGACTCGAGACAAGACGAGACTGAGTGCAAGTCTCGTCTCGACAAGACCAAGACAAGACCAAGGTAGTCGAGACTTAGTCAAGACCAAGACAAGACCGACTTCAAGTCTCGTCTCGTCTCGTCTTGTGGCAACACTACTGGAAACGTTGTTTCTATCTCTTGAAACCTGCAGCAGTCATATCTGTGAGGTATCCTGGGGATTTAATTCCAA
This sequence comes from Harpalus rufipes, assembly GCA_951394225.1. Taxonomy (NCBI): domain Eukaryota; kingdom Metazoa; phylum Arthropoda; class Insecta; order Coleoptera; family Carabidae; genus Harpalus; species Harpalus rufipes. The sequence goes on along the minus strand of OX596281.1, from coordinate 24,268,607 downwards.
CGATCCATACCTGGGAATCTTTTGTTCACCTTGGTTATTAGTATCAGGCATTATAACTATATTTTCAATATTTAACTTATCTTTTACGATATTGCGTGTCGCAGCGCCATGTTATGTATAGCTTATTCAGAGATATTTCGTTATGGCCCTCTCAGCGGGTCTATTGTTAGGGATTTAAGCCTGATTTATAGGGGTGCAAGGACAGGTATATATTCAATATTTCCTAATTTAATTTTATTTTTAAAAAGAGAATTTTGTACAAATATTAATAATAATGAAGAAAAAAAAAGTTACATAAAAGTTTCATTGTATAACAATTCGTCATTTAATTCAATAATGCAATTAAACAATAGTGCCATACATAATATTACACTGGTATACATATGTAATTATTCGACAATATCATTCTCACTATCACAATCCATTTCACTATCGTCACTTGAGTGTTGAATATTTATAATAAAGTCTTTGGTAATATTATTAATATCAATATATTGATTTTCTATATCAATCACATGACGCACACTGTTAGCCCAAAGTTCTGGTGTTATATTGTTCATTTCACTTATTATTAGTTCGATAACATCGTCACTTACAGTCGGTGATGTATTCTTCCGTCTTATATTGCATTTTAATTGCCCCCAAATTAATTCAATTGGATTAAAAATACAATAATAAGGAGGCAATCGAAGTACATCATGTCCAAATTGCTTTGATGAATTGTCACACACATATTGTTTCACAGGAGGTTTAATTTGAACAACTTCTAACAATTGTTTTTTATTGTATGATTCTTCGAAGTATAGATCGTTGTTAATTAAATATTCCTGAATCTCGGCCTTCTTCATGGAAGTAGATGGTATTTTCGCGATTTGCCGCGAATGGTAACTGGCATTATCCATAACAATAACAAAACCACGTCTCAAAAATATTAGCTGTCATATTGTCATGATAATCTAAACACAAATTTTTAGCGTTATGACCAGCTAAAAATCGCGCACCATTTATCCATCCTTGGTCACACCCGGCATGAAGTATTATAATTCTCTTGCCTCGTGTTGGTGGAACATCGATTGCACAATCATTTGTATCGTATGTCCAACTTTTTGGTACTGTGTCGTGGGTGTCAAATGAAGTTTCGTCCAAATATATTATCGGACGATTTTCAGCACGATATTTTTTAATTACTCTTAAGAACTTGAAGCGCCATTCGCGTATTCTTCGAGTCTCCATTATTGTTTGCCGTTTATCATTTTTTTTGAAACGAAAACCGATTTTATGGAGAACTGAATGCAGAGTACTCAAAGAACAATTTATTTCACATTTATCGTCTTTGAGTCTCTGATACAATATGCGAATAGACGGCAATATTTTTTCGGCATACATTGCATATATTTTGCGTCGAATTGTATCTTCTTGAAAAGAATTCACTATTCTCGAATTACCCGCGTCACGCCTTTTCTTTCTAGTTCTCACTCCACTTACTATATCACGAACAGTATTGTACGGCACTTTCGTCATTTCTGATGTTTTTATCAGAGCCAAATTTTCACCTTCACTATCTTTTCCTTTTAAATAGTTATACACATTTGAAACTATTTCTTTCGCTTCTTGCGGCAAAAACGTCCATTTAATTTTATCACAATTTTCAACTGGTAAAATATCAGTATTGTCTTCTTCAAATGGTCGCCACATATTACGTAAATTGTTGACCTCTCAGTACGAAAGTTAGTATTACTACTGATTTTAAATTTTTGAAAACTCATTTATATACCTACTCACTAGGTATGTTAGTTTCCCTAATATGTTTTAATACCGGTCAAGGACGATTTATTTTGCAATCCTACCCTGTGCGCCAACAGGTAGAATCTCTTGCTGTGGGAGGTTTACCAAAGGCTTAGTAACTTAAAGCCATAACGAAATATCTTTGGACAAGGTATACTCACTGGTATAGTTTCAATGTTAGACTTTATTTAGAAGTACTTTATACATATATTTACATGACAGACTCCTAATAACTATTGTTTCTGAATTCTAGGCAAAAGGTCGTAGGTTCCAATAAAAGTTGACAATAAAAAAAGTCATTTTATTATATACATAATGGAAGGACGTTTCGGACTAAAATTTGTCCATCAGCAGAATTTAAAGAAAGAAAAAATTTAATGTTACATTTAAAAAGTGCTAATCTTATACATTGTTGAATTACATTTTGAAAAACTATGTAATACACAAGTAGTTAAAGTCCAAATTTTGTCATGAATCACCGCAGAGCGATATGACAAAAATAAACATGATAAGTATAGGGCGACAGGTTGAGCACTGACACAATTGTGTTCTATTACCTCTAGATTTATCATATACAACAATCTTTATTTTATTGAGAAATTGAAAGTTCAATAATTACATGTCAAAAAAAGTATATTTATTTTTTCCAAACTGCCTAATACTATTTTCTTTGTAGAAGTCGAAATGGCCACAATTGATGTAGAATTTTATGCCCTGCAACTTTTATTTGAAGCTTTTTTACCTAAAATAATTAGGGAATAATAAGAAAATTAAAAAGTCTGATTTTACATATTAAACTATTATGTTCGGTTATGCCGGTCACCATCCTATATATAAAGTAAAAAAAATGACAAATATTATTATTATTATTTTATTTCATTTCAGCTGCACCAAAAGTTAATAACTTACAAATTTATTCTATTGCAAAGGATTCTATTTCTCTAAGGTTCCAAAAACCTTATCCTCCTTATGGGGCATTAGAATATTATTTGGGACAAATAGGACAATGTGGTACCTACAACTACAATGAAAAACAAATTATCAACGCAAAACCCTGTGAACTTTGGAGTAACTATGATTGTATCCAAATTAAGAATAATAATGATACTTCCTGTTACGAAATACTCGTAAGTTACAAAATATTTTGTAGTAGTTATGTCATAGGCAGATTGTCAAACCTTTGTTGATTTGACGTCTTGACGATGTTTTACAATTTAGCTAATGGTCTAGGCGTTTTATAAAATGACGAATAGCTTACTTATCTCGTATATATCTCTAGGCGTAATAAAACTACGAATTTTAAAATCTGGCTAATAATTTATTTATAGATTGCAGCAAAAAATAAAGATGTATCAGATGATGAAATTAATTTTGAAATAGCAAATATAGAAACTAAAAGAGGTAGGTAATATAGTGCGAATAGCTTACTCGAAAAAAGTGAAATGAATTTTATTCACAATCATTATAGTAATATGTCGATTCCCACGGGTTAGAAATGTTTATGTAGGGGTTGCCTAGCAACATTGTCATAGATCCCTATAATAAAATTGGCTTATTTTTTTTTCGTAATACCATACCGTTATTATGATTTAATAGAACTGAACATGTAAATGAAAACGGATCTATAACGGACGCCGACTATTAAGGATTATAACGAACGCACGAACAAAAAACAAACGTGAAAAGGTGTATATAACAGTCGGCGGCCGTTAAGATTTATAATGCGCCTGTAATTAAGGATAAAGAATTTCTAAAAAAAATTACTGTATCGTGAAGAGCTTTATGGTATTAAGAAAAATTTTTGTTATAAACCTTAGCTATCGCCTCGGTTTACGAACTTCAGCCGCGTCCGTTATTTGCTTTATATCGGCCTATTGTTAATAACTATAATAGAGTTGTTTTTTGACGACTAACCGTATTCAATAAAGTTTTCAAACCATTTTCGTATTTGACGTCATCGTTTTTTGACTCGACAAAATGTATGGTTTAAAATAATGACGTCATGAGGTTGTATTTGAATTTGAAAGACAGCTGCCAATGTGTATCGTTTGAAAAGTTTATTTGTATAGCTTGTTCAGAGATATTTCGTTATGGCCCTCTCAGCGGGTCTATTGTTAGGGATTTAAGCCTGATTTATAGGGGTGCAAGGACAGGTATGTATTCAATATTTCCTAATTTAATTTTATTTTTAAACAGAGAATTTTGTACAAATATTATTAATAATAATGAAGAAAAAAAAAGTTACATAAAAGTTTCATTGTATAACAATTCGTCATTTAATTTAACCCTCAACTGGTATGGTGGGTCAAATCTGACCCAAAACAATTTTATTTCAGTTATTACTACTGCTATAACTGTTAAATTAAAACCTTAAAAAATAAGTAATCACCAACCTAACGTTATTTATGCCAAAAGTTTTATAATAAAACAATAAAAAAAATAGAGGGTCAGTATTGAACCCACCATACCTTAAGTGATTGTCGAACATACCATACCAGTTGAGGGTTAATAATGCAATTAAACAATAGTGCCATACATAACAATAAATACATAATATTACACTGGTATACATATGTAATTATTCGACAATATCATTCTCACTATCACAATCCATTTCACTATCGTCACTTGAGTGTTGAATATTTATAATAAAGTCTTTGGTAATATTATTAATATCAATATATTGATTTTCTATATCAATCACATGACGCACACTGTTAGCCCAAAGTTCTGGTGTTATATTGTTCATTTCACTTATTATTAGTTCGATAACATCGTCACTTACAGTCGGTGATGTATTCTTCCGTCTTATATTGCATTTTAATTGCCCCCAAATTAATTCAATTGGATTAAAAATAAGGAGGCAATCGAAGTACATCATGTCCAAATTGCTTTGCTAAATTGTCACACACATATTGTTTCACAGGAGGTTTAATTTGAACAACTTCTAACAATTGTTTTTTATTGTATGATTCTTCGAAGTATAGATCGTTGTTAATTAAATATTCCTGAATCTCGGCCTTCTTCATGGAAGTAGATGGTATTTTCGCGATTTGCCGCGAATGGTAATTGGCATTATCCATAACAATAACAAAACCACGTCTCAAAAATATTAGCTGTCATATTGTCATGATAATCTAAACACAAATTTTTAGCGTTATGACCAGCTAAAAATCGCGCACCATTTATCCATCCTTGGTCACACCCGGCATGAAGTATTATAATTCTCTTGCCTCGTGTTGGTGGAACATCGATTGCACAATCATTTGTATCGTCTGTCCAACTTTTTGGTACTGTGTCGTGGGTGTCAAATGAAGTTTCGTCCAAATATATTATCGGACGATTTTCAGCACGATATTTTTTAATTTCTCTTAAGAACTTGAAGCGTCATTCGCGTATTCTTCGAGTCTCCATTATTGTTTGCCGTTTATCAATTTTTTTGAAACGAAAACCGATTTTATGGAGAACTGAATGCAGAGTACTCAAAGAACAATTTATTTCACATTTATCGTCTTTGAGTCTCTGATACAATATGCGAATAGACGGCAACATTTTTTCGGCATACATTGCATATATTTTGCGTCGAATTGTATCTTCTTGAAAAGAATTCACTATTCTCGAATTACCCGCGTCACGCCTTTTCTTTCTAGTTCTCACTCCACTTACTATATCACGAACAGTATTGTACGGCACTTTCGTCATTTCTGATGTTTTTATCAGAGCCAAATTTTCACCTTCACTATCTTTTTCTTTTAAATAGTTATACACATTTGAAACTATTTCTTTCGCTTCTTGCGGCAAAAACGTCCATTTAATTTTATCACAATTTTCAACTGGTAAAATATCAGTATTGTCTTCTTCAAATGGTCGCCACATATTACGTAAATTGTTGACCTCTCAGTACGAAAGTTAGTATTACTACTGATTTTAAATTTTTGAAAACTCATTTATATACCTATTCACTAGGTATCTTAGTTTCCCTAATATGTATTAATACCGGTCAAGGACGATTTATTTTGCAATCCTACCCTGTGCGCCAACAGGTAGAATCTCTTGCTGTGGGAGGTTTACCACAGGCTTAGTAAGTTAAAGCCATAACGAAATATCTTTGGACAAGGTATAACTATGGGTGAAGATCAAGAAGTGTAAATTTTATTGAAATTGATTCAAGATGACTAAATACCATTGAGCAAATTAATTTGCTACGTTATTGAATGGATAGTACTGATATAGAGAACAATTCAATAATACAATTTCTATGGAGGAATTTTTTGAAAGCTATATAGCTAGATATTTGAAAAAGATTTGTATTCATTATTGCATAAGAATTGAATGTGTCAAGTTTGTTTACAGTAACCCTGAGCAAATTGTTAATTAAACCTCCTCCCCCCTGCTTCGAAATATTTTTATGATTGTGAATAAAATAGTATACATACCTCAGTGGGAGTTTCATTACAGCCTCGCGCTGTATCTCAGGCTTTGCCTTTCGGTAATATACATAAGCCCTCGGCTGTAATGAAACATACCCCACCTCGGATGTAATATACTAATAATCATTGCATTAGTGGTGTATATATGCATTTTATATTTTAGAATCTGATAAACCATATAATTTAAAAGTAAACAACACTGACATATGTTTTAAACATCCTAATTTTATAAGAGGAAAACTGAAATATTTTATTATTACTATTAAATTAAATAACACTGTATTAATAAAACAAAATTTTCAAACAATAACGGAACTTTATGAAGTTATAACTGTGAAGAAAAGTTATTGCCATAAAGTAAGTCTAATTCGTTTCAAATAAAATTGAATAATATTATGTATTTTATATTTAGTTTAGTGGATATCTACGGTCTTCTACTATCAAAATCTCTGTTCGAACAAAAAATGAAGACAATGAATTAGGTTTGCCTGTTGAAGATTTTTTTACCACTGAACCTATTTCTCCTTTATCAAATAATGATATAATGCCAATATATCGAACGAATTATACTCAAAAAATAAGAATACCTCAGATTACTGCCGACACAAAAACAAAAAATAGGTAATTATTCGACTAAAAATATGATATAGTTATGTGAAACATTATATATTATTTTATAGTTTCATATTTGTTGTGGTGTGTGATCCTTCATCAACTCTTAAAGAGCCACCAGAAGCATTTGCAAATGAAAAAAGAATTCCAAAAGACCTTCAGTATTGGTCAAACTGTACTGGTAAACAAAAATACTGGGTCGATGCCATTCTAAATGTAAGTATACATTACTTAACAAACGACTAAACTCATTTTGAAAATATAAAATATCAATTTGTTATATACATATTTTAAACCTGTATATAAAAAACAATGGTCCGTATTACGAGCGCACTTCTATAATAAATGCGCTTTTATGGTGCACGCTTTTACATTATTTCTTTGAGAAGTGTGCTCCATAAGTCGCTTTTATTATAAAAATGCGTTCGTAATACTGGTCAATATCTACCAAGCACTATTTTATTTCATAAAATAATTGAAGATTTAAATTTAAACATATCTAAGTGCAAAAATAAAATAACCGATATGTAATAGATATTTGTCATCGTTGTTAGAAACATGTCGTGAAAAAAAATGTTGTGTCGAACACCAGAAGAAAGCGCTTTTTCCACTCTTGCTCGAATTGCCTCATGAGCGTAGTAGCGTAACTTCGTGCTCGAGTGGGAAAAAGAAGCGCTTTCCTCTCGTGTTAGATACATTTTTCTCACGATATGTTTCTAAAAACTATTTGCTCGGATCTTAAATATACTTTAAGAAAAGATTAGTAGAGAGGAAAAACACATTTTCCTCACTATTTCGGAAGAAGACAGTTGAGCTTTCTGTGCATGTCGTGAAAAAAATATTTTCATGAACACATATATACCGTGTGTCTGTCGTAAAGGTGTACATAGGAGATTAACATGGGAATTTTTGTTTTGAAATTCCCTGCTCACCTAATTATTTTAAGAAAAAACACGTCAAATAAAAGTTTTTGGGCATAAAATTCTGCATCGAAATCAATAAACAGAAATAACTTTACATGCTTTAAATATGAAAATGTCGAAAATTACGTTGAAAATATCGATAGCCATGGAATTAAACAAAAAAAAAGCTTGACGTTTTATTTGTCAAATAATTTATTTGACGTTTCTGACAATTTGAATTTTGTAGTATAGTTCAACTGTCGAAACAATAATTGTTATTATTTGTATTTGTATTAGTATAAGTTACAAATGTCACCGATAGGGCGCAGCATGACACTTGATGTTATATTGTCAAGCAACACCTAGCAACGCACAGTGTAACAGTTAACAACAGGCAATAAATAAACTTTGACAGAACGCGTGTTTTATTACGAAACTAGAAACACATATAATACCACATTTTAACTGGCGACGGGGATAAGTTAAGCACGAACGAAAGGCAACAACAACGAACAAACATGCCAAACGATGAGAACACAACGACTACAGAAATAAACAGTTATTTAAAAAAACTTCCAGTTTGAGAGGTTTTGTCCAGAAAAAGAACCATGGGAGTGCTACATTCAAAGGTTTAAAATGGAGCTGCAAATCCATGAGCTCGTAGGTACAGATGATAACACACTCAACAAGAGGCGAAATTTACTACTAAGCAAGGTAGGACCCGATGCATTTAGAGTCTTAGTTGACCACTTCAAACCCACAAATGTAACTACACAAACCTTTGACGATATTGTGAAAGTTTTAGACAAATACTATAGAAAGAAGACATACATATTATCCGAAAGAGTAGCTTTTGCTATGAGATACAGAAAAGACGATGAAACTGTAACGCAGTACATAAATGCTCGTCGTGGACTAGCAGGAAACTGTGATTTTGGCACCAGCTTAAACGAAAGGTTGCGTGATCAGTTTGTCATTGGAATTAAAAACTCTGCTTGGCAACAAGAGTTTATACGATTACATCCTAATAATACGTCAAAATTAGAAGATATTGAAGCTTCAGCGCTAATCTTGGAACAAGCTACCTTACAGACAAAACGTTTGTCAATGTTGTCATGTGACCAAGTAGATAAACATACAAACAGGCTAAAATTTGACGGAAACAGAAGAAACCCAAATAAAAACAAACAACAGGGTTTTAGACGACAACATAAAACACAAAATAAACAACAAGTGCTCATTTTGGATCCTAAGAAGGACTGCTTGATGTGTAGAAACAGAAAACATAAGGAAAAAACAAAATGCCCCGCAAGAGGACAAAAATGTATCCTATGTAACGCTGAAAATCATTTTGCAAAAGTATGTATTGCAAATGGGAAAGCTCAAGTGAAGCCACGTGATAGAGAAGGTACACGACATATACGCGAAAATGGAGAAACAAGTAATTTAGAGAGTTGCTCATCAGCCGATACAATGAACGTGAGACAGTTACAGTCGTCAAGTAAAGTTATGCTGCCTATAGTTATTTAAGAAGTCGAGAAGTTATACGATCCGGGTGCAGCACACTCGGTAGTTGGCGCGAAGTTATGGCAACGTCTTGGAAGTCCGCTTTTACATAAAACTACCAGTTTAGTTGGGTATACAGACGAAAAGATCGAAACACTAGGAAAAACCGAAGTCAAGGTTAAAGCATTTAATTCTGACAAGACACTACCACTTTATGTGACAACAGCTGATGATATACTACTTTTTGGGCTAGATTGGTGTCTTGCTTACAACCTAAACATTCCACCAGGTGCACGGATTTGTCAAATCAAGAATAGTAACTCGCCAAGTCAACAACAAGCTACAAAGTATTTAATAAATACCAACAACCAGCAAGTAACGAAGCACAAGTCAACTAACAGTGGCAACACATCTTCAACACAATTAGAAGCCTTACTTCAAGAACACAGAAACTTGTTTAATGGACACTATAAGAACACTTTAGCGTAAAAATAAATATATAAATTGGTTCAATATAACAATAACTATAAGAATTATTGCGCGAAGGTGCAAATAAAAATGCAGAATACGTGTGATACTTTAAACAGATCGACAGCGACTTTGCGTGTTGGAAAAGACTGCGAGCATGATAGCGAGAGGATATGACGTTATTCGATAGGCTTGTTGCGCAAAGTACTGACTCTCGAAACTATCGCCAGATGCCGCAAGTGGTCCGAACAAGTATAAATATTCATTTTTTAATAATATCAGACAACAAATAAAACACGCGTTCTGTCAAAGTTTATTTATTGCCTGTTGTTAACCGTTACACTCTGCGTTGCTAGGTGTTGCTTGACAATATAACATCAAGTGTCATGATGCGCCCTATGAGTGACATTTGTAACTTATACTAATACAAATAATAACAATTATTGTTTCGACAGTTGAACTATACTACATTCCTCCCCTACTTGAAATAGTTTATAGCCTATATCGAGCAGGCGGTCTTCTCTCTCTTGGAGGATTTCGTCTCGGTGTTGGACTGCCGTTACTAGTGCTGGCCTTTGCGGATCCCTGTTGATTTTCTTGGCGGGTCGGCTTCTGGTCGTACTTCTTCACTTCTAGTTGAGTACTAGGATCTTGTTCTGCTTCGGTACAACGTAAGGGAATCTCGACCTTCTCAGTTTCTTTCTTGTCAAAGATGATATGAAAAGTTTCGGTATCATCTGAAATATCTGAAAATTCTGTAAATAAATTAGTTGGTGGAAAATCTCGAGGAATGTCACTGGGAACAAACGATGCTTCGACTCGAGGTCTCATTTGGTCAGCATGTTTTCGTTTAATGGTTCCGTTTACATCGACCAGATACGAATATGGTCCGGTTTGTTCAACGACTTGTCCTGGAGATGAGCCTTTTCCAACAGGTTTGTTCACCCACACTTTCTCTTCCTTTTGAAAATATTTAAACTTGGCTTGTTTGTCGTGGTAATTCTTTTGAATTTGCTTTTCTTTATCTGTATTCTTAAAGATGTCGGGTTTCATAAGGTCGAAAATTGATCTTAATGGTCTTCCAAAAATAATTTCACTGGGTGATCTTCCTGTAGATCGTTGTGGAATATTTCGATAAGCGAATAAAAATCTTCTTGTGATTTACTAAGTGATGCACTAGCTGACAATCGCTATTTGAAGGTTTTAACGGCTCTTTCCGCGAGTCCATTCGTTTTTGGAAGGTACGGAGTCGTTTGAATGTGAAAAATTGCATTGGATTTGCAAAATTTTGCAAATTCTTCTGACGTCAGCTGCGGCCCATTATCAGAAATAATATTTGTAACAAGGCTGAGATAGTAACTGATGTTGTAATGTCTTTAACCGAAATTATCTCCAACCATCGCGAATACGCGTCGATCACAATTAACCACATTTTCTTCTCGAAAGGTCCGGCAAAATCAATGTGTATTCGCGACCATGGTTCAGACGGTGCACTCCACGGATAAAGTGGAACTTTAATTTGAGTTTGACGCGATTCTTGATACTGTACGCACGATTTAACAAAGTTATTGATGTCAGTATCTATATTTGTCCAATATACATATAGTCTCGCACACGATTGCATTGCTGTTACACCAGGATGACCATCGTGTAGCATATTTAATATATCAGGTTTTAAAGATTCGGGAAAGCAAATTCTTCCTTTCCATAAAAGTATTTTCTCCTCAGGATAATTCTTCATGCTTTTCGTAGTAAGGGGTAATTTCATCGGAAAGTTGCTTTTTGTCAGGCCAATAGGTCTGCATAAATTTTATAATATTCAAAAACAATTTATCCCGTGATGTTTCAGACTGAAGTCTTGATTTTGTTACAGGAAGTTGATGTAATCTTAAATTTAATAATTGGCTTCATTTCGGTAACCCAGCTTCTTCTTGTGGTGATTTAGTTGAGTCGTTCAAAGGTAGACGAGAGAGTGCATCAGCAGGTGCGTTTTCTTTACCTGGCTGGTACCTTATATTAAAATCATAGCTATTTAAGAGCATAGCCCAACGTAAAAGTCTGTTGCTTGCGATTTTTGGTGTTTCTCGATTTTTACTGAATATTCTCTCTAACGGCTTGTGATCGCACAGTACAGTAAAATGACTTCCATATAGATAGTGGTGAAAACGCGTGATAGCAAAAACAATTCCGAGCGCTTCTTTATCAATGGTTGAATAGCGAGTTTCTACTTCGCTAAATGTTCGAGACGCGAAAGCGATCGGTTTAAGGCTACCATCTGGGAATTTATGGAATAAGACAGCTCCTTCACCTTTGAAGCTGGTTACCACAAGTAGCATGTCCGGGTTATACTGAAGTAAAGTGTCAGAAGAAGTCAGTTTTTCTTGAGTTCTTGAAAAAGGTTTTCATCTTCCTGAGTCCATGCAAAGTTTGTATTATTTTTCAGGTGACGATAAGGAGGAACGCAAGTTACATGCAAATTTTCTATAAACCGGCTATAGTATGTTATTGAGCCCAAAAATGATCTGAGTTCAGTGACGTTACTGGGGCGTGGCATATCTAAAATTGCTTTTAGATGTTCAGTTGTCGGATGCAATCCTTCTTCAACAATTACGTGTCCCAAAAATGAAATACTGTTTTGTAGAAATATAAATTTCGATTTCTGAGTGTGTATTCCGATGTTTTCGAGTCGCTGAAGTACTTGACTAAGTCGTTGTAAGTATAACTCTTTTGTCGGTGCTGTGATTAGAATATCGTCGAGGTAACAGACTATTTCATCTATACTATATGAATTTTTACCATATGTCTCTTAATTGTTCCGATATGTCCATTAAACAAGTTTCTGTGTTCTTGAAGTAAGGCTTCAACACAATTTGAAGCCTTAATTCATTTAAAAGAAAATGCAACACCTAAAACATTCCGACTACGTCCAGTACCAATCGCTTTACAAGAAAACGTCACTGCAGAACTTGAAAGGTTGGTTAAAGAAGATGTTTTACAACCTGTCAACATGAACAACGAACCAATTGAGTGGGCCACACCCATTGTCTTAGCTGTGAAGTCAAACGGAAGTATTAGAATTTGCGGAGATTTCTCAGTCTCTATCAATCCGTATGTACTTAAGGACGACTATCCACTTCCGCGTTTCGAAGATCTCGTGTCAAAACTTAACGGAGGCAAGTATTTTTCCAAATTAGATCTTAAAGACGCATATTTACAGCTAGAAGTACATCCAGATTTCTGGACGTACCTTACTATCGCTACAAACAAAGGGTATTTCCAATACAAACGTCTACCTTTTAGAGTTAATTTTGCACCGTTGTTATTCCAGCGGACTATGGATCAAATTCTATCAGGTATAGATGAAATAGTCTGTTACCTCGACGATATTCTAATCACAGCACCGACAAAAGAGTTACACTTACAACGACTTAGTCAAGTACTTCAGCGACTCGAAAACATCGGAATACACACTCAGAAATCGAAATTTATATTTCTACAAAACAGTATTTCATTTTTGGGACACGTAATTGTTGAAGAAGGATTGCATCCGACAACTGAACATCTAAAAGCAATTTTAGATATGCCACGCCCCAGTAACGTCACTGAACTCAGATCATTTTTGGGCTCAATAACATACTATAGCCGGTTTATAGAAAATTTGCATGTAACTTGCGTTCCTCCTTATCGTCACCTGAAAAATAATACAAACTTTGCATGGACTCAGGAAGATGAAAACCTTTTTCAAGAACTCAAGAAAAACTGACTTCTTCTGACACTTTACTTCAGTATAACCCGGACATGCTACTTGTGGTAACCAGCTTCAAAGGTGAAGGAGCTGTCTTATTCCATAAATTCCCAGATGGTAGCCTTAAACCGATCGCTTTCGCGTCTCGAACATTTAGCGAAGTAGAAACTCGCTATTCAACCATTGATAAAGAAGCGCTCGGAATTGTTTTTGCTATCACGCGTTTTCACCACTATCTATATGGAAGTCATTTTACTGTACTGTGCGATCACAAGCCGTTAGAGAGAATATTCAGTAAAAATCGAGAAACACCAAAAATCGCAAGCAACAGACTTTTACGTTGAGCTATGCTCTTAAATAGCTATGATTTTAATATAAGGTACCAGCCAGGTAAAGAAAACGCACCTGCTGATGCACTCTCTCGTCTACCTTTGAACGACTCAACTAAATCACCACAAGAAGAAGCTGGGTTACCGAAATGAAGCCAATTATTAAATTTAAGATTACATCAACTTCCTGTAACAAAATCAAGACTTCAGTCTGAAACATCACGGGATAAATTGTTTTTGAATATTATAAAATTTATGCAGACCTATTGGCCTGACAAAAAGCAACTTTCCGATGAAATTACCCCTTACTACGAAAAGCATGAAGAATTATCCTGAGGAGAAAATACTTTTATGGAAAGGAAGAATTTGCTTTCCCGAATCTTTAAAACCTGATATATTAAATATGCTACACGATGGTCATCCTGGTGTAACAGCAATGCAATCGTGTGCGAGACTATATGTATATTGGACAAATATAGATACTGACATCAATAACTTTGTTAAATCGTGCGTACAGTATCAAGAATCGCGTCAAACTCAAATTAAAGTTCCACTTTATCCGTGGAGTGCACCGTCTGAACCATGGTCGCGAATACACATTGATTTTGCCGGACCTTTCGAGAAGAAAATGTGGTTAATTGTGATCGACGCGTATTCGCGATGGTTGGAGATAATTTCGGTTAAAGACATTACAACATCAGTTACTATCTCAGCCTTGTTACAAATATTATTTCTGATAATGGGCCGCAGCTGACGTCAGAAGAATTTGCAAAATTTTGCAAATCCAATGCAATTTTTCACATTCAAACGACTCCGTACCTTCCAAAAACGAATGGACTCGCGGAAAGAGCCGTTAAAACCTTCAAATAGCGATTGTCAGCTAGTGCATCACTTAGTAAATCACAAGAAGATTTTTATTCGCTTATCGAAATATTCCACAACGATCTACAGGAAGATCACCCAGTGAAATTATTTTTGGAAGACCATTAAGATCAATTTTCGACCTTATGAAACCCGACATCTTTAAGAATACAGATAAAGAAAAGCAAATTCAAAAGAATTACCACGACAAACAAGCCAAGTTTAAATATTTTCAAAAGGAAGAGAAAGTGTGGGTGAACAAACCTGTTGGAAAAGGCTCATCTCCAGGACAAGTCGTTGAACAAACCGGACCATATTCGTATCTGGTCGATGTAAACGGAACCATTAAACGAAAACATGCTGACCAAATGAGACCTCGAGTCGAAGCATCGTTTGTTCCCAGTGACATTCCTCGAGATTTTCCACCAACTAATTTATTTACAGAATTTTCAGATATTTCAGATGATACCGAAACTTTTCATATCATCTTTGACAAGAAAGAAACTGAGAAGGTCGAGATTCCCTTACGTTGTACTGAAGCAGAACAAGATCCTAGTACTCAACTAGAAGTGAAGAAGTACGACCAGAAGCCGACCCGCCAAGAAAATCAACAGGGATCCGCAAAGGCCAGCACTAGTAACGGCAGTCCAACACCGAGACGAAATCCTCCAAGAGAGAGAAGACCGCCTGCTCGATATAGGCTATAAACTATTTCAAGTAGGGGAGGAATGTAGTATAGTTCAATTGTCGAAACAATAATTGTTATTATTTGTATTAGTATAAGTTACAAATGTCACTCATAGGGCGCATCATGACACTTGATGTTATATTGTCAAGCAACACCTAGCAACGCAGAGTGTAACGGTTAACAACAGGCAATAAATAAACTTTGACAGAACGCGTGTTTTATTTGTTGTCTGATATTATTAAAAAATGAATATTTATACTTGTTCGGACCACTTGCGGCATCTGGCGATAGTTTCGAGAGTCAGTACTTTGCGCAACAAGCCTATCGAATAACGTCATATCCTCTCGCTATCATGCTCGCAGTCTTTTCCAACACGCAAAGTCGCTGTCGATCTGTTTAAAGTATCACACGTATTCTGCATTTTTATTTGCACCTTCGCGCAATAATTCTTATAGTTATTGTTATATTGAACCAATTTATATATTTATTTTTACGCTAAAGTGTTCTTATAGTGCCTTTTTTGTATATTTACGCTACGCTGGCGTGTTTCTTTCCAGTGCTTTACGCATGTGGTTTTCTCACCACTTTCTCATCAATATATTTTATTCATATTTTCTTTCAGTACATATATGTAGTTATTTACAGCACGTACATTTAATTTCTACGCATCTGGAGTCCTCTTTGACATACGGCAAACATATCTGCATATTTGACTGCACGTGGAACTGCATTACACATTCTGCACAACTTGACATGTTGCAAGTACACACACAATCATTACACGAATATCAGGTATTCTTTAAACACTTTTTCACATCTACAACACAGTAAGTACTTACTCTTATACACTATAAAATACAATTTTACATGTGCACTATTCTTTAACCAAATTTTGTAGTATAAAATATTCAACTTTACGTTCGTCTTAGTTATCAATTGCATAATAATAGAAAACTGTACAATGTACAATTTGCGACACTTGGTGAAGTTGTTCTAAATATTTAAATATTTTGTGAACACTTGGCACACTTCACAAGATTTCAGTCTTTGAATCAACCTCTCGGTCATTTATCAGAGACTGGCCCACTCAACCAGAACCACAGACGCGTTTCGCTCTTATTGGAGCTCTTCAGTGTGGTGTAAGAGCGAAACGCGTCTGTGGTTCTGGTTGAGTGGGCCAGTCTCTGATAAATGACCGAGAGGTTGATTCAAAGACTGAAATCTTGTGAAGTGTGCCAAGTGTTCACAAAATATTTAAATATTTAGAACAACTTCACCAAGTGTCGCAAATTGTACATTGTACAGTTTTCTATTATTATTATTCTGCTAGCCAAGCTCGCGGTTTTCCTGATAGATGGCTCTGCATGTGGTTAATTACCTCTGCTGGCTTGAAATCTTTTTGGGATGTTTATAATCCGTCCACTCAACTAGTACCAGTGCCTCGAAAGAGGCGTCAGTACACCACACTGAAGAGCTCCAATAAGTGCGAAACGCGTCTGTGGTTCTGGTTGAGTGGGCCAGTCTCTGATAAATGACCGAGAGGTTGATTCTGAAATCTTGTGAAGTGTGCCAAGTGTTCACAAAATATTTAAATATCAATTGCATTGTGAATATAATCTTTAATCTTTGTCAATAGCTCACATATTTATTACCTTTTACATTATGTGCTGGCGATATTTTAGTTTAGAGTAGTGTATTTTCATTTGACACGCATTTTTGCTCTTATTAATTCATTTCCTATTCTTTTACAAACGCTTATATTATTTATTCGCTGTATTGTTATTTATTTAGTCTCATTTTGGCACAATTAATAAGGCATTTTGTTCACTATATTTGCACTTTTAGTTAGGAATTACTACTTAACTATAAACAATATATAATCAATCGATTGTATTTAAATTGTCGTTTGTTTGCTTGTGGGTTAATCTTAAGGTATTAAGTGCACATATTATCCTTATAATTCTTCGCTTATTTGTGCAACTTTGTTATTTAATTCTAGATTATTTTTTAGTATTTATTAACCCTTTACTTGTTACAATTTATTTATAAATTCACATATAATAAATCGACGTTCATTTGTTAATACGCGACACTTTATATTTTACTGTATTTAATTTTCAATTAGTATAGGAGTCAACTTCGTTACTAAGTCTACCATATTTACAACTCTGTTTTATAAGAGCTAGTTCTGCTATATATATATATATATATATATATATATATATATATATATATATATATATATATATATTTGTTCTATTTGTTGCTTCGTTTTCTGTGCTGTTGTTAGGAATAAGAGTTTGGTTTTAGCTTCGATATCCTAATCAACCTTTTGGCCCTTTGTGTTTATATCCTATCGCTCCTAAGGGCTACTGTCTTGTGTAAGTCCTGCATATCGCTCGTGCAGGTGAAGAGTGTCTAACCTTATCTATTCCTCCTCGTATTTATTTTTTGTTCGCTTTGGATACATCTTTATTTTCGCACACGCTTAACTATATTCAAACCATCGCTTTCATTGTAAACCACCGCATCACCACCAGCAATTGTCCAAATCTACCGACACGTCACTGAACCAGCGCACATTTCACAGTTCCTATATCAATTTACCATCAACAGTAGGCGCATCAGAGGTCAACACTATTAACTGTTGGGGATTAGGGCTCTCACGCATTATTGGTCCTTCGAGTTATTTTTTGAGAGCCGAACTCTGTAGGCCCCAACAATTTCTCGCACTGTGTCTCAACAATACTAATGAAGAGCGTGTTTTCATAATAAAATGTTTTTATGGAGGTAATAGTTACCGCAAAGTGCGTGATTTATTTTCCGTTAAGTTTATGGATCGGCCGATTCCCAGTGCAACTACAATTGCTAAATTGGTGACAAAATTTGAAAAGACTGCTAGTGTGTCTTCAAAAAATACACGTGAGTCGCGTTATCAGAATGTAGGACGAGCAGAAGAACGTGTCTTGCTGGAAGAAAGAGTGTTAGGAATGATAAGTGTAAACCCCTTCTGTATTACTAGATGTATTGGAAATGAGTTGGGAGTTCATCACAGCATCATACATAATATTTAAAAAAAAAATTCGTACTATTCTTACAAAATGCAGTGTCACCAAGAACTTTTCCCATACGATGAAGAAAGTAGAAGAGTGTTTTGCGAAGATATGCAGAACCGGGCTAATAATGATCAAACTTTTTTATCATCCATTTGTTTTACCTAAATACGGAAAATTATTTGGAGATGCTACAAAACGAAATTGGTCCTGCAATAGACGATGTTGTGAGCTCAGATCGAGAGGTCTGGTTCCAACACGGTGGATGTCCTGCACACTATGGCAGAAACGTTAGGGAATATTTGGATCTGGCATTTCCTGGGCGCTGGATTGGACGACGGGGTATTATTAACTGGCCTGCTAGATCTCCAGATCTTGCTCCATGTGACTTTTTTTATGGGGTCACTTAAAAAATCAAATTTATAAACAAAACCACGAAAACATAAATGATCTGAGAGATGCCATATTTAATGAATGTCATCGTATAACTCAGCGGCAACTATTTAATGTACAAAGGTCGTTTTACAATAGATTAGGTTATTGTCTTGTCCAAAATAATGCTGCATTTGAATATTTATTGTAACTATTATCTTTAAATTATAATTACTTGTTATTAGTTTACTAATTATAAAACTTTTCTTACTTGAAAATATTATGTTACAAAATATTGAACTTTTAATTAATTCATATTATTTAAACAAAACTATATTTTTTAACTTTATTTATTAATCTAATATTTCTGTTATTGTCATACTTAACGATATTTGTCCAAATCAAATTGTTATAAATGTCAAATAAGTTAACTTACGTTGTGACAGATAAAACGTCAAGCATTTATTTATTTTTTGTTCAATTCCATGGCTATCGATATTTTCAATGTAATTTTCGACATTTTCATATTTAATTTCTGTCGTTAAAAAGCATGTAAAACTAATTCTGTTTATTGATTTAGATGCAGAATTTTATGCCCTAAAACTTTTATTTGACGCGTTTTTGCTTAAAATAATTATGTGAGCAGGGAATTGCAAAAAACCGATTTCCCATGTTAATCTCCTATGTACACAAAAATATTAAACGTTGAAATTTGGTACATTAAAACAGTGGATTGAAGTAGCCTGAAATCTTGGTTTACGTAGAAAATCAATAAAAATTGCCTTATTCTTTGAATTGAGTAGGCCTGATTTTTTTTAGGATGAAGATCATATGCAAGTATAAGTGTTGCCAAATATGTCATAATTAAGTAACTACTTAAAAAAAAAACTAATATTCCTAACTAGACCAATGTGAAGACCGTACACAATTGTTGCCAAACATGCCATAAGTAACCAAATAAAAAATATCCCTAACTGCATTAATGTCCATTAATTTCTATACTGCCAATAAAAATACTGTAAAATTCAAATATAGCTAGATGAAAAGAAGACATGTTGGCAACCTCAAAAAGTTACAAAATTTTATAGCTCCTTTGGCTTCTGTTTTGTTCATAAAGTTGTTAGAAATATTTCGTGTTCGGTATCCAAATGAAATGTTTTCACAATGTGTTGTGACTTATAGCGCCGAGTGTACCCGGCCAGACAAATGCACTCTTGCGCAGTAGTAGGGAGCGCTTGCGCTGGGGCGGTGGCCGCTGCTCTGCCTGCCGGCAGACGGGGTCTAGCCACGACGGAATAAAGAGCGTTGTGTGTAGAAATACATTTAGTGAAAAGCAACGGTTGTTTTATTTGTGACTTATAGCGCCGAGTGTACCCGGCCAGACAAATGCATTCTTGCGCAGTAGTAGGGAGCGCTTGCGCTGGGGCGTTGGCCGCTGCTCTGCGCTCTGCCTGCCGGCAGACGGGGTCTAGCCACGACGGAATAAAGAGCGTTGTGTGTAGAAATACATTTAGTGAAAAGCAACGGTTGTTTTATTTCGAGACCTCGTCCTCTGATGCAAGACTTAAGTGCCTAAACACAATGTATGACAGGCAGAAATGTCAAAAATTTGGCAACTCGATTGGCTTTTGTTTTTTTTTGCATAAAATTGTCAGAAATATGTCGTGTTTGGTATCAAATGAAATGTTTTCGGAAGGACAGACAGACAGAAATGTCAAAAATTTGATAACTCGAACGGCTTTTGCTTTTTGCGTAATATTGCCTGCAATATGTCATGTTTGGTATCAAATGAGAGATCTTGTTAAGGGCTGTTAGTAACCAGTGTCAAAACTTTGACAGGTCGATCGGCTTTTGTTTTTTTTACATAAAGTTGTTAGAAACATGTCGGGTTTGGTATCAATTGAAATGTTTTCTGCATGGCTGACAGGCAGAATTTTCAAAATTTAGACATCTTGATCGGCTTTTGTTTTTTGGAAAAGTTTGGTATGAAATGAAATGTTTTCTGTAGGGCTGCCATGCAGAAGTGTCGAAAATATTGACAGCACGATCGACTTTTGTTTTCTGCATAAAGTTGTTAGAAATATGACGTATTTGGTCTCAAATGAAATGTTTCCTGAAGGGTTAACAAGCAAAAATGTTAAAAATTTGACAACAAGATCGGCTTTTGTTTTTTGCATAAAATTGTCAAAAATATGTCGTGTTTGGTATCAAATGTGAAGTCTGGTTAAGGGCTGTTAGTCACCAGTGTCAAAAATTTGACCGGTCGATTGACTTTTGTTTTTTGCATAAAGTTGTTAGAAATATGTCATGTTTGTATCAAATGAAACGTTTTCTGAAGAGCTGACAGGCAGAAATTTAGACATATTGATTGGATTTTGTTTTTTTAAAAAAGTCGTCAGAAATATGTCATGTTTGAGAGTCTCGTTTAGTTAACAGACAGTTTAACCAGAGATGAATATACTTTAACGTAACATAGCCTAACTCACAAAAAATAGGCCCAAGATTACCAGGCTTGAATTTTGTGCCTTAAGTTAGATTACATTGAGGTAAGTTTAGAAATTAATAATGAAGATTTGAAAATTTGTCTGCGTTTTATAAAATGACTAGGCGTTTCATGAAAAGACGGGTTTTTACAATCTGACTAGAATATACACTTTCATATACTCGTATACAGGGTAACACTGAAAAACGGGCAACTCAAAATAACTTTTATTTATAATTATTTTTTAATTATCTTGATATATTTGTAGGTAAACTAGCCGTAGGGGCTTACAAGTCATGGTATTTGGCATGATGGGAGCTCTTCCGGTTTAACCGGAAGTGACATTAACTTTTATATTTCAAATAGGACATTTATATATTTAACCTGGTACTGTTAGGCCATATCAGGTAAGCTGCGATAACAAATTGATCATTTTTATCTCTCGCTAAGAGCAGTATTGGATCCATGCTAAAAAACGCATATCAAAATTTTAGTGTATAAGCACGTTTTAAGGTTCCAGACTGCGATTTTAATATTTTTACGATTATGTTTGTATATATATATATATACAGGGTGTTAATAAAAAAACTTTACACACTTTAGCAGGTGATAGTAGAGATGAAAACAAGAAAAAAATTCTAATACACTTAGGTCCAATACTCATTGGTTTTTAGAAAATTTATATATGGAATTTGTACATAATACACAGGATTGACGGAAGGTATTGTGCTGGCCACATCAGATTTAACAACTAAGGACTCTATGTGTTTACGATCAAGTGCGTGAGTCCCTTCGACAACGGCTGCAACTTTGTTTACAATTGATCGTAAACACCTAGAGTCCTTAGTTGTTAAATCTGATGTGGCCAGCACAATACCTTCCGTCAATCCTGTGTATTATGTACAAATTCCATACATAAATTTTCTAAAAACCAATGAGTATTGGACCTAAGTGTATTAGAATTTTTTTCTTGTTTTCATCTCTACTATCACCTGCTAAAGTGTGTAAAGTTTTTTTATTAACACCCTGTATATATATATATATATATATATATATATATATATATATATATATATATATATATATACACGGTGTTCCTTTAAAACAACCAGCGCTTTTTTGGGCGAACTAATGACTTTAGAGAAAAATGTTATATACAAAAAATTACCAGGAAAAAGGGCTTAATTTATGAGGAATAATAAATAAAAAATTCAACCAGTGGTTCTCAAACGGTAGAATAAAATTATATTTTTTTAAATGGCAACCTATATAATTTTTTTGTCCATTAGATAGAGAGTTTTTTTCTGATTTCAACGATATAAATATGATATGGGGTTGTATAACAATTATTTCGAGAAAAATGATATTAAAAATCAGAAATAATTCTACAATATTGAAGTAGGCTATGCAATAAACAAATGCAAACAAATGATACAGGTGACAGATAGTTTTGTTACTTACGTTATTAAGTGCTTGTTTTCGTAATTGTTTAATTACTTATTAATAAAAAAATGGCTTTGCAGTTGCAAGAATTAACAAATTTAGACTATTTTAATCTTTAATACCAAAAATACCTAAGGTTGCATAAATTTGAAAATAATTTCCATCATATTGTTTTTCTTTTTATGTTAGTACTATTATTTTTTGATATTTCTTCGTTATGTAGTTCATTTGTTATTATGAATTTCTTAGTAAAACAAGTTATTTTAGATATAAGAAAATAATATACTATCGTAACCTAGGCAATAGTATTAATAGTTGTTATAGCATAGCCTACTTCCATATTGTAAAATTATTTCTGATTTTTAATATCATTTTTCTCGAAATAATTGTTATACAACCCCATATCATATTTATATCGTTGAAATCAGAAAAAAATTCTTTATCTAATGGTTGCCATTTAAAAAAATATAATTTTATTCTACCGTTTGAGAACCACTGGTTGAATTTTTTATTTATTATTCCTCATAAATTAAACCCTTTTTCCTGGTAATTTTTTGTATATAACATTTTTCTCTAAAGTCATTAGTTCGCCCAAAAAAGCGCTGGTTGTTTTAAAGGAACACCGTGTATATATATATATATATATATATATATATATATATATATATATATATATATATATATATATGTAGTAAAGGTAAAAAAATAATAGAAAATTTTAAATAAAAAATATTTTGCCGTAATTTTTGGAAGGAAAATCACGAGTCACACACTTACTTCGGCAGCTCTATGGTTGGTGGTGGTTTCGCGAGGTTGTGGGTTGCTGAGAGAGAGAGAATTTAAAAAGGAAGGAACAGGGCGTCATTTATGTCGAAAGGAAAAAGTGGACATAATACACTAAAGAAAAAAATGTTATATAAATCTTTAATAAGTTTAACACAAAAAAACGGTTATGGCCTTTACAAACCTTTATGCCTAAAAGAGGTGTACAAATGTGGTGGGTCCTAGATTGACCGGCCGCCGGATGGGGGGGGGGGCTGGTGGACTACAAAAGCGTCGTCCTGACTGGCCTCGAAGACCCTGCCTCGCTAAGTGACGGTGACCACTGCTGCCAGGACCTCGTTCTTAGGGCGTGGTCGTGCAGCGCCCGGGAGCTAGGGCAGCTTCGCTGGTAATACCGGCTTAGCAGCCTAAGAAATATAGCTAGCCCGACCTCCAGTTAGTGGAGAGGCTTCATGCCAGGGATATTGAACTCTACCAGAGGCAGTGAGTGGATGAAGCGAGCGGTAACAGACGGCGGCGTCTCGACGCTAACTTCAACGGTGATTGTCTCCACCACCAACGGATCGACCAACCCAGGACCAGGGCGGAGTAGACAAACAAAACAGGCCATAAACCTTTTCACAAAATGTAAAAAATGGGTTAAACCACTTTTACCAAAACCAAAATTTAATAAAAAAAATCTGTTGTGGCCAGCACAATACCTTCCGTCATTCTCGTGTATAATGTGTAAATTCCATAATTTTTCTTACAAAAGATTCTAAATTTCCAGTAAAATTATTTCATAAACAAACCATTCAAATTTCACTTGACACTGACATCTTCTTCTTCTTTAGCTTTTCCCATTCGTTAGGGGTCGCTATTTTTGCATGTCGTTCTCATTCAGTTCCTTTTCTCTCAAATCTTCCGCAATACAGTCCTTCCATCTTATCTTTGGTCTTCCTCTGTTTCTTTAACGTCCTATTACTAAACTATTCATTCTTGTTCCAATATAATTCTTCATTTCTCCTCATGACATGTTCAAACCAATGTAATCGTCTTTCTTGTATCTTTCTAAAAACTTGTAACACTAGAGATATTTTCTTACCGTATCTTTCCGTGTATTACCCAATATCTACTTCAACATCCTCATATCTGCCACATTAATTTACTTTTTATTGATACTGACATCTGTCAATTTGAATTTTTGACCAAAGACAATACCTTCCTTACCTAAAGGTGACGGAAGGTAAAAATGATACAAAACCTTAGTGCACTTTATAAGAAACAGCTGGCCAAGCTGAAGAACAGGAAAGAGAGAAAATAGAGAAAAAGTTAGTAGCTCGAAGTTCTTTTGAGACTTGACTCTAAAGCAGAATTTTTTTATAAAAAGTTGCAATACGGCAGCCCAAAAAAATAGTTACCTAAGATAATATTTTGGGCTTACCAAGATAAAGTAACATAAGTTAAGATAACAAACTAATATGCCAAGTTAAAGTAAGATAAGTTAAGATAACAATCTAATATGATTGCAAAAAAATTTTAAACAAATAAATACAACCTTTTACTATGACGTCGAAACAGCCTTGGCTACGTCTTCAAATTCCACCGTACAAACAAACAAATCGAGCTAGCTAAAACTACAAAAACAATTAAGAAACTAACTAAATTTAAATAGAAAAAAATTCTCATAAATATGAAATAATGTATATAAATTTTGACCGAGAAATTTTGAGAAAATTATTGGACAAAAAGATAAATAATTTATATAAATTTTTAGATAAAATGACACAGAAAAAATGTTAGAGTTTTGACCCGTACTAGAATTGTAACAAATTTACTAAAAAGTGGTATACTAACAACTTTGAATGCATTAACGTCACGCAAAAAATCCGTGAAGTGGAAGGTTGCCACTTTCTCTAAAATTTACACAGAAATTACTATAACAAAAGGGACTATAACAAGTTTGAAAGCGCTTAGCGCTGGGAACCAGTGAACTGTAAGGTTAAAAGTTCACAAAAAAATAAGAAAAATTTATGCTATGGAAGTTAAACTATCGCCTCGCTATAAAAAAAACCTTAATTTAGATACTGAGGGCCAAAAAGAGGCGAGACACCCCGAGAGATAGTCTTACCCTCGCAGCTACACCATGTGCTTGGGCATGATACAATTTATTTAACAAAAAATACAGATAAAACTTACACCAATAGGTGTTACATAAGCCAAGAAATGAATCATAAACCAGAAAATCTTTAACAAAACTTTGATGATAAAGGATAATAAATTTTAACCAAAATTTGGAAAAACAAACACAAGCACTGTGCGTTGCTCCGAGTGCAAAAACCAACTCCTCTCTCTCAACCAAAACTATTACGCTAATCTTCATTCTCGGCTAGTAAAGAAAAAAACTAAATAAAATTGAAATCGTTTCAATATATATATATATATATATATATATATATATATATATATATATATATATATATATATATATATTTATATATATATATGTAACACAATACTTGTAGTGCGAATGGGAATACATGATATTACAAAAAAACTTAAGCTGGTTTAATTAGCAGGGCTGTATAAAATCAGGGCCCGCGATTGTAGAAGATAGTTGTTGACGGTGAGGATTCCTCTCAAAAACTAAAGACGATTGCGAATATTCCATCAACTCTTGATTGCGAGTAATCCGTCAAGACATCGAAGCCGAACTCCAAGTGAGCAAAGTTTCCGTTTTTCTTTAAAACCCGTACCGTCGCAACGCATGTTGAACGTAGGCCAAAGGATCTTCGAAAGGCGTATTAGAAAACATACAGAGACACTACGACTGACACCGTTCGTAATAATCTCCGTGGATTAAATTCACCAGTTGCGCGTTTCTAGCCATTTTACAGTGAGTCGCCGGCGTGTAAACCCGGGCGTTACAGACGTCAAGTCCGCGTGTTTATCCAGAGTTACTGTAAAACGGCCTGTTATTCCAAGTCGAGTATTTTAGCGTGCATCGGCCCAAGTGCGTTTTTCCGACTCTGCGCCGCGACGCCCCAGTGCGTAAGCCGGGGAACTCAAGGCCTAGAGTCTGTGAGGTTTGCCTGGGTCGACTTTCTCGTCGTGCTACCTTTGATCTCCACGTACTCCGCGAACATGCGGTAACGAACGTCGCCGTCGAGACGCCCGGAGTCGATCTGCTGATTATTGCAGAAACGCGTAGCTACACCTCTTCCGTAATAACTGCCGTTAATCGCTGAACCAACGCGACATCAGCGTCGTGACGCCCGGCGTCGATTGGCCAATTATTTCAGAAACGCGTAGCTACACCTCTTTCGTCATTACTGCCGTTAGCCGCCGAACCAACGCGACATCAGCGTCGAGACGCCTGGCGTCGATTACGCCAAACCATCTGAACACGTTTCTATACAGATCCTTAAGATCACCCGAAGGATAAGAACGTCTTTTCTCAATTAAAAAAAAAATCTGTTGTGGCCAGCACAATACCTCTCGCCACTTCTTTTTTTTTGGTTACATAAGTATAGGGCACGAACAGTCATGTTACATTGTTGGCCTTAACAAGCAGATGCGGGGGCCCATTTCAGAATGATAATAATTAGTAATTATGTACATAGATGTCAAATGTCAGAATTTTTCATTAAAAATTTCAAGATTTTCTAAATTCACGTAGTTAATTTGTCACCAGGAGTGTGGAATTTACTTGTTGAGGAAAATAAACCACATGGAATTTGACATGGGCCCCATATCTGCTTGTCAAGTCACATGACTGCTCGGGCCTTAATGTATTTAACATTTCTTGTATACCTACACTCTACACCAAAAATTCTACTTACATCTATTCCATATATTTAATTATTTTCATATTCATTCTATGAAGAAATTTTGTCCTACTCTTCCAATATTTCGAGATGTTTCCAATTCATTGTCGGAAGTAACAGTATTTCTGAAGGGAATGTGTAATATACCTATAATGTTAAATATTTAACTATTAATACATTAAGAAATAATATAATGTATGTACTTCCCAGAAAAAGTCTTCAGTAATGTCTCCGGATTTCTGACACTGACATATATCTGTCAGTTACAAACAATTTAAATTCCCAACTATTTTCCATGGCATTCTTTCGGCTGTAAAATTTATTACAACAGATTATTTTATATATTATATGTCTTTTACCTCTAAATCTATAGAATATATAATAAAATATTTAAATGTATCAGACAGAGAATTTAATTTTCTTTAGTATTACCAAGAAAAAATTTAAAAAAATAATATTTAGAAGATTTTTTTTCAAGAATCTTCTATTTCCGGTTGTCCAATTGTTACCAAAACCTTTTCAGATCTTCCCATGAATGTCCGATTGGGAAATACGTAGTTAAACAAATATAAAGTCTTATGGTCTTTGAGTAATCGTCCTTCCAACATCCCACACACACACATACACACACCCGCACACATACACACACACATCCACACATACACACAGACATTATCGTAAAAATGTTAAAATCGGATTGTATGGACCTTAAAACGTGCTTATTCAATAAAATCTGGATATGCGATTTTTAGCAGGAATCCATTACCTCTCTTAGCGAGAGGTAAAAATATTTTCTACATAGAAACGACCAAAGTTTATTCATTAAAACAGGAAAAATAATTTTATATTAATTTATTGTTCCGATATTTTGTTACCATGTCACATAGGAATTCAATAACTTCTTTGTAAAAAATATTTTATGAAAATGACAAATTTTAAATGAATTATTTTTTCTACGTTCCGTCGCCTTTAGATAAGGAAGATATTGTCTTTGGTCAAAAAATTCATAGTCCGTTTTTAAAGAATAAGCCCATTTTAGAGTCCCTAGAAAACAATTTTATTACTTTTACGATGATGTCTGTATATGTGTGTATGTGACGATCCTTATTAGATAACTACAAACTCCAAAAATTACAATTTTTTTCGTACTTCTCATTTGTATATCCATATGAAGAGCTGATAAGATTTTGGTTATAATTGGTCAACCCGACCGGATATACCCAAATTTTTATTATAAACATTAAAGAATATTATGTTACATGATATCAATTTTTCATTATATTTGCTATAGTTGGAAGAGAAAAATAATTATAAAGAAATTAAGTTTCATAAATCTTGCAGTCTATGCAGCATCACAATGGAAACAATTTCGATATTCAAATTACACTAATTGAAAGATGTCAGGGTCAATAATTTTACTGAAAATATAATCTTTTGCAAGAAGGATTTAAAAATATATAAAATTGACGGCAGGTTATGTGTTGGCCACATTAGATTTTCTTCATTCAGTACATGAAACTTTGTAAACGCAAAATATGAAATTATTTTTGGATCTTAAAATTTTTTAAATTTAAACAATTTTTAAGTAATTTTCATTGTGCCGGAAGGTAATTTCGAGTTTTTCAGTTTAACAGATTTAAAATAATTATTAGAGTGATTAAATTATTGTCCGGATTCGCAAATCAGGTATAAATATGCAGGTATAAGAGAATATCGTATAATATACGGGCATAAGTGCTTAAAAGCATTAATGAGTAAAAAAAAACACTATCCTTTGTGTCGTGCTTTTAAGCTCGTCACACGTACTATGGTAGTTTAATTGAAAAGAAGAAACAATAAGTATTGTGAATTGAACCAAATTCTTGAAAATACTTTATTTTTGTAATGGTCTAAAAAATATCGTGTATCCCCATTCGCACGTTATTATACTACAAGTATTTTGTTACATATATATATATATATATATATATATATATATATATATATATATATATATATATATATATATATATATATATATATAATAAAAACACACAACGTTTCAATTGCTAAGTATCTGCAATCGTCTTCAGGTGAATACTAACGGTTGTTAGACTGATGAATGTATATATACAATGTATATTTATGTATATTCATGAATGTTGGAAGGACGGTTTCCCAAATACTATAAGACTTGCTCAATCTGACTGTAATGGTAAGAGCTGATAAGGTTTTGGCAACAATTAGACAACCGGAACTAGTAGTTTCTAAAAATTTTTTTTGTAAATATTACTTTTTGAAAATTTATGTTATTACAAATAATAAAGATCATTAAATTCCCAATATGAAACAATTATTTTTTTTTTATATCTTTGAATACAGAATAATCTAACGTCTGTTTGAATGAAGTAGATAATGTTGTATCTGCAATCATCTTCAGGTGAATACTAACAAAACATCGAGACTACTGGAGCTCCAGTAGTCTCGATATTGACCACAACAGATTTTTTTGTAATAAAATAAAGAATCTTACAAAAATAACTTATTATTTAAACGGTGTGGCTAGTCAGCATCTACTGTGCAGGCACCGACTCTTGAGAGCGTCTATTATGTGCCTTTAGCTCTCGTTGAAGTTTCTCCAGCTCCCGGACTTCCTCCAGGACATGAACGGTGGTGCAGTCCTGGCGGCGGATTCACTGGCGGTATTCGGGGCGGAGGTTCTTATACAGCCGATATAATTGCTGTTCTTCGCTGAAACCTCCGTCTCCGCATCAGGGTCTGTAGTGCGGTAATATAATCTTGCCCTGTTTTTCCAATTCGGTCAGCCTTTTACGCAGTTCTTACATTCGTCGTTGAGGCCGAAACGCTGCAGTTCTATTTGCAATTCTTCTTTCTTTCAAGAGTACACCCAGCTTGTAGTCATTGTGTTCTTCTATTAAGAGTCCTTGCTCGGGCGCCAAAATCTGTAACGCTATTTTGGGGATAGCGAGCAGAAAGTTGCAGTGTAATTGCTCGGGCGCCAACGCTCGGATAGCAGGTTTGGAGATAGGGTGAAATATGAGGAACACAATTACAATAAAAGGTACAAGACAACTTTATTGTATGGTAATTCGTTGTACAAAATAGTATGGTGGTCGCTGATGGGTTAAATAAGATGCTAGGTATGCAAATTAGACGAATTACTAGTTTTCGGAAAAACGACGCCGGCGGTGATGTCGGTGGATGAACGGTAGATGCACGAATATCCAAAAATGTAGATAGAAATGGGTTCGGACGGTTTCGACGTGACCCACGCTAGGCGTCGCGACGGCGGTGGGCAAGCGGTAGGTACGGTGATCTTAAGGATCTGTATAGAAACGTGTTCAGATGGTTTTGGCGTAATCGACGCCAGGCGTCGCGACGCTGATGTCGCGTTGGTTCGGCGGCTAACGGCAGTAATAACGAAAGAGGTGTAGCTACGCGTTTCTGCAATAATTGGCCAATCGACGCCGGGAGTCACGACGCTGATGTCGCGTTGGTTCAGCGATTAACGGCAGTTATTACGGAAGAAATGTAGCTACGCGTTTCTGCAATAATCGGCAGATCGACTCCGGGCGTCTCGACGGCGACGCTCGTTACCGCATGTTCGCGGAGTACGTGGAGATCAAAGGTAGCACGACGAGAAAGTCGACGCAGGCAAACCTCACAGACTCTAGGCCTTGAGTACCCCGGCTTACGCACTGGGGCGTCGCGGCGCAGAGTCGGAAAAACGCACTTGGCATGCTAAAATACTCGACTTGGAATAACGGGCCGTTTTACAGTAACTCTGGATAAACACGCGGACTTGACGTCTGTAACGCCCGGGTTTACACGCCGGCGACTCACTGTAAAATGGCTAGAAAGGCGCAACTGGTGAATTTAATCCACGGAGATTATTACGAACGGTGTCAGTCGTAGTGTCTCTGTATGTTTTCTAATACGCCTTTCGAAGATGCTGTGGCCTACGTTCAACATGCGTTGCGACGTCGGGCATCTGAAACTCACAACGAGACACTAAAACTGACTTTCAATAAACAACTAAAAAACTCGAACGGAGAGCTCACGGTACGGGTTTTAAAGAAAAACGGAAACTTTGCTCACTTGGAGATCGGCTTCAATGTCTTGACGGATTACTCGCAATCAAGAGTTGATGGAATATTCGCAATCGGCTTTAGTTTTTGAGAGGAATACTCGAGTCAACAACTATCTTCTACAATCGCGGGCCCCGATTTTATACAGCCCTTCTAATTAAACCAGCTTAAGTTTATTTACTGATAGCAAGAACTGCATAAAAAAACAGGGAAAATAGGTTAAAAATGACACACGATGTTGACGACTCTTTATGTGGTTTATTCCCCGGTCAAATTACGCTCCTTATTCCAATTTTCGGGAAGAAAAGTTGTCACGGTTCGCGAATTTATAAGAACTGAGTTACATGGCTTTGAACTATTTAACCCGTAAAACTTGTGACAGATCCACATCGTCACATAACTTATATTACCCAATATTGTTTCAACTGTTTTCACACCCTGCCTGATATCATGGCTTATTAGGTTAATTATTCATAATTTTGTCGTACGTTTTTATAATTTTTTATTTCTTCAATAAAAATGCACTTCAAGCATATAGTCGAATTCATAATTTTCCGTAGATTCCAAATATAAAAAAATATATATACATATAGTGTCCTATTCGAAATATAAAAGTTGATGTCACTTGGTCACTTCTGGTTAAGCCGGAAGCACTAACATCATGCCAAATACCTTGATTTGTGAGCCCCTAAGTCCAGCTTACAAATATAACAAGAAAATTAAAAATAATTATAAATAAAAAAAATATTTTGAGTGTCCCGTTTTTCAGTGTCACCATGTATAAGTATTTTGAATATTTTTTATATATATTTCAAGATTAAAATATATTTTCTATTTAGAAATGAAAGGATTTGGAAAATTGTTTTATACGAGAAAAAATGTTTTTAGGATACCATAACAGAATATACAATTGGTGACAAAAATGAAAAATTACGACCAGATGTGAAGTATATTATAAGCGTAATAATAGTCAACGAATATAAAAATAATTATAGTTATAAAACATATTCTATAACAACTACAGCGTCCGAATATTCTACTGTAAATCCAGCAATATATTCTCTGTTTTTACTATTTTTGATATTGCCTGTTATTGCATATTTTATTCACAGGTAAGTTAAATTTTTTAATAATTAAATGACTGTAGCCATATTCCTTAACTCATTTATTTTTTAGAACTATCAATAAACCCAAAAATGTTCAAAAAAGACCACAGGCCATGGTGAAAATTTTTACAGAGGTCGAAGAATTATTATATACATCATTAATAAACATAAATTTAGCATCTTCGGAAGAACATTCAAAATTAGTTAAAGTTAAAGATCTTTCTCAATACGTTAAGGAATCGATTGAAAATAAATATTTGGCAGGACAACACGCTGTAAGATATTAAAGAGTGGTTCAAAACTAATAATTTCATGTACGAGTATTCTTTCGTTTTATGAGGAATTTTGTCATACTCTTCTAATATGTTCAAAATACTTCTTTTTTAAGGATACGTTATTGATTTGTGTGATCCGGGTGAGAAAGTGATAGTGTGTGGTGATTTAAATGGATGGGTGGGTGTTAAACGAAGTATATCTGAGAATGTATTGGGACGTTTTGGTGATTGTCGAGCGAATGGCAATGGTGAGAGAATTGTTTCATTTTGTTTGTAGAGGAACCTCTTCATTTCGAATTCCATTTTTAAACATAAGTTAGCTCACATATACACCTGAGGGAATGTGGTTCAGAATAAACGAAGTGTGATTGACTTCATTATATATGATGAGCGCTTGAGGAGTATGGTAGTAGATACGCGTGTGAAACGAGGCGCTGAATTAAGTACGAATGATCATTATTTGGTTGTATCGCGAATGCGATTGAATAAATTTTGGAGAATGAAGGTGAAAAGTTCCGGGAAAATGTTTCGCATAAAATCCTTTCCTCTTTTGAATGAAGATGTAAGAATGCAATATGTTGAAAGGTTGAATGAATCCTTGCCCGAATGTGAGTCTAATTTTGATTGTAATATAAATGAAGTTTGGATGAAATTTAAGGATTCCCTCCTCAAATGTGCAAAAGAAGTTTGTGGTTATAGCAGATTAGGCTCTTGTCCGAAAAATGCATGGTGGAATGATCAGGTGAAAGAAGCAATTGCTGAGAAAAAGAGGGCATATTTGAAGTTTTTAAATGTTAAGGATCCGCCTGGGCATTTGCGTGAAGAATGTTTGTTAGAGTATAAAAGGAAGAATAAATGGGTGATGCAAGTGGTGAGAGAAAATAAAAAGCGATTTGATGACTTGTTGAGTGAAAGATTGACAAATGATTTTAGTACGAATAAACGACTGCTTTGGTTGAGTGTGAAGAGACTGCGGGGTGGAAGTGGTCGAGTTGTGAAAGCTGTGAGAAGTGCGAATGGAGAGAGTTATTGTGGAATGAATCAGATGTGAGGAATAGATGGTGCGAGTATTTTAAAGGTTTGTATGGAGGTGAGATTGAGAGGGACGATGGTAATAAAACTGGCAGTGAAAACGATAATGAAGATGATTATGATATAGATGAAAATGATGTATGTGATGCATTGGCGCGTGTAACAAATGGTATGTCTGCGGGTTTGGATAGGATTACAAATGAGATGTTAAAGTATGGAGGAGAGAAAGTTTTTGAATGGTTAATTTATTTATTCAGATTTTGTTTGAAACGTAGTGTGGTTCCTGAAGATTGGAAAAAAGCTGTTATTTGCCATTATTAAATGCAAAGGCAGTTCGAGTGGATGTACGAATGTTCGCGCGATAAGTTTGTTGAGTGTAGTAGGGAAACTTTTTGGTAAGGTTTTAATACATAAGGTGCGAACCTTAACAATTTCAAAAATTAGTGACGTACAAGGTGGTTTTTGCCTGAGAGGGTATGTGTCGATCAATTGTTTGCTCTTCGTATGATTGTTAAGAAGTCACTTGACAAGAACAAGAAGGTGTTCTGTGGCTTTCTTGATTTAAAGAAGGCGTATGATAGCATTCTTCGAGATACTTTGTGGGAGGTACTCAGAGAGTACGGTGTGAATGGAAACTGGTTGGGAGCGATTCGAGCGTTGTATGAGGGTAGTGAGGCTGCTGTGAGAATAGATGGTAGGCTGAGTGATTGGCTTCGTATAAATGTTGGTGTGAAACAGGGCTGTGGTATGTCTCCGTGGTTGTTTAACTTGTATATGGATGTGTTATTGCGGAAAGCTTTGAGTGAAATGGATGGTGTACATATTGGTGAAAGTGTAGTGCCTGCGTTAGCGTATGCTGATGATGTAGTTGTTTTAGGAGAAAATGAAGAGTAACTCAGGAGAATGATAAGAGAGAATACATGTAGTTGGAAGAAGTATGAATCTGATGTTGAATGTTGATAAATCCTAAGTGTTAGTATTTGAAAGGAGTAAATTGGTGACTGAGTGCAATGTGTTGGTGAATGGAGCGAAACTGGAGCAGGTAAATGAGTTTGTATATTTGGGTATCATGATGTCTAGGGATGGTCGAATTGATTGAGAGATAGAAAGGAGAGTGAGTGCGGAATTTAAGGTAATGGGTGCTCTGGATACGTTTGCACAAAACGTTAACGTATCAAGGGATGCTCGGTTAAGTGTATAATATAATGGAGTGCTAGTGCCTGCTTTGATGTATGTAAGCGAATGCTGGGCATGGACGGGGAAGCATAAAAAGAGAGTCACTGCAGTTGAATTGAGGTATTTACGTGGTGTATGAGGGTATGTCAGACGGGATCGCGTGAGGAATAATTTGGTGCATGAAGAATGTATGGATAGGAACAATATGATTAAGAGAGTTGGTGTGAGTCAGTTGAGATGGTTTCGGCATGTGGAGAGAATGGCGAATGAACGGCTTGTTAAGCGTGGCCGACCAGTGTGTAAGTGGATGGATGTGGTTGGTATAGTGCTTTAAAAGAGAGAGTTTCCAAGTATGAAGAGAAGAGCATGTATGAATGCGATTATGAGTGTGGCCGAGGCGAAAGAAGTCTGCTTGGATAGGAATGTGTGGCGAAGGATGATTATTTCCTAACTATTATTGTGATCCGGATGCGGTATTTCTCTACCGAAAAATCGGTCACTTTAATATGTTTAAGAGTAAGGATTTGTTGTATAATGTTGATGTTGTTCTTATTATTATCGGGTTTGTGCGAACCCACTGAGTGGGACACGCGTGATTTTATGTATGTATATACAGGGTGTTAATAAAAAAACTTTACACACTTTAGCAGGTGATAGTAGAGATGAAAACAAGAAAAAAATTCTAATACACTTAGGTCCAATACTCATTGGTTTTTAGAAAATTTATGTATGGAATTTGTACATAATACACAGGATTGACGGAAGGTATTGTGCTGGCCACATCAGATTTAACAATTAAGGACTCTAGGTGTTTACGATCAAGTGCGTGAGTCTCTTCGACGACGGCTGCAACTTTGTTTACAATTGATCGTAAACACCTAGAGTCCTTAGTTGTTAAATCTGATGTGGCCAGCACAATACCTTCCGTCAATCCTGTGTTATGTACAAATTCCATACATAAATTTTCTAAAAACCAATGAGTATTGGACCTAAGTGTATTAGAATTTTTTTCTTGTTTTCATCTCTACTATCACCTGCTAAAGTGTGTAAAGTTTTTTTATTAACACCCACATATAATTATAAATATTTAATTAATAATAAAATAAATATTAAATGTACGTCCCAGAAAAACCTTTCGGCAACGTCAGCAACAATGTGTAAAGATGCACATGTTTACTGCCCAATGAACCATGCAGTAAACATATGTAAAACGACGCCAGAGTCAGCCGTATTCACGAAACACCATTTGTTGAATATACAGTGTGTTAAAAACAACCTAACTCGGAATAGGCCACGGAACTCTAATACTTATAAGTATTAGAGTTAATTGGAGTAGGCCATGAAATAAGAAACGTGTCTTAATTTAATAGTATTGTAACGTCGCCGCCACCGCCGCTCCGTAGCCCTCGCCGCCGCCGCGCCATAGCAGGCGCCGCTGCGTCGCTCCCGAATGTCCGCGCGTAACCGACCTGTTCGAACTTGTTAAGTATTGCGATGACGTGATCTATTGTGCACTGTTTTTGTCTGGCGGACGTTCTAATAGGTTCTAGAACTAAAGTCGCCGGGTATATAACCCGTCCCCAAAGCCAGCGAACACGGTCTATGATATAGAAGCAACGAGTAATGAAGTCGGTGATATAAATAAGTAGTCTACGAGTTGTTAACATAAATAAATGTAGTTATATAAATAAATGTAGTGATATAAATATTGATTAAATAAATAATATGTGTTTAAGCATTTAATAATATTTTTAGTCTTTAAATTAGTGTTAATATTTATTTAATCATAGTGTTAATCATTTTTATTATCTTTTAATATTTAATCTTAATTATTTATCGTTTAATAAACGCATTATTTTAACTAATAATATTTGTCCGAGTTTTACACTTTACCCATATAAATAAAACGTTACAATTAGTGTCAAGTGTGGGGTTGTTAATATCTGTGAAGTGTAAATAAAAATATATAAAATGCCTAAACTATTAAAATTAATTGAATTGAAAGTACGTGATCTCAAGACGGAACTGGAAGAACTAGATTTGGAAGCAACAGGAAAAATTATAAAGCTTCAAGAAGCTTTAATCGAAGCTGGTGAAAATCCTGACGATTACTTAATTGAAATTCCGTGTTGCTTATTCGATTATTATAAAGTATTCGCACAAAGATTACAAGAAAGTTCTAGAAGTTCTGACCGGAGATTGGCGGACAGTTCTACAAAAGCGGAGGAAAGTTCCGGAGCACTGGAAGAAGAATTAAAGGAATAATCTAGAACATTGGAAAGGGAATTGCATGAAAGATCTAGAAAAGTAGAGGAACGTTCCAAAGCAGTGGAAGAAGAATTAAAGGAACATTCTAGAACATTGGAAAGGGAATTGCATTAAATTTCTAGAAAAGCGGAGGAAAATTCCGGAGCACTAGAAGAAGAATTAATGGAACATTCTAGAACATTGGAACAGGAATGGGATGAGAGTTCAAGGAAATCTGAAGAATATTCTGAAATTCTGGAGCAGAAATTAGAACGGGAATTGAAGGACCATTCAGGAAGAGTAGAGGAGAGTTCTGGAATCACGGAGCAAATGTTGGAGCGGAAATTGGAGAATTCTAGAATTACGGAGCAAATGTTGCAACGGAAATTGGAGAATTCTGGATTTCTGGAGCAAACGTTGGAACAAGGATTGGAGAAGACTTCTAGAAAAACTGAAAACAGCTTTCTAGAGGTTGGGGCCTTGTGAGTCGTCTCGCACATCCTACGGCTTCTGATAGCGATTTCAGGTACCTAGCCACTCAGGGACTCATCTCCGGAGTTCAAGACAGCAATAATCAGCAAGCACTGCAATTATGTCGCCCAAAAACTATGGTTAACGCACTCTCATACGTACCAGATTATGAAGCTGCCAAACAAGTTTCACGTAACCAATCGCGAGTGCGGAATATTTATGCTAAGGGAAATGTAAACACCGAAGGCATAGATGAAAAAGTGCGACGAATTACAACTGAAGTGTTTGCAAGAAGAAATAAACTCCGCTATTTCAAAAGAAGACGGAAGCGAAAAAGAAAGAGAACGCGAAAAAGGAAGGAAGCAGGTCTAGTAAGAAATTAAAAAAGAAATGTAGGCAGAAGAGGTAAAGGACGAATACGTTGTTGTCAAGGATGAATATGAAGAAAGAAGACGGAAGCGAAAAAAGAAAGAGAACGCGAGAGAGAAAGAGAGCGTGTTCAGCAAGGAATTAAAGAAGAAATTCCAGATGTAGAGGAAAGCCAACCGGAAATGAATAGTTCTCCGACGAGCAGCTGCGATTGCAATCTAAGGAATTTGAAACGGGGCCTGAAGACAGCGGGGAAGACGTGCCCTTGGCGATTCGTATGAACAGCTCGACTGGGAAACAAAAACTCGAGTTAGATAACGATGACGACGATGACATATCTCTCGCCACAAGGAAGAAGAAAGTCAAGACAGAGAAAGGAACTTGAAAGAAAGGGAAGTAACTTTGACGCATTGTCCAGAAGGCCATACTAAGGGAGGCAAATATGGTAGTCGACTAGAAGAAAAACATTCCACCCTTGCCAGAATAACAGTAGTCAACGATAGTTGGCAGCCCGATGGACTACGCAAGGACCTGACTTTGAAAATATGCAAACCAATATGGGAAGACGTTGCACCACACTCACAGAGTGTAAAAGCGTACTGGGCGCAATGGGACTCTATAGTGATTGAGGAGGATGGCCTGTTGACGCGTGTGGTAGAGAATGCTGATGGAACTGAGAAGAAAGCTCAGTTGGTCATTCCTAAGAGTAGAATACCAGACGTGTTGAAAAAGATCCATGACGGACCTTGAGGCCATTTTGGAGTCACCAAAACTCTAGAAAGATTGCGCCAACGGTTTTACTGGGTTAACTTCACTGAAGATGGTAAAGGCTGGTGCAAGAAATGTGTGGTTTGCGCTGGAAGCAACGGCCCTCATAGAGGACTAATAGCTCCAATGCGTCAATACAACGTTGGCAGTCCATTTGAGCGCATTGCGATTAATGTGGCTGGACCATTCCCAGTAAGTGACGACGGAAATAAATATATCGTGCTTGTCACGGACTACTTTACTAAGTGGGTTGAAGCCTATCCATTACCCAACGAAGAAGCCACCACGGTCGCTGAAACTTTAGTTAAAGAATGTATATGCCGATTCGGGGTTCCACGTGAACTTCACTCCGACCAGGAAAGAATTTTTTTCCAAAATATCTCTAAGATATTAGGAATTAATAAAACCAGAACAACTGCATTACATCCGCAGTCCGATGACATTGTTGAACGAATGAACAGAACAATCAACCGATATTTGTCGAATGTTGTCTCCAACCACCAAAGAGACTGGGACCGACATCTTCATCTATTTCTTATGGCTTATCGTTCATCCGTGCATGAAACAGCAGGGCAAACTCCTGCGAACATCATAATCAGGCATAAGTTGCGCTTGCCATGTTACTTGGTGTTCGGCAGTAAACCTGGGGAACAAGTCCGCACGAACATTCAAGTGGCCAGCGGCCGAATAAAGCATCAGTATGACATCAAGATAGAAAAAGGTGGATACCAACCTGGGGATTTAGTGTGGCTTTACAATCCACAAAGGTGGCGCGGTTTATCACCAAAGCTGCAAAGAAATTGGGAAGGTCCTTATGAGGTCGTTAAATTGATAAACGACGTAATATGTAGAGTTAGAAAAACATCAACAGGGAAGCCGAGAGTTGTACACTTTAATCGGCTAGCCCCTTTCGCCGGTGACAACACTTAAGACCATCATGGAGAAACGGTTCGTCGGATCATAGTTCAGGAACTGACTTTTGAAGACTTCATGGAAAAGTATTCCTTTGATCACAAGGCACGTGACGAAAGAAGAACATCGAAATCTATTCACAGTGTCTTCAGATTATTTCCTCGGCCACTGCGTATTAGAAGACTTAAAGATGTCACGCGGTATAGCTTCAGTCTTTAAGACGAAATTTGGACGACTGCATGAACTGGCCAACTAAGGTCCATCCGTCGGGAAAACGCTACGACTTAGGGATAGCAATACAGAACATCATCGGTATATCTACTGACTGGTTACAAAACCACGCTCGTACCACAGTCTATGGAACTCACTGTCCGATTTGAAGGATCATGGGCTAGAGAATAACATTTTGAAGCTAGCAGTACCGAAGTTGTGGATGGTTTGGATTGGAGGATTGATAGAAACATGTTAGAGATCGCTATACCGGCGTTGAAATTCTCGTCTGCAGCTTTAACTTTAACGGACAGAAAGAACTAAAAAGGTGGCTGAACCAAGCACTAGTCACCTCCCATATGGGTGCGCAGTGTCTGCGAAGTGTTGCCTCCCGTTGTGTGGAGGCCCACCCGCAGTCTGTAAGTCTCATGAGGTGATGGCACCTATGCATGGCAGAGACCTGATATTTAGGGGCTACAGCATGGCTTTGCTGCACCCATCAGGCTCTCTGTCTTTTCTACCTGGTTCTATAGGCCCGCTCCAGAATGACCACGGAAATCTGGTATCAGTGTTGTGTTGCCATTGTGCTCACCCACTGCCCAGCTCCTTGGTCCTGGCTGCGACAGAAGCGCGACTATGAGGGATACAGCCTGGCTTCGCCGCACCCTCTGGTTTCTCTGTTCTCACCTCTCGCCATCCTCCACCTGCTTACTTGGTGAAAACCCGTACCAGGTGTGTACACCGTTATCTCACCCTGAGTACTAGTCTGTAGGCGTACTACACAAAGTCACCCCGACCACCTGGGTG
Organism: Harpalus rufipes; assembly: GCA_951394225.1. Taxonomy (NCBI): domain Eukaryota; kingdom Metazoa; phylum Arthropoda; class Insecta; order Coleoptera; family Carabidae; genus Harpalus; species Harpalus rufipes. The sequence goes on along the minus strand of OX596281.1, from coordinate 24,227,881 downwards.
GCTGCCCTGACCATCTGGACATATCGTCCGCGCATAGCCTCTCCAGAAATTACTGAGAGGCAGGTCAATGGTACTCAGCTGAGGTAGTGAGAAACAAAAGAGCGAAAATAATAATATTAATAATAATAATAATAATAATAATAATAATAATAATAATAATAATAATAATAATAATAATAATAATAATAATAATAATAATAATAATAATAATAATAATAATAATAATAATAATAATAATAATAATAATAATAATAATAATAATAATAATAATAATAATAATAATAATAATAATAATAATAATAATAATAATAATAATAATAATAATAATAATAATAATAATAATAATAATAATAATAATAATAATAATAATAATAATAATAATAATAATAATAATAATAATAATAATAATAATAATAATAATAATAATAATAATAATAATAATAATAATAATAATAATAATAATAATAATAATAATAATAATAATAATAATAATAATAATAATAATAATAATAATAATAATAATAATAATAATAATAATAATATAATTAGATATTCGAGTAACTAATTACAGGTGCGGTTGCATAATGCGTCAGAAAGTATGACTCTTCCGGACTCTCAGCGTGCGAGGTACTAATACTACAATTTTGTGCTATAACAAATAAAAATTGAAGTTTCGAGAATATGACAACTACTGAACGTCCTCACTATTCAAGGCTCAAGACAATGGCCATTTAAGGTCTAACACGAAACACAATGACCATTTAAGTTCCACAATGGCCATTTAAGGTCTAAAACGACTATTTAAGGTACACAATGACCATTTAAGGTTCACAATGACCATTTAAGGTCCACAATGACCATTTAAGGTCCTAAATGACCATTTAAGGTCCACAATGACCATTTAAGGTCCAACCCAAAGCACAATGACCATTTAAGGTCCAGCACACAACACAATGACCATATAAGGTTCAACACAAAACACAGTGACCATTCAAGATCCAACACAATGAGAATGCTTACTATAAAGTTCTGCCATTTCTCTATTCTCTTGAGACCAATACCTCAGCTGATCATGTGAAGCAACTTTATTTACTTGCGTTGTCTTGTTTAAACGCTTCAAAACAAAACGATCATTTGCTGTAACTTTGAAAACTAGGTAGGGTCCTATAGACTTGTTACCCAGTTTACCAGCTTTCTGTGTGTCTTGGACAACAACTTCGTTACCAACTTTAAAACGAATATCCGCTTTTCTTCTAACATTAAATTCTCTCTCTTGCCTTTGTCTATTTTCCTCCATTTTTCTATTGGCAATTGATTTCATAGCGTTTACAACATTAACATCCATACATTTCTTGTATGGCAAGCCTTCTAATAACTGTTTTTCTGCAGCTAAAAAACAAAACATCAATGCCCTAGGTGTAAATCCTGTTGTAAAACTCACTGTTTCATTGAGAACTTCGATTTATGGTACAACACTTGTCCATCTACATTCTTTTTCGTTTGCTAATATACTTCTCATTAGATTAAATAACGTTCTCATGACACGCTCTACTTGCCCGTTACCCCTGGGGACTCCAGTAGCTATCAGATGCAAGTCTATATTATTTTCCAGTAAAAATTTCTTAAATTTTGAAGATGTAAATGCTCTTGCTCTGTCAGCTATTATCATTCTCGGTTTTCCTATAGAACTGAAAATATTACTCAGGCCGCTAATTGAACAGGCTGCTGTTTTGTTTTCAATGGGAACGAACATACAAAATTTTAAAAATGCATCTACGATGACCAAAATTTCTGTGCAGTTATTTGATTTTACCAACGGACCCGCATGGTCAATATGCCATACCTGGAATGGTTTGGTTGCTTTGTTCCCTCTTTGACAAACTCCGTGTTTTGAACCAGTATGTGATTTTCCTACGATGCAGGATCTGCAATTTTTAATATACTTTTTCAAGATCTGCTCCATTCTTGGCCACTACAATTCTTCATGCATGCCACAGATGGATTTACCCCAGCCGATATGAGCAGCTTCGTCATGGTATGCCTTCATCACCTCTAATCTAGCTGCTTTTGGAACGAAACATCGGATGAGTTCTTTTCTTCTAAATTTTAAAACATGATAGACGACATTGTCTTTTATAATGAACGAGCTGTTGGGTGCAACACCTAATGATTGACAGAATTCATCTTCCGCTTGAAACTCAATTATACTCGTTGGTTTTTTCGTTTATGTTAATACTCGGATTGTTGGGTTTCTGCTTAAATAATCTACATGCCCCATTCGACATCCAAGCCGATATTCGATCTTGAAATCGAAATCCTGCAATCTCATCCATCATCTGGCAACTCTTGGATGTAAATCCTTCTTCAATGCAGTGGTCCTTACGGAATTGCAATTACTGTATACAGTAAAATTTAAACCATACAAATACACGCGAAAATGTTCCATTCCTTCGACAACGGCTAAGATTTCTAGGTCATACGAGTGGTATATTGATTCCGATTGATTAGTTCTCCTACTAAAATAATCCACAGGTTTTACTAAACTATTTTCCTTCTGCATCAAGGCTGCTGCGATTCCTACTGAACATGCATCCGTGTGGAGTTCAGTTAGGAGTGTTGGGTTAAAAATTCTTAGTACAGGAGTCGATACTAAAGTTTGGATGATTTGTTGTCATATATTTTCTTGTTCTGAAGTCCATTTGAACTCTATATTTCGCTGTAAGAGTTTATTTATAGGTGCGATAATTAATGAGATTTTTTCAGTATATCGTCTAAAATACCCAGTTATGCTCATAACCTGTCTTACACCTTTAACATCTTTTGGGGGTGGTGATTCTACCAATGCTTGAATCTTCCGTGGGTTAGGTTTGATGGACCCATTGCCAACAATAGACACTAGGTATTCGGTTTCTAAAGCGAAAAAGGTACATTTATTCAGATTTAGTGAAAATCCTGCCAAGGACAAAGCCTCTAGAGTTCTTTCCAAATAGCTGAAACCTTCTTCTAAAGTTCTGGAAAGTATCATGATATCATCTAGGTAGACCTGAACTATATTATCTCTCAGAGTACCCAAAGCCTTATTGATCGCCCTTTGCTAACAAGATGATGCGTTAGCAAAACCGAATGGCATACGATTATATTCAAAATGTCTATCAGCTGTCACAAACGCAGTATATTTTTGAACTTTCCTCGATCTCAATTTGGTGAAAACCCGATTCCATGTCCAAAGTTGTGAAATATACTGCATTCCCTAGAGTATCTAATTGATCCCTTAAATTGGGTATTGGATGCCTATCTCTGATAACCTTTTTGTTAATCTTTCGATAGTCACCACGTAGTCGCAAGGAGCCATCTTTCTTTTTCACCAAAACTATTGGGCTCGCATATGGTGAAGTGCTTTCCCTAATAATTCTTTGTTCTAGCAAGTCTTGAATAATGGTCTTGAGTTGCAATCTTTCAGCGAGTGCTAGCCGTCTAGGACGAAATGCAATAGGAACTTCATCGTTCAATTGTATTCTTAGCTTACCAGTGGTAACAACTTTCGCAATTTGGGGCCGTGCTTTCTCCAGCATATTTATTAATCGTTGTTGTTGTTGCTGGTCCAGTTCTGACCATACTTTTTCTAAATTCATGGAACGGATTGTAACAGGAGTTGTAGTACTGTGTTATAGATCTAAGCCATGCTCTCGTTTTACAATAATTATTCCAGGACGACGACTTATCGTCTCCCAGACAATTAGAGAGTCCACACCAGGAATGGTGCCATTAGGGACTACTAAAAAGTCAACCTCTAACGTAATTTCTTGCAGAGTTACATATAGTCCTACAGCAATTATTTGTTTTCCTAGTCCAACTAAGTTTCGCGCAACTGGCAAAATTGGTGCTTTAACTGAATGTGCCACATGTTCATGGACAATAGAACAATCTGTCCCTGAATCTACCATGTAGGTAAATTTGTAGTTAACGTCTCTACAACTGCGGTAGTAGATGGCATTATTGCGCATCTGTAGGCACTAACGCAACGTATTTCGTGCTTTTTCATTTTCTTAAAGCAAACTCACTCCTCATGTCCAGGTCTTTTGCAGAAGTTGCATTGCTTAAAATTTGGGTTGTTTATTTCGTTTTGTCTCGAAGTACCTGGATTCTCATTAGTAGATGTAGCTACCCTACACCGATCTTTCTTATGGTCAGTCTTGCCAAAATTGAAACTTTTTTTCCAAAAATCTCGTTGTGCTATATCTTTACTCGTTTACCAGATGGTCTACCCGGGTTTGATTCTGTTTCATAGTGTTTTGAGAGTAACATGAGCTCTTTTTGGTCTTTAGGTTTATGGAAACGTAGTCCCTCTCGAATCGAGTTTACAGCAATGCCTCCAATAACAGGGTACAGTACTCGGTCCCACGGTAAATCGGGGTAGAATCGTTATAGACTGCGTATCTTTTCCCTTTCATACTCGCTAATACTTTGGAAATCAGAACTTTTCATAATAGCAGCACGTAAGAGCTTGGTATGGTAGGTTTCGTAATCAGGAAAAGCAGTGAGTAAGTCATCATCGAAGTTATTCCAGTTTTTCTTAAGGGCTCTACACCCTTCATAAAATTTGCGGGCTTTGCCTTGCAGTGCTTCTCTTGCTTACAAAATTATTATCTGATCACTAACTTTCAGTTTTGTTCGAGTATCATTTAGGTGCGTGAACTTGGCAGCAACATATTTAAAAAAAATAGTACAAATGCACTTAATCGATTGTATTTCATTGTATTTTACTGAATATTATTTGTATTGCGCAATTAATGTTAATTGCATTTTATTTTTATGCTGCCAAGTTCATGCTAGCAGCAAAGTATGCTTAATTTTTTTTTTTTTAATTAACAAATCGTTTGTATTTCGTTTGTATTCCATTGAATTTCTATTAAAAATTTTGAAAAAAAAATCTACGGGAAGTTATGAAAATATCATTTTTATGTTGCCAAGTTCATTCTAGCAGCAAAGTCTACGTATTTTTTTTTTAATTTCACAGATCGTTTGTATTTGATTGTATTTCTAATAAAAAATTTGAAAAAAATTTCTACCGAAAGATATGGCAATTTTATTTTTATACTGCCATGTTCACGCTAGCAGCAAAGTTTACGTAATTCCTTATATAAAATTCACAGATCGTTTGTATTTCGTTTGTATTCCACTGTATTTCTAGTAAAAAATTTGAAAAACAAAAACTACGGGTACTTACGACAATATTAGTTTTATGCTGCCAAATTGACGATAGCTATTTCACGTATTTTTTGTTAATTTCACAATTTCTTTTTATTTGTATTCGATTGAATTTCTAGTGAAATTTATGCATAAAAATTGCACAGACCCAGCAAACACATATATAGAATGTCCGGATTTTGAAGGCCACCATTGGGATCTCGGAAACTATAAGAGATACAACTTTGGTTAAATGGGTCATGTGGTGCGTCTTTGAGGGGTCATTTCAGATGTGCTTTTGTTTTGCCAAAAATTCTCATGGGAGTGAAGTTAGCGACGCATCGCTCAGCGACCCGGCTGTGTATGTCTACTGTTCTATAAAACCGTCCGGCAATATGAAAATACGTATAATCGTCAACGTAAAAGATTATGTGCCGAAATTTGTGATGTATGGGGTCAAATTAGATAGCTGCATACATATATTAGCTAATTATTTTAATAAACTATAAAATAGTTGAATAATATCTACTCCATATACTTATAAATATAATAGAAAAATACAACAACCCTACGGGCTGAACAGTGATTTTATTGTACTGGGGTAGTTAACAGGACCCCTAGATTACTAATTAAATATATTTTGAAGTGTTACAAATAAAAAAAAAATATTATAAATTATTTCATCTGCTAAGATTAGGTCGTGTGACGATTAAGGATACCTGACCCCTACGGGTTAACCAGCAATTCTATTGTGCTGGGGAGGTTAACAGGATCCTAGCTTCCTTATTAAATATATTTTGAATTGTTACAAATAAAAAATAATAATAATAAATTATTTCATCTGCAAAGATTATACTTCTCACAATTAAGGGAAACTGAAAACACCCCTACGGGTTAGTCAGCAATTCTATTGTATTGGGGAGGTTAACAGGACCCCTAGCTTCCTTATTAAATATATTCTGAGTTATTACAAAAAAAAAAAAAAATTCATATGCAAAGATTATACTTCTCACAATTGAGGGTAACTGACAACAACCCTACGGGTTAGCCAGCAATTCTATTGTACTGGGGAAGTTAACAGGACCCCTAGCGTCCTTATTAAATATATTTTCAAGGGATACAAATAAACAATTTTTAATAATAAATTATTTCATCCGCAAAGATTATGATTCCGACGATTAAGAGTAACTGACAGCACCCGTACGGGTTAAGCAGCAATTGAAGTGTTACAAATAAACAATTTTTAATAATAAATTATTTTATCTGCTAAGATTATACTTCTGACGATTAAGGGTAACTGACAACACCCCTACGGGTTAGCCACCAATTTTATTGTGCCGGGGTGGTTAACAGGACCCCTATCTTCCTTATTGAATATATTTTGAAGTGTTATAAATAAACAATTTTTAATAATAAATTAGTTTTTACGGATGAAATAATTTATTAATAAAAATAGTTTATTTGTAACAGTTCAAAATATATTTAATACGCCTGTTTACCAACTGAGTTCCATGGCTACCGCTATAAATCAGCTATCTCCAGAAAAATTTAAAATTGATTTTCTCGGTTATGAAATGTCAAAAATAAAATCTTATATTTCGTTGTGTTTTCTCGTGAATAATGTACTTCCGGGTTTGCAAGTCTAAATCGTAGGTATTTTTCATAGATTTTTTCTACCTTCGTTTGCTTTTTCCACCCCCAGATCTCTACTCCATAGAACGTCACGCTTCGTATCATTGCGTCAAACATCATAAGTTTTGTTTTGAAAATTTCTTTAAACTTTTAGTTGTTGTTTCTTTGAAAGTGGTAGCTCAAATACTTTATTTTACTTACTTTTTCGACCTGTTATCCATCCCATTTCCATTGTTCATTTGTCTCTTTTCCTCCTTTTTTGAATATTATTATTTTGGACTTGTCTGGATTTAGTTGGAGCTTTTTCTTTTGTAGAAAGACTGTACACATATATTAAGCCCTTAAACACAATAAAGCAATCCCAAAATTTTTATATTATATTTAAAGCCGTTTTTTGAATTGGCAACTTAAGTTGCCAACAGGCACTTGCATATATGAAAAAGGAAAGAATGATAGAAAACGATCAATTAGCATATATTTTTTTAATTTCTATTAGAACACAAAGTATATACAGGGTGTCCCTTAACTTGGTGCACAAACTTTAAGGGCATATAATACTGATCAAAATGAGTAAAAAAAGCTCAGTCAAAATGTGTCCGATCTTTAATAGTTTCCCAGATATAACGCAGTGAAAAATGAGTTTTTACGAGATTTACCTTTGCTATCTCGAAAACTATAAGAATTACGATTTTGATTAATTGAGACTTTTTGTTTACCTTTGAGAGGTAATCTTAGATGGCCTTTTGTTATTTTATAAAAATCAAAAGTGAAATGTTGTGGCGACCTTGGTCAATATTTAATTTTCATATAACTACGTAACTATAAGAAATTGAGAAAAATGTTTCATATAAAATTTTATTGTTTTTTATAGTCTTTTTACTGACAAGACAAAATTTTATTCGATCGCTATCTTTGTCAGTTTTTCTTAGATTTTTCGCTTTTCTCGGAAACAGTTGAAGATCATTCCTATGTTGATGAAGCTTTTTTATTCATTTTGGTCAGTACTATATGCCCTTAAAGTTTTTGCTCGAAGTTAAGGGACACCTTGTATATAGTAGTAACAACAATATAACATAAGAAGAACATTTTGACAAATAAAGGTCGCACTTTATGCATACGGTCTGTACCATCTATTATGCTGTTATCAGCCAAATGAAGAAATCTGAGAAGTTCATCAAATCTATTTCGTCTTATAGATTCTGAAACGATGTCTACCCGGCAGTCTGGTTCTTTTTTCCAGTACATTCGTTTAGAAGGTAAACGATGGTATCCAGAGAGTAACAAAATTCCTATTATAGTTAGAATTTCATTGTCAGTTGCATTTAAATTATGTTTCAATTTTTGACCAGCATAACGGTTTGTTTCAAAAGAAATGTGTTGTATTAGTTCCCTTGTGAAATAGCACTGAAAAGCATCAGTCGGAGTTTTCACAGTTTCTTTTAAAAAGTCTTCTGTAGAGGGACGCATATACGGTTCCGGTTTGGCAATTGTAAAATTCCCATTACAATCATTTTGCTTCCATTTTTTAATAACATTATTTGTTTGACGTTTACGTTTACTAGTGCTGGCGATTGGAACAACACTTGGATCATCTTCATCAATATCTACAAGAACCTCTGTTCCTAGTATCCCTGCAGGCAAATGATCAAAGTTTGCTTCGACCTCATTATCCGATAAATCTGAATCCTGATCGCTATCTGCATTACATTCTTCTTGTGGTGGACAAAGGGCAATGTTTTCTGGTGGAAAATTATCATCTTCCAATAAAGTAAGAAGTTCGTGCAATAATAATCCTTTGCCATTTGACCCTCTACTAAACCTAAAAATGCAAAAAACCGAAATTCTAAACCTTTATAGACAATACTTCGCCAAAATTATATTTATTTCCAAATATGAATCTGTATGTGCTCGTCGGCAACTATAGTTGCCTAAGAAATATTGGCTTCGAAAAATACAATAAATAACAATAATAATTGCTTATCACCAAATTATATGTAAAAATCAATACCTTGCCAACTACCACGTAATGAAAATTATATCAAAAAAGTATTATAATAAATAAAAACTTACATTTTTTATGTTACGCTCAGTCTGCTCTACTGTCGTACTTAGACTGCTGTAAGTTAGAACACTTCTGTTGAGCTATATGTAAAGTAAGAAAATAACTGACCAATAATGTTGAAGGGGGATACCCAACTTATAAATAGAAAAGACATATACTTTAAAAGTGCGTACTGTTACAACTAAAAAAAATTATAAACATAGTGGCAACTATAGTTGCCGGAGAGCACTAATGGGTTTTAAAGCTATATCGTCTGCATATGCTAACGACCAGAGTTTTGTATTTCCTATTACTATTGCTCCTGTTCATTTTTTTAGATGTTCCTCCAAATCTCCTATGTTCATTACGAAGAGCGTGGGGCTAAGAGGGCATCCTTGTCTTAATCCTGTTTTCGTCCAAAATATATTTGTTTCACCGTTCTTTGTCCTTACACGGTTAGTCATCTCTTTGTATATATTCTCTACTGCTAAAATAAGTTGTTTGTGTACACACTTTTTAGTTAAATTGTCGAGCAGTATATCACGATCTACCATATCGAATGCTGCCCTTAAATCTATGAAGAACGTATACAATTTTCCCTTTTCCTTTGTGGTTTATTTTTCAATGGCGTGATTTACTATGTATAAATTATCTATCGCGCTTCTACCTCTTAAAAATCCATTTTGTGTTTCTGGGATGAGACCTTTTATTTCTGCTTCTTCTAGGATTTTTTCGTTTAGTACCATTGCGTACACTTTATATAAGGTGTCTAATAAAATTATACCTCTGTATTTTTTAGCATCATGTTTCTTTCCCTTTTTAAAAATAGGCGTTATGATACCTTTTGACCATCTTTTTCGTATTACTTCTCCATTTACTAGTTTAATGAAAATTGTGGTTATTTTTGGTATTAGCTGCTGGGCATAAATCCATGCTTCATTGGGGATTCCGTCTTCTCCAGGTGACTTTTTCTTCTTTAATTTGTTTATTTGTTGTACATCTTCTTCTGTAATATTTATATTTTTCTCTGTTAATTCCGTTTTAGGTGTTCTAATTTCTTCTTCGTTGCTTCCTTGTAGCAGTTCAATAAAATGATTTCTCCACTGTTCTTTCGTTATTTGGTCACTTGCTCTAGTTCTTTTGTTACCTCTTATCTCTTTTTTTGGTGAATATATTTCCATACCTCGGCCTCATTTTGTATTTATTTTATTTCTTCTTCTTCCTCTTTGCGTTTTTTTTTTTTGCTTTTTACATAGTTCGTGGTATTCTTTTCAATGACAACTAGCAAATGTGTACATAACCCATAAATGTTATAATTTGACATTTGACAGTTATTCTTTGTACCTTTTGTCCTCGCTGTGTTTAATCTTTTTGTTTACGTGTATTCTTGGTTTTATTATTCATTTTCTTATTTTTTTAATGTGCGTGGTTTTATTTATCAATACATATTATTTTATTAGTGCATATAATTGGCATTTTGTTGTAAAAAACACTTTTATTCAGAAAGTAAAAGTAACAAGGAGTAAGACAATAAATTAACTTCAGCTTTCTTATTACCATTACAGAAAACTTAGTTTTATGTAGATGACATACTTGTCGCTATTCGTTTGGGGTGGTATTGTTCTCATTGTTTACACCAACGACGAAATATAACTAGACAAAATTTCATTTGGTTTGTTTTGATTTCGGTTGGCCAGACAAAGGCAACTAGAGATAGTGATAAGTTTGGTCTCGTTTGCGCATTTCTCACTAGAGGCACAAGTGTTCTTAATAATATATTCTTTAGAAATAAAAAATAAAACTACTAGATTATAATTAAAACCAACAAACGAATTATAATCCAATATATTTTAAGTTGATTAATTCAGGTAGCTTAATAAATAAGATATCGAAATAAAATAAAAACTTCTTATTCTTGTTACATTGTTTACAATAACTTTCGTTTCGTGTTGTATTCTAATTTTAAAATAAATATCTAAAATAAAATTCAATAATTGTGTTCCGTGATTATTCAGAAAGTCTTGATCAAGTATATACAATCCTGCAAAGGTGTTACAATGTCTTGTAGCAAATTTCTGCATTTCAATATTTGGAGCCAAATGGCGAACTACAAGTGGATCTCGTCACTTATAAAATGTGTTTAAAAATGCCTTCTTGCTGCAAGAATAGGTCTGGAAAGGATTTTAGACTATTAAGAATATTATGCGAAAGAAAAGAAAATAAAGTTAGTGTAACTTTATAAGAGAACTGATTTGTCGGTTGTGAGGTTAGTTTGTTATCGTACATATTTATTGTTCGGTAAAGTCAATAATTTTGTAATTATAATATATAATTAATAAATATTTTACGTTGAATTTTTTATTTTTATAACGATAAACCAATTTTTCATCGTATTGTCATTAAATCTTGACTTTAACCCTGGATGGCATCTAGTGAGAAATGCTCGAACGAGACGAAATATATCTCTATCTCTAGTTGTCTCTTTCTGGTCAGCCGAAATCGAAATATTCAGTGACGAGGGATAAGGAATGTTTTGTCTAGTTATATTTCCTCGTTGGTTTACACTGTGTGTCATATAGTGAAAATGATTAGGTAGAGGACTCACGTCATCAACCTTAAAAAACCTCATAAAAAATATAGCTTATAGTAATTATTGGTTGTTAATTATTTTTTTAAAAAAGAAAAAAAATATATACTAGTATTAAAGAAACGTATATATTAATTAATTCACAATTATTTCTAAGTCAATCCTTATTTCTTTTACGGAATATAAAATTATTTGACACAACATGATCATTCTCAGTAGCGCCAACATATGGTACGAAAATAAACCAAAATAATTTCAAATAATTTTGAACTAATATCTTTTATTATGTATATTTGAAAAATTAAATAAAACACTTGGTGTAGTTTCACAGCTTTATTAATGTTTACAACGATCGTTTCGATCTTGCGATCATCTTCAGGTAACTAACACAAAAAATAAATGAAAGTGTCTTTACTATTTAGTATTTAAGACATTTTCATTTATTTTTTTGTGTTAGTTACCTGAAGATGATCGCAAGATCGAAACGATCGTTGTAAACATTAATAAAGCTGTGAAACTACACCAAGTGTTTTATTTAATTTTTCAAATATACATAATTCCAAAATGTTTCACCAAGTGCCAACCACAAAGTCAGTTCAACATAATATCTTCTATATACATATAATAAATAAGAATATATTTAAATAAAACACATGTAATTTACAAAATATTGTATTGTAAATAAAAATATTTAATTAAATTAATGTTATTTTGTCACGAAATATTGTTAAAAAATTTATTACAAGAAACCAAAGCTTTTCTTCTTGGATCTTAATTTATAAATGGAAATAAATTAGAAAACGGCGACAACTTGATTTTTGAATTGAATAATATCCGACATACGTTTCTCTGTTCATAGCCTACTCCGAAGTAGGTTCTTTTTCGAACACTGTAGATACAATTAAAGATTAATTGAACGAACATTTACAGTAATTTTTTTAAAGAGGTCATCTGAATCATGAACGAATTAACAAATTGACATACATTTATCTCTCTCCTTTGCAAAGGCTATAAGCGTGTGCGATAAGGATAGATATAACACGGTTATCTTTTAAAAATTCATATTGTTTCGAATAAGTTAGGACATTCCATTTTAAAACGATGCTTGTTGTTGATAATACTTTCGCTGTAACGTAAATTTATTTATTAATTAAGATATATTATCTTGATTTAGAGCCGTACGAGTAACGTTATATTATGTCAATATCACTAACATTGACACCTGTCAATAATCTAATCAGTATTTTATTTCTTTACATATTTGGCTTTACATTAGCTATTAAAATTACCAGTTGACTTATTTTTGAATGCTTTTATTGTAACATATATTTTTATAATAATAAAATAATAGCAATATCTTATGTACCCTCATAGCAACTACGCAAACGACACTACTGAATGTGTCAGAATGGGCGAAAAAAAATCTTAATTCATACAATTCGTACATGACCTTGATCGAACAGCTTTAAAAAAATTTACTGTATGTGTATACATAACAACTTTCCACTGCGCATAAGTCAAGTGTGATTAAGTTCTTTAATTTTCAACAAATGGTGGTCGTGGATAGGACTTTATAGACATTAGGAATATAAGAAAAGTACATTTTTTTACTCCAAAGCCTTTCCTTTTTTTTAGATGTTTCCCAAAGGCGCAACACATGAATGTAATTATGGAATGTGCAAAGAAAATAAATATAAAAATAGATACAACGGTATTACTACTTGTAAGTATAAACATAAACGGTATAATTGTAGTAGGAAAATAATCACATTTTATATTTCAGATGATCATTCCAGAGTTGTACTAAAAAAACTGCCCAATGAACCATTTTCAGATTTTATAAATGCCAGTTATGTTGATGTATGTATTTTAAAGTTTAGTTATTTACAAAAAAAAAAATGATGTGATCAGCACATTATCTTCCGTCAATTCTATGTATTTTATACATATCCCATACAAAAAGTTTGCAAAAGATTCTATATTTCCAGTAAAATTATAACACAAACATGTCAATTGCACTGACATCTGTCAATCAGAATTTTCTTAATATAGTACCTAACTGCTTCCATGGTTATAACATAGCTGAATATAAAGCATAAAATGCAATCAGATCGTATAGAGAATAAAATATTCTTTAATATTTATAATAACAATAAAGGTAAAAAAATGATATTTAACACCATTTTTTCAAGAAAAACTGTTAAAATCTTCTAATGAGGGTACTTCCGGTTGACCAATTAGAACCAAAATCGAATCATGTCTGCATATGGATGTACATTTTTGAATTGTAGTATTGGCGTTATCGGATCCGCAAATATCGTCTCACAGGCACAGGCGCGCTCGCGCCCACGCGTATAAATAGTAAAATCGTATTCTAAGGACCCTAAATCATGCTTATTATTTAAAAAACCATCACTAAATTTTTTGACCATAGAATATCTTTGGTTACGACAGACGACGTAAAAAATTAAAATAAACATTTTTAGTTTAAATAACAATAGTAGGCAGATCAGTAAAAGAAATCAAAAAGTGTCAAAAATTTGTTAAGATATTAATAAAAAATAAGTAAAAGACTGAAAATGTAAATTATAATAAATAATACTATGTAATTCATTAATTAACAATTAAATTATATTTGTAGCTTTAAACCAATTTCAATTTCGACTATTGTAACAGTTAATAAAATAAATTAATTGCTAAAAGAACAGTCTACAAAACATCTCAACACCTTTGTTACCTAAAGGTGACGGAAAGTAATAAATAGTTGCCACAAACAATAACATTATTTGTATAATTTTTCATTTATTAAAATTTTAATAAATTTATTTTAAATATGTGCCAAAATATTTATGATACACTGACACTTGACCCAAAATATTTTGGTAGTCTTCTTCTTCTTCTTTCTCGGTTCCCATTTATGCCTTACAGCGTTGGGTCCTCGATCCACTTTCGGTAAATGTTTCTTTCTCTAGCGAGTCTTCTCAGTTCTTCTACTCTTTTTCCTCTTGTTGCAGCTATTTCCTTGATGTTATCCTCCCACTGTTTTCTAGGCCTGCCTTTCCCTCTCCTTCCGTCAGTTCTCATTTTAAATATTTTCTTTGTGTATCTTCGGGGGTTCATGCGTACTAGATGACCGTACCATTTTAGTTGTTTTTTTTTCTATTTCCTCTACTATGGGGCTTAGTTCCAGGTCCTGTCTTATGTTCTTGTTTCTTACTCTATCTCGTCTGGTCTTCCTCACTACTTTTCTGAGATACCTCATTTCAGATGCTGTTATTTTTGATTTATGTTTGTCTGTTATTGTCCATGACTTTGTTCCATATATTAGGGTTGGCATGTATATGGTTTTGTATAGATGGATTTTTGTTTTTATACTTGAGTTCTTTTTTCCTATTAGTGTGTTATTTATTTGGTAGTATATTTTATTTGCTTTGCTGATTCTATTTCTTACTTCTTCCTCTATTCTTCCGTCTTTATTTATTAATGTTCCGAGGTATTCATATCTATCAACATGCTCTAATTCTTCCCCGTCTAGAGATATGGGGGTATTTCTGTTTACGCCTAGTTTATTTACGTGCATTATTTTACTCTTTTGTTTGTTTATGATCATTCCTTTTTCTTCTAGTTTGCTTTTCCAGATGTTAAGATTATACTGAAGTTGTCTTGTGTTGGTAGCTACTATGACGATGTCGTCGGCGTATACTAAGTCCTGCGTGTTTATTATATTTAGGTTGTGGTATCCTATTGGTGCTTTCCTTGTTTCATGTTTACATGATTTTATTATACTATTCATGAATACTACGAATAATAGTGGGCTAAGACTATCGTCTTGCTTGACGCCTCTGTTCATATTAAATTCCTCTGATGTTTTTCCATTTATTCTTATCTGGCCTTTTACCGAATGGTTTACGCTCTTAATTATATTTATCAGTTTGGGGTTGGTTTGTAATTCCTGAAGGGCTTGCCAGATGTATTTTCTTTGTACTACGTCAAAAGCTGCTTTAAGGTCTAGAAAGGCAAAGTAGCTGTCCTTATTTTTGTTAATTCGTTTTTCAATTATTGCGCGGACTGTTGATATATGATCTTGAGTTTGGCTGCCTGGGAGGAAAGCTGCTTGTTCTTCTTCTAATTTTTTTCCGTGTCTTTTCGTAGTCTCTTTTCTATTATTCTGGAGTAAATTTTAAAGGGTACAGATAAAAAGTATATAGCCCTGTAGTTATCGCAGTTTGTTGTCTCCCCATTTTTATATATGGGTATAATTATATTCTTTCCCACTCTTTCGGGATTCGTTCTTCGTTCCAGGCTTGCTGGAATATTATTTGTAGCCACTCAGCAGCTGCTATTCCCCCCGTTTTTTAATAGTTCGGTGCATATATTATCTACTCCGGGTGATTTTCCGTTCTTGCTGTTTTTAATTGCTTCTATTACTTCTTCTATCGATATTGCTTCAATTTGATCTGCTGTTTCTGTAGTTTCAGTATGGATAATATTTGTTTCATCGTATTTTCTTCAAATTTCTTTGTAAAGTATTTATGCCCGGTTTTAAGAATTCCTTGTGTTGTGGTTTCTATTTTTCCTTCTTCATTTTTTATGTTTCTTACTGGTTTAGTGTGTTTTCCTTTCAATTTTTTGATAATATTCCAAAACTGTTTTTGATTCTCAAAGTGAGATTCTTCTATTTTTTATCCAAACTCTTCCCAAGATGTTGTCTTCGCTTTTTTTACTTCTTCCTTCACCTCATTTCTATGTATAATATAGTTTTCTTTATCTTGTGGATTGTTCGTTCTTTTGAATTTTATCCAAGCTTCTTTCTACATTTTTACTTTTCTTTGGATTTCGTCGTTCCACCACTTTGTTCTTTTCTTTGGGCCTGACCCAATTGTTTTTGTTCCGCAAACTGATGTAGCAGTTTCTATAATTGCTTCCTTGAATTTATTCCATGTTTCATCTATCCTCCATAGGTATGTGGCTTGATTTTTTTCTTTTTTAGTGTATCCAATGTTATTGTAAGTTTCTCTGTGTATTCTTTCTTTATTTATGGGTTCTCTAGGTTTTCTATTTTGATTTTAGTGTATCTTTTGCTTTCTTCCCCTTTAGGCTTTTTGATATTAGTATTTGCTATTAGGAGTCTGTGTTTCGTACTTACTTCAGCACCTCTGATTACTTTTACGTCTGATAGTGCGTATCTCATGCTTCTACTAATTGTAATATAGTCTATTACACTCCTGTGTCCCAATTCTTCCGCCTCGTACGTTATTTTATGTATTGTTTTATGGTTATACCATGTATTGTTTATTAGTAGATGATTTGTTACGCAAAAATCTATCATCCTTTCTCCGTTGCCATTGATTTCTCCTTCTACTCCGTAGCTTCCCATTGTTCCATGTCCTTGGTCTTTGTTATTCCCAATATGGGCGTTCCAGTCCCATTATTATTATATGTTTATTTTTATTCTGCATTTTTTCTGTTACTTGTTGCAGCTCTTCATAGAACTGTTCCTTATCTGCAATGCTTGCGCTTTCTGTTGGGGCGTATATTTGTATTTTTCCAATTGTTTCTTCTAGTTCTAGGCAGACGGTAATTATTCTTGGGTTTACTGCCTCCCAATGGGTCACTTATGTTTCTATTTCCTTGCTCAGTATTATTGCAACACCTTCTTTTGTTCTTTGGTCTACTGGGGTGCCTAATTGTCTGAGGGTATATCCTTTGTCTAATAGTTTTGTTCCGCTGCTTTTTGTCTTTGTTTCCGCTATTCCGAGAATTTGTAGTTTGTATTTTTAAATTTCTTCTACTAATTCTGCTTCTTTTCCAGTTAGGGAAGTTATGTTCCATGTTCCGATCCTTACCCTGTTTCTCGCTTGTAGTTTCCGTTTTATCTGTCTGTTTCCGAGGCATGTTGTTGTTCTCTGAATCCAGAATACCTTGTGTGAGGGATTAGCACAACGACAAGGGTCCCTAGCCTGGGACAAGGTTTGTTCGGTGATGGTATTTCCACCTAGGCCTCCGAACTTGCCATGGCCAGTTTTCTTTTTTGTTTGTTTATTTGAAGCAAATTGTTGTGCTGGTTGTTCATTTAGGTTATTTTTACCTTCCGTCACCTCTAGGTAAGGAAGGTATTGTCTTTGGTCAAAAAATTCGGTGGTGAGTTTTCATTGAATAAGCACGTTTTAGGGTCTTTACAATACGATTTTACTATTTTTACGATGATGTCTGTATATGTGTGTGTGTGTTCGTGTGTGTGTGTGTATGTGTGTATGTGTGTGTATATGTGACCGCCTTTCATGCACGATATCTCCAATACTAGAATTCCAAAAATTACAATTCTTGCATATTCCTCTTCCTTACAACCATATGCAGACTTGATTAGATTTTGGTTATAATTGGTCAACCGGAAGTACCCTCATTTGAAGATTTTAACAGTTTTTCTTGAAAAACTCAGTTAAATGTTATAATAACTTAAAGAATATATTATTCTCTATACGATTTGATTGCACTTTATATTTCATATTCAACAGATATAGAGTTAAAGAATTATAAAGATAATAAATTTTATAATTCAGCCAGCTATGCTAACTTAACCATGGAAACTGCTAATATATTCAGGTAATTCAAATTGACAGATGTCAGTATCAATAAAATGTAAATCAATGAAAGAATAAGGGAAGTAACTCTAGTGTTAGAAGTTTCTAGATATAAGAGAGACGATTACATTGATTTGAACATGTCATGAGGAGAGATGAATATATTAATAGAAGGTGGAAGAAACATAGGAAGACCAAATATAAGATGAAAAGACTGTATTGCAGAAGACTTGAGAGAAAAGAAACTGAATGAGGACGACACGCAAAACAAAAGAAGAAAATAAAAAATAGCGACCCCTAACGAATGGGAAAAACTAAAGAAGAAGAAGATGCCAGTGTCAAATGCAATTTGCATAGTTTATGAAATAACTTTACTGGAAATATAGGATCTTTTGCAAGAAAATTTATGTGTAGGGCGCGTGCAGTGACATGACTTTGCTGACTTTGGCAAGCAGATATGGGGACCCGTGTCAAAATGACAGCAATTAATTATCTCCATAACTGACAAGTATTATAATCTTTCATTCAAAATTTCATAATTTTCTTATTTCATGTGGTTTGTTTGTTATCAGGAGTATGGAATTCAGTTGCCGAGAAAGAAATACCACAAATTTAGAATCTTTTGCAAGAAAATTTATGTATGGAATTTGTACATTATACACAGGATTGGCGGAAGGTATTGTGCTGGCCACAACAGTTTGTTTTGTGAGTGTATTGAGGCATTCGGTTCATTATTAGTTTTTTCCATTGCTATAGTTTTCTTTGTTGTGTCCCCTTTTTCTAGCTGTAGTTGCTATTTCTGTTTCTCCGTAGTGCTCGCGAAAATATTACGAATATCTGAAACAGTAGTTCTATTCGATGGTACTGAGTTTGTTCGTGGTCTTCCTGTATCTTTCTGTTTTTCAGTTGTAGCAGTATTATTTGGAAGCATTAGGGTTTGGTGGACTGTTATCCGGGGTGGTTAATTTTCTTTTATTTTCTTTAGTTTTTAGTCTAATGAGTTTTTCTGGGTTTTCAATTAGTATGCCATTCATGACTAACTTATCGTATTTTAATATCACGTGGTTTTCTTTTCTGAGTTCTTTCATTATTGGTATCAGTTTCTTCCTTTTATCTATTATTTCCTTGGGAAAGTCCTCTGTAATTATGATGTTCGTCTAGGCTAGTTTGTTTCCGTTTGCAAGTATTTTAATTTTTTTGTTGAGGGTTGTTAGGGCAACTAAGATTGAGTTATTTACGTTTACTTTATTGCCTAGCTTCTTTATGAAATCTATTTCTTCTTTTTTTGTCTCAACTAGCATCTTTGTATTGAACAAGCTTAGAATTTTGGTTTCTAGTTCGTTATATTTAATATTTTCTCCGGTGCTGAGCAGGCCGTGTATAATTAGGTTTCTTTTTCTTCCTTCTTTTTCGTAATGGTTTAGTTTTGGTAGTTTTACATATATTTTCGTTTTTCTTATACATTAAATTATTTCTATTTCTGGCTTTATGTTTTAACTACGTTTGAGATATTATGACACTATAATTTTTTTTTATTTAGGAGATAGTATGTAAAATTAAAATTGACGTTTAGTTGTTAGTTTTAAGTTTGTAAAACGGGAGTTTGGTAACAAGATTTCATTAATCTCAGGTTACCGAGGAATCGATGATTAAATTTTTTAAACACTATTCTAACGTTTTAATAATTATTTAAGCATCTTTAGTCACTCGCGGGTTTAAAATCCATTCGTGACTAAAGACTAGCTTTACGTACTACTTGTTGAGAATTATCACTTGTCTACCCGACAAGCTTTTCCTCTTGCTTTGCAAACATTTTTAATTGAATAAAACAACTACTTTTTCACTATACTATTTTAATATATACAAAATGAATAAATTATACAAAAGAAAATTTGACAGAAATTGTTGCTCGGTCCTTGATTTCTGTTCTTCCAATTCTGTTACAAATAGTACACAACAAATATACCAAATAAAATACTTTATATTGTACAAAAAAATACAAATTAATCACACATTTGTTAATACATCTTCCATTTTACATTCCTCTACCTCTTCTTCTTCTTGTATCAAAACAACAGTGTTCCCAACAATTTTTACACAAAAAACAGTGTTCCCATCACTCCTCCTCGAATTTACAAATAATTAACAATTCTTTGCAAAGTCGTTTTTCTTAATATAAATTATTACATAATTTTAGCCATGTTCCTAAATTTAACAAAAGTTTCTTTACATAATGGTTTGGTTCATGTATCAGCGATATTTTCATTGGATGAAACATATTGACTTGAAATAAGTTTTGAAATGACTAAATCGTATAAAAAATGAATTCTGATGTGAATATGTTTCCCCCTCTTAGAGTTCTCATAGGTTTTAGACATTAATATTGCACTTATATTATAGCACTTTAATAATGCCTCACTGTTTACACCAAAATCACTTAAAACACCTTTCACATTTATTAAATCTTGAGCAGTGGCTGCAGGAGCTATATATTCCGCTTCTGCTGTTGAGAGTGCGACGCAGTTCTGTTTCTTGGAGAACTAGCTGACAGGATTGTCTCCGTAGAAAATTATTTCCCCACTTACGCTTTTCCTGTCTGTCTTGTCCGTTTACCAATTTGCGTCTGTATAGGTTGTGTTTCCCTTTTGGTATGATAATCCCATATTTTTAGTCTCTTGCAGGTACCTTAATATTCATTTCCCAGCTTTCCATGTTTGTTTAGTTGGTTTGTCGAGCACCCTACTTAGATAGGATACTGCAAATGTAATATCTGGTCTACTTGTAGTAGAGATATACATTAAACTACCGATTAGCTGTCTATATGGAACGTCTTCAATACATTTGTCAGTTTCTATTTCAAAACTGCTTTCCATCGGAGTTGAGATACCTTTGCTTTCGTTCATATTGAAAACTTTTCTATTGTTCTTGTTTGTGATATGAGAATGCTTTCAGCATTACGTTTAATTGTCATCCCAAGATATTGTTCAACTTCTCCTAGATATTTAGCGTCAAATTCCCTTTTCAATAACTTTATGACAACTTCATTTTTTTTTACCTGTTATTAGTACATCGTCTACGTACACTATCATCCATACGTTATCTTTGTAATATAAACAAGAATCATGTGATGATCGTATAAAATGGTTCTTAATAGAAAATTCGTTGAATATCTCGTTCCAAATTTTCGGGGCTTCTTTCAAACCATAAAGTGTCTGATTTAACTTCAGCACTAAATCTTTTGTATTCATTCCTTCGGGTGATACACATATATTTCCGATTCTAAGTGTCCATTAAGAAATGCTGCTGGTATATCTAGCTGTTCTACTTTCCAATTCATATGTAAAGCGTGAGCTAACATAATCCTAATTGTTGATATTCTTGCAACAGGTCCATACATTGTATTAAACATATTCTCCTCCTGTGTTTGGAATACTTTTGCTACAATTCTAGCCTTTTTAGTTCCGTCCTCCTTGGTACGAAATACCCATTTTGTTTCTATAGCTTTCTTTTCCCTTGGTAGCTTTGTTTTGGACCATGTGTTTAATTTTTCATGATTACTCAATTCTTTTTTGATTGCTTTATTCCACTTTTTTAATTTTACTGCCTCTTCGTAGCTTTTTGGATCATTTTCTTCTTCTGATATCGTATAGTATGCTTCGTATAGTTAGTCTTCATTTAAATATTTCGGAGCTTTAACATTTCGACCTGGTCTTGTTTTATTTTCTTGTTTGAATTTTCCGCTGCTCCTTCTCTTTCTATTTCCACAGTTTCTTCTTTTTCCTCTTGTTCTTGTACTTCGATGTTATTATTTCCGATTTATGTTTATTATCGCTTTCTTTTATTTGTATAATTGTTTTTGATTTCTCACTATATCTAAACTTTGTTTCATGGAATATTATATCTCTCGAACATATTATTTTATTAGTGTCACTACTCCAAACTCTATAGCCTCCTCCGCTATATCCAACCATTATTAAAGCTTCTGCACGTGGTTCAAGTTTACTTTGTTTTGGCATTTTGACTGTCCAAGCCCGACATCCAAATGTTTTCAATTTTTTTCAAGTCATTTTTACCATACCACCTTGTTGCTGGAGGAATTCCATTATTTGCACTCGTAGGCTATCTGTTAAGTTCATATGCTGAGGTTCTTATCGCCTCTCCCCAGAGCTCCTTTGGCAGTCCAGTTTCTGAGAATTTGGTTCGCACTTTGTTTATGAGCGTCCTGTTCATCCGTTCGGATGTTCCATTTTGTTGTGGACTGTAAGGGGTGGTGTATTGCAACTCCACACCTTTGGATTTACACCAGTTTTTGAAATAGTTTGATGAAAATTCCTTACCACTATCAACACGAATCCTCTTCGTTTTCTGTCCATGTTGTGTTTTGATTAGTTTTATGAAGTCTATTATATTTTATTCTGCTTCATTTTTTGTTTTTAATAATTTGGCGATTACATAATGGGAGTAGTCGTCTATTAACACCTGAAAATAACGATGACCTTTATTTGTTGGTGGATCTATTGGTCCAGCTAGATCGCTATGTATTAAATCCCATATTTCTTTAAAACGTTTTTCTTTTGATTTGAAACTTTGCCTCGTGGATTTTCCTTGAATACATGTAGTGCATTTATTTTTATTTACAGGTAGTTCTAGCAATATAAGTCCGTGCCTGTTTAGGTGACCTAACCTTCGGTGCCATATTTCAGCTTCTTCACTGACTGAACTATTACAATACTCCATCTGTTCTATGTTTACTTTTAGTATAAATAGATTATTTAATGTTTCGCAATTTAATTCATAGTTCTCTTCTATAATTTTTGCATTATTTTTCTTAAATACTACTTTATTACCTTTCTTCAATAATTGTGATATTGATAATAAATTGTGACTCATTCCGTCAATGATTAATGCGTTAATACTTATTTTTCTTCCTTGGCAAATTCCATGTAATGTACCTTTTCGTTTTGCAATCATTCTTCCTCCATTTGCAACTCTAATACTTATTTCGTTGTTTAAGTACTCAATATCTGTCATGTATTTTTCTAATTCACTACTTACTAAATTTTGAGTTGCACCGGAGTGTAATATGAAGTTATTTTTGTCAAGTAATTCTGATATACAATTTAAAGCAATAAACGATATATGTTCTTCGGCTTGATTAGCTTTTTCTTCTACGGTACGTCCGCGTCCACGGAATCTCGACCCTCTTCTATTGTCACCAGGATTACCTCGCCAGTTTCCTCTGTTGAATGGTCTCTGTTGACTGCACTGTGAAATCTTGTGCCCTTCTTTGCCGCATATATAGCATGTCTAAGAAAATTCTCTAAAGGAAACATCTTTGTTGTTTGTACACTTGTTCGGAACTTTTGTTTTGTGCTTTTATTGGGTGTTAATGGAATTAGGTCTTGACCATCGCTACTGACGTAGGTCAATGGACGAGAGTTTACAACTGACTCAATCTCTACTATAATGGTTGATAATTCCTCTAAGTCCACGGTTTTCTTCCAAGAATACGTATTAATAGACCTATGATCATGCGAATCATCTGCTCCCAGAATCCTCTCCACCAAGGAGACGCAGGTGGAATGAGAATCCATTCGATACGGTCAATTACAAATATTTCTTGAACCTCAAGCCAATCTAAATTTCTTAATAAATTGGCTGCTTCCACAAAATTCGTACCATTGGCGCTATAGATTGTGGATGGTCGAATTCTTCTTGTGACGAATCGTTGGAATGCTCTCATGAATGCCTCTGTGTTCACCGAATTTACGAGCTCCAAATGCACCGCTTGGTAAACGGCACATGTAAATAATAAAATCCACACTTTGCTTTTACCTTTGAGATACATCGGCCCTGCTAAATCGACTCCCACTGTTTGAAACACATTGGCATTTTTAACACGGTGCTTTGGTAATATAACTTCTACAGGGCTTATGTTCTGCACTGTATGAATCCGACAGTTCTTACATTTGGAAATAATCTTCTTAATGAATTGACGGCTACGTGAAATCAAAAACTTTTCTCTTGGAACCTTCATACAGGTTTGGGTACCTGCATGACAGTTACGAATGTGAATATCATGCAAAAGTAACGTAATTACGGGATGATTTCCTGGTAGTAGTATGGACAGCAAAATCATTCCTCTTCATCTCTCTCTAGAATCTTGGTTTTGACTCTCACTAATCCAGTATCATCCTTCACTAGTTGAAAGGATGACTCAACAAGGCGAGAAATCCCAGTAAAATATGGACCAATCTAAGACAGATAGGTGTTAATAATATTTAACAAAGTCATATGGATGAAAAAAAATTAAACCCCATGATTACGGACTTTATCTTCTAAATCAGATTGGCTCAACAAATATAAACCCTGATACTAAAAACATCTATGATACTAACAAGTTTTCTAACACACACACTGATTTCTTCAACTTGTGTGGATAATGAAAAAATTGAATCAATTTTGAAAAACTTGAAGTACAATGCAATCGGGATTGATGAAATATCTAGGAAAATGATTATTTTAATTCTTCCTGTAATAATCAATCATATTACGCACATTATTAATTCATGTTTGTTAACTGGAACAGTTCCTAATATATGGAAGTCAGCAATTGTTAAACCCATTCCGAAACACAGTAATTCATCCACCTTCAGTGATTTACGTCCTATTAGTATTTTACCAATCTTATCAAAAGTTTTAGAGAAAATATGTTGCGAACAAATAATGGAGTATGTCATACTGAATAATATTATTCCACCGAAGCAATCTGGTTTTAGAAGCGGATATAGCACCAATATATGCATACTTAATGTTCTTGATACACTAATCAAAAACTATGATGAATCTAAAATCTCTATTCTTATTCAAATAGACTTCTCTAAAGCATCTGATATGGTTGACCATTCTTTACTTTTAGCTAAACTAAAATACTATAAATTTTCAGTCAATGCGTTAAAGTGGCGTGAGAATTATTTTAGTAATAGAGAATTTCGAGTTTGTATGACGCACAATCCTCAAACCTTAAATTCACCCGCATTCCCTTTAGCCCGGGGAGTACCTCAAGGATCCATCCTGGGACCATTGTTTTTTTTTAATCTATGTGGCTGACTTACCTGCTGAATTAAATCACTGTGACATACACTCATACGCTGATGACACACAAATATTAGCCTCAGGTTATCCTTCAGACATGTTGGATCTAAGAAATAAGATTAATTCAGTTTTGAATAATTTAGTTCAATGGATGAAGGATATTAGTCTCAGTATTAATCCAGATAAATCAACTATGTTATTGAATGGAAATTGTGAGGCTCCTGACTTTGGTACTAGATGGAATAAAATTACAGCCTGAAATAGTTTGCAAAAATTCAGGTATGTTCTTTGATAAAGATCTTAATTTTCATTTTCATTTACAGTCTAAACTGAAGGCAGCATTCATTAAATTAAAACATTTATATCAGTTTCGTGATATTTTATCTTCAGATATAAAACTACGTCTAATAAAGTCTCTAGTACTACCACTATTTGATTATTGTGCGTGTGTGTATATACCTAATTTATCGCAAGCCGATAAACAGAATACAAATTTTTCAAAATTCTTGCTTACGATATGTATATAATGTGCGTAAATTTGATCATATTTCACAACATCGCAAAATTGGAAGATACAGAATCTCGTACTAGAAAAATGTATGTCTCTTTAGTTCATAAAACTTTAATTACTCGCACACCTTTATATTTGTATGACAAACTTATTCCAAAATTATATAACTACAGTTTACGAATTAAGGATTTATATATTGTGCCATCTTTTAAAAAATATAAATTAAAGCGATCATTTTCTTATTTAGCACCTACTTTATATAACTCTATACCATCCGACATGAAATCTCTGTCCGTAAAATCCTTTAAATATCATTTGAAAAATTATAATTTTAATAATGATGTATTATTTTTAGTATCTAGTGATTTTAGCTGTAAACATGTGGTTCAATGATTGCTGGTTTATAATACTTATTCATCTAGTTTTTTTTCTTTTTTTCATGTTCTTTAATTCAATTAAATTTTTATATGTATATATGTGTATTATCTGTTGTAAGAATATCGGCGTTCATAATTTTTATTAATTCATATATATATATATATATATATATATATATATATATATATATATATATATATATATATATATATATATATGTAATGGTTGGGTTGAAAAGCAGCCTTTGGCTGAACCCCGCCTTTGACTGATGATGTCAATAAAGTTATATATTATATTATTATATTAATATTCATATTATTTTGAAGGGCTAAGAATATTCGGAGTTTAGCTTCTTCATATTCGGCTGGAAGAATATTATGTTGACAAATCTTCGTTTTACCTGATAAAATACTTTTCCTCCAACGCAGAGCACGCACAGTTGCTCGAATTGTCTTTGTATATGTAGAGCAATAAAAAAGACTCCATGGTTGCATACTTGTAGCCGTTGCTGACACGACCGTCTTTTTCCTTCAGCACTATTAATGTTTTACACTGTTTCAACCAACTCGGCCTCTCCCACCATTGCGACTTCAGAAACTCCTGAACAGAGCATCCCCTCGATGGAAGGTCAGATGGGTTGTTTGAACCGGGTGCATGATGCCAATCGAACACGTTGGTTAGTTTACCTATCTCCTTAACTCTATTGTGAACAAAAGTCCCCCAGTTGGCTTCGCGCTTGATCCAAGCAATGACAGTAGATGAGTCCGACCAAAAGTATTTCTGATTATTTTGTAACTCTAAAGCCTTGACAATGTAATCAGCTAATCTACCTCCGATGACACAAGCTAGGAACTCCAATCGTGGGATAGTAATCTTCTTCAATGGAGCGACTCGTGCCTTTGACATCAGCAGATGAACGGTCACGACTTCTTGATACTCAATCCTCAAGAATGCAACCGCCGCGTAAGCTGATGCGCTGACATCACAGAAAATGTGAAGACTCCATTAGCTCTCTTCTCGTTTGTGTACTCCAAAATATCGTGATATTTTAAGCATTGTTAGACGCGAAATCTCAGAATCCCATAACTGAAACTTCTCATGCAGTTTCTGTGCGAGTGACTCGTCCCATTTCAGTTTGAGCATCCAGACTTCTTGTAACAGAATTTTTGCATGTAAAGTAACAGGGCTAACGAAGCCCATAGGGTCGAAAACTCGTTGTAATCTGGAAAGAACAACTTGATGAGTAATGAGTCGTGTTTCTTATTCCAAAGAAGACCCAAAACGTTGGAATATTGTGCAGTTTACTCTTCAAACAACTTGTTGGTGGACGACATTGGTATTCCATCAGCTTCCCATTGAAAAAGTTTCATCTTCGCTTCTTCAAAGATGGAGGTACTATTTTTGATGAAGTCAGAAAGCTCTTCTTGTGTGTTTAGTTGCGTCATGCAATTGTCGATGTAAAAAGAATTCAGTAACTTGCGGGATATGCCATCGGCATTCTTAATAAATGTAATTTAATGGCAGCTCCAAGCAAGAAAGGTGGTTAACACCAAAAACGACACGACGGTGACGGTATACCTTCAACTTTTCAGACCCTGATTTCTTCCAGAGAAAGCGTAGGTAGTCTCGATGGCCCTCCCAAATGGCGATTTGGAGAAAAGCTTTCTTGATATCAGATACAATTCCGAGGCGCTTCCCCCGAAAACGTAGTATAATAGCTGGGATCTCTTCGAGGAGATCTGGACCTTTGGCAAGGCAATCGTTAAGGCTAGGATTACCTCGCGTCTTGCAACTTGCATCAAAAACCGGCCTTACTTTGATAAGACTGGATTCCTTGACTACAGCTCTGTGGGGAAGATAATGCCCAATACTTTGATACGACTCTACCGATTCAATGATCCTTGATTCTTCCCACTCTTGAAAAACCTTTACATATTGTTTTACCAGCTCTCCTTGCTCAAACTTTTTTAAGTGTTAACTTCAGCCGTTTTTCTGCAACTTCTCTATTGGTGACTAAACGACTCGGGTCAATCGTGAAAGGAAGCTGAACTTCATAACGCCCTTCTGCATCTACTGTGACTATCTTCTCGAAGTATTGTTTTGTCTCTTCCTCTAACTCTTTTGCGGATTTGGATTCTGCAGGATCACGTACCCCGATGGCTTCTAGATCCCACAGTCGCGATAGATTGACCTCATTACATAAAGGTGAGATCATGATCATGGTGATATTACTTCGAGTGACAGTAGCAGTCTTTAACTTCCCTGTAAGTGTCCATCCGAGTCGCGTCTCGACAGCAGAAAGGCTACATGGTAGCAGAATGACATTTCCGTCCATAAATTTCCAGTAGATATCTGAACCGATAAGTAACTCAATCTCAGGGTTCTCTTCAATGTTGTACCGTAACATAATGTGATACGTCATCAACTCATTGATCAATTGCCCACTCTGGATTAACGGAGCAGGATCACAAATATTTGGCTGATTGAAACATTCAAAATGAAATATTTTATGCGTACCTTCTACCTCGACTTGATACTTATAATGATTTTGCTCATTAGTCTTGGTTCCACCAAACAACGTATGAACAGACATTCAGAACTAACGGATATATAGAGCCCATGGCTTTGGCTGTTTTTTCCAGGATGCAGGACCTCTGCGCCCCACTGTCAAAAAGAACTCGTACTCATCTTTGGCTGGCTGGACCCATTAAGTTCTCCACCAGGGATTGCAGGATGACTTCTGGGGACGTTCGACTCTTCAGCATCTCACTCTTCTTGACGTCATTACTCGTACTGGACTCTTGATTATGCTGACTCTTCAACTTGTTTTCTTTTCTAGAAGCACGTAACTCTGGTTTTCGTTAGCGCCATACTTACCAACCTCTGGATACATGACTGCGTAATGATGTCGGGAACATATTGAACAGGTGATCTCCTTGTGGCAATTCTTGGCAAAATGTTTTGACCCTCAAATAGACGTAGCACCAACTACCCTTGTCAAGCTGCTTCCTGCGCTCTGCATACGACATACTTCTGGCTTTCCTACAGACCTTCGAGTCGTGGGCGTTGCTGCAAAATAAGCATGATTTTGTTTCACTTTGGACAGTCATTCCGACAACTGTTGGTACATCTACAGAATTGTGCTCTTTCTTTTCATTCGGCTTTGATTTTCCATTTACCGGAACTCCAAATGACTGGCAGGCCAGCTCCCTCCTTTGTTCATTAGCCACCTCTGATTTCAAGAAATCCATCAGCTGATCAAAACTTGTTTTATTACTACTAGGATTTCTGTGGGTAAGTAGGATTCTACTAATGCCGTTTGTATGATGTCTGCGAATTTTCTCTCAGTTATTTTCAGACACTACCGCCTTATTTCTACTCACTAACTCATCATACAACATTGCTGATGATATTTTCTCCTTGTCTTTTTGCTTATTTAAAACCAAAGTTAAGAACTCACGTACGTACAGTTCCGACAGCAACTCAGGTCGTCCAAATCTGTCCTTGCGGACACTAATTACAGTCTCATAAATGTCAGCTGATTGAGGATATGCATCTACAATTCTCTTGGCTGGGGATCCTCGATCATACATTGGAGGAGAAATTAAAATTTATATACATCCTGTAAACTCGTATCATTATGTACTTTTTCAAATTGTGACCACCAACCAATCCACTCTTTGAGATCACGTCCAAACTATTTCAATTTTATTTCGGAATGTTTATATCTTGGCTCTGACTTACTTTCTCTCTCATGTTCAGTTTATTTTTTCTTGACAAATGTGATTTCGAACATGCTGACTCGTAAATTCTTCGCTTCAATGTACTTCATGCATTCTGTAAGTTCAGCATCTAATTTATCTTCGTTGACCTTATTGTTATACATTTCTGACAAAATATTCTCATCTAACTCTTGTATTTTTAAACACTGTTGTTCAATACAAGCTAACTTAGCTTTTGCCTGCACTTTGGTAGTACTTGTCTTCGATAGCATGACATTGAAATCATTACATAGTTTGTTTAATGCACATCGAAATCCTTCTCGAGTTTTGGTCATTTTATCTAGCGCCGTCATCTTCTCAGATTCACAGACCAAAAATGTTTACAAAGCACTCAATTAATTTTCCTCATCCGGGGCACCAAATATTGAAAATTATCACTTGTCTACCCGACAAGCTTTTTCTCTTGGTTTGCAAACATTCTTAATTTGCATAAAACAACCACTTTCACTATACTATTTTAATATACTCAAAACGAATAAATTATACAAAAGAAATTAAAATTAATTTCTCGTTGGACAAAAAAAAAACAAAAGACATAATTTATTTATAGTCGATCTCGTTCTTATCTTCACTGTAAAATCATTTCTTCGTTTTTCTCCTAGATGACTCTACTTGTATCGTAAATAACTATTTACTTACTCACGGGTTTTAAAACCTATTCGTGACTAAAGATTAGCTTTACGTACTACTTGTATCATAAATAACTACTTAGTTACTTCAATTAAAAAATATCAATGTAGCCTTGTAATTATTAAAATTTCTAGGGCTACAAAAAACCCAAAGCGTACATAGCAACTCAAGGACCTAAACATAATACAGTAGACGATTTCTGGCGGATGATCTGGCAAGAAGAAGTCACCTGTATAGTGATGCTGGCAAATCTAATCGAAAACCGAAAAGTAATAAATCAAAATTATATTTTTTACATCATTAACAATGATTTTTGTAGCCTAAATGTCATCAGTATTGGCCGGAATCTGATTGTACCGTAGAGTATATGGATATATTTGTAAGAGTTACATTTATAGAAGTTTCAGCAGATTATGTGTACAGATTTTTAGAAGCTACTTACAAAGGACAAACGAGAAAGGTAAATAGTTATTAAGCGACATAAGTAAAAAAGTGCGCATTTTTTCATTTAAATGGGTAAATAAAGTATTTATTTTTTGCACAATAATAACAGCGTGAAAAAGTGCACTTTTTTGTAGACGTAAAAAAATTGTATGCAACTGACTAAAAAGTATTTTATTTTACTCGTAGGATTTGACGTGAAACATTAAAGTCCTAGGACTTTAAAATATCATTTTAAAATTCTAGGACTTTAAAATTTTACCTTCACTCTGCATCCTTTATTTATGCGGCATTAAATTGTTCACCTCAGCAGCTCCAAAATACCTCAAAGAATATATTTTTCATCAATTATAGCGAATAAGAATGTAAACGAAACCAGAAAAATTCAATTTCAATCTGTCAGTCTGTCAGAATTTTGCTAGGATTTTCGAACAATTGCGACTTAACCTATTTATACAAAACTCATACTGTTACAAATTGCTGCATATTTCTTTGAATAATTTAATAACTAGAAACCAGTATGACATAAAATTATGTATGTACCTCAGACGAAAAGTTTATTTAAGGTACTCACAAGTAATTACGGCCTCGGCTGCCCGCCTCGGTCGTAAACAACTTGCTCATATCTTAAAAATCCACTTTTCGTCTTTGATACATAAAATACTATTAAATAAAAGTATATTCTTGAATTCAGAAAATATTTATTTTATTATAATGAAGACTTTGACATTTAATTTTTCTGTCATTTTTTATGTGTATTTCAATTTTTTTAACAATTTAACATGTCATAGACTACTAAGTACATCACTTTAACATAATATCTAACACTCCTCCTCGTTAAAATAATGTTTACATAAACATATTAATTAATGTAATAAGAATGGTATGAAAATAATACAAGGAAAACTCATTGGTGTATTAAATTTGTAATCCTAGATTAAAACGGTGTTTTGCAAATAGAACATTACCTAAACCTTTCGTTAAGATATCAGCGGTTTGATCGTTGGATTGAATGTATTTTAACTTGATGATTTTGTTATCAATATATTGCCTTATAAAACGGTGACGAACATCTATGTACTTGGTACGGTTACTGCATTGAGGGCTTTCGGCAATTTTTATCGTGCCTCGATTATCCTGATAGATGGTGATTGGATTCTTGCAAATGAATCTAAAATCGCCAAGTAAGTATTTAATCCAAACGATTTCCTCCACTGCGTTGCTCAGGGCCAGGTATTGTGCTTCTGTTAACGAGAGCGACACGGATGATTGTTTCTTTGATGACCAAAATACAACATTTCCGAACACTTTGACCATACACCCAAAAACGGATTTTCTATTTTCTAAATCGTTGGCCCAATTAGCATCAGCGAACACTTCTATTTGCGGAACGTCTATATTTCGCTGGTACACCAACTTTGCATATATTGTACCTGAGATTGAGATAACGTAAATTCCGTTTTAAATATTTCCAATGGGTTTCATTGTAGCCGTTTTGAAACCTGCTCATAAAGTATACAGCAAATGCAATATCAGAACGAGGTCCAGATGTGATATATAACAAATGATCCGATCAGTTCATGATATGGTATATTTGATGGCAATTCCTTCAATGATTCAGGTGCCAAATACTTGGCTAAATTGGAATAGATACAGCGTTACAATTTTCCATCTGGAAGAGCGTAATCATTTTACGAATAAAGGCGCTCTGACTAAAGTATAATTTACCAGTGTTACGTCCATTTTTAACTTCTATGCCTAGAAACATTTGAACGTCTCTGAGATCAGACATTCCAAAACGTGAATTTAGAATGGATATTAATTCAAAAAGTGCGGATTTTGACGAAGACGTGATTATCATATCGTCCACATAAAGAATAATATAAGTAAGTAAGACATATCATATTCCGAACGATAAAAGCCTAGACTCGTGATGTACTCGTTGAAGCATTTGTTCCAAAGTGGTGACTTTTATTAAGACATAAATTGAACTTTCTAGCTTACATATCAGATCATCTCCAATTTCGTATCCTGATGGTTGATTCATGTAAACTTCTGAGTCGATATTGCCATGTAGAAATGCCGTCTTGACGTCTAACTGGCTTGTATACATACTTAGATGATTTGATACTGTAAGGAGCGTCTTAACAGTCGTTAACTTTGCGAAGAGCGAATAGATATTTTTGTTTTGTAATGTTTCCATAAATTCCTTGGCTACAAGACGACCTTTATATTTTTCCGACTTCCGTTTATATATTCTTTTACTATCAATAATATTCGTATTTGATTTCTTAGTACCAATATCCAGACATGGTTTTTCTTCATGGAGTTTATTTCTTCATCCATGGCTGCTTTCCAATTATCCTTTTCATCTTTTCGTAATTATACATAAAATACATACATACATAAAATCACGCGTATCCCACGTAGTGGGTTCGCACAAACCCTATAACAATAAGAATAACATCAACATCATACAACAAATGCTTACTCTTAAACATATTAAAGTGACCGATTTTCGGTAGCGAAATACCGCATCCGGATCACAATAATAGTTAGGAAACAATCATCCTTCGCCACACATTCCTATCTAAGCAGACTTCTTTCACCTCGACCACACTCATAATCGCATTCATACATGGTTTAATTTACGGTCGTTTCACTGTTGTTTTCTTTGTGGGTTGAAATGTCATTTATGGAAATCTTAAATTCTTGCAATTTTACTGCTTGTTGACTTTCCTCCTTAAACATGAAATTTTCATCAAAAACGACGTCTCTTTCTTTGTGGATATTGTTTCCATCCCACAAAGCATATACATTCGTAATGTATCCAACCATTACACACTTCATACTTCTTTTATTGAGTTTAAGGAGTTTTTTTTGTAGTACGTGTAAATTACTCCACGCAGCCGGAAATCCGTAATTTATTGTTGTTTGCTAGTCGATCATACCAAATACTAGCCGGAATTTTTTCGTTTGATGTAGGTGATCGGTTTAGTTCGTAGTTACTACACGCTATGGTTTCTAACCATAACGTCTTCGGCAAATGACTTTGGAATATCATTGACCCTGCATTTGACAACAACGTACAATTTATTCTTTCCGAAGCACCGTTTTGTTGTGGTGTATACGGAATCGTGTATTCGATTTTCGCACCTTCTTCTCTACAAAAATCACGCCACGCGTTTGATGTATATTCTCCGCCATTGTCACATCGTAAACGTTGAATTGAACGACGCCCGGTATTACAGTTCCGGCTTAAATTTTGGTTTAGGTAAACTTGGGCTTCGGCTTAAACCACTAGTCTGTATTACAGTAGAAAGCTTAGCTAAACTTGATAGCAATGCGATTTTTTGTTTTGTTGATTATGTGTTGGTTATCCTGTTTGTAAAAAAGAATAAATATATATATTTGGCATGACTGTATTCATAGAATACTATATTGAAATATTATTCATTTGTGTTATTGTTTCTTGTTGAAAATGTTGTAGTGATCTATGGAACAATGTCTTGTCCAAGTCTTGACGTAAAAAATTCAGTCAAATTAAATAATATTGTGTCATTGTGTCCACAATCTCAATTTATTCTGAGAGAATGTATTTTACAATGAGTACAGTACAATAACATCTGGAAAACGCGCTTTAGAATAAAATTCTTATTTTATTGTGCGAATGGCATTAGCAGAATTTGGATATTTTATAAACATATTTCGATGACGTACAATAGCCTGAAGCAAAATCCATGTCCATCGTCCCGCAGTGGATTTGTGTACTCCGCAGAAATCACCAGCAGTAATTAAAAAGTTACCATTTGACAAATATCTCAAGGTTAATAATACTCGATTCATAGGCGTTAGTGCATGATTCCTATAGAATAATAAATAATCAAATTTAAATCATATCGAACATAGTTAATATTATGTATTTCCCAGTTTGTTTTAGTTTTTATGTCGTCGTATATCAGGTCGTATATTAATCGCACAGATTCTTTCGATAATCTGAATCTTTGTGAAAATTCAAAATTGTTCCAGATACTTATATGGTCTGGCCTCATGCGTATCCGGCGCGGTTGCCTGGCATTTATTATCTCTGGTTTATCATTCCCCTCGTCAGATATTTCATAAACGTCATTATTTTCTATGAATTCTATAACTCCACAATTCTATCATTTGACAAAGACCAAGTGACATTGACAGATAGGTTATAATTCCAAGTTTAAGCTGCCTCGGCTGGCCGCTCAGGTTTAAACTTCGGCTCAAGCTTAAACTTATACTGTAATACAGTAATTTTTCATTGAGCCAAGCTTAAACCTTAAGCTGAGTTTAAACTAGAACTGTAATACCGGGCCTGAACGTGTTTCTACCATGGCTACATATTCTTTAAAATACTTTTAGGCTCCGACTTTTCCCGCAAGGAATACACCGCGGTATATTTACTGTAGTCATCGGTAAATGTTGTGAAGTAACTTTTATTATCCCATGAATACGGATCGAGCGGACAAATATCATTATGCACTAATTCTAATATTTTAGATGTACCGAAATGTTTTGTGTTATAAGGTAATTTTTGTTATTTACCATATACGCATTCTTCACATACTTCCGGAAATTCGTTAATATTGAAATTCTTATACTCAATTAGATCCGATGAAAATAATTTACCAAGATCTATTTTGTTTAAATGGCCTAGCCGACGATGCCATACTACGCACGATTTAATTTCCTGTTTTTCTACATTGTTATTCGCGTCTACGTTATTTGTATTTGCGTTATGCGCGCTTAAGACTTTATTGTTAATGTCTTTTTGTATAAAAAAATGCATTTTATACAAATCACCGATCGTAGTACCAGTTGCAACAGTATCATTATTTTTCTTATTTTGTATTTGAACACTGATATCAAAATCTACACGAAAACCGGATTTACAAATTTTACGTACTACAAGCAAGTTATGAACAATGTCAGGAATGAAATAAACATTTTGCAATTTACACGGAAAGTTCTTGTTACTTGCGTCAATGATATCGACTTTTATAGCAAAAATTCTTATCCACCGATCTTAACAGGAGTATCTAACGTATCTGCTCGACTGAAATTGTGCTCGTCGTTAACAATGTGATTTAAAGAACCAGAATCAACGATCCAGGTTAAATTTTTGCTTGTAATTTCACATACATTTACGTCTACGTGATTGGCCATAGTAAAGAACGTTACCGTCTTATCGGTTGCAGCTTCTCCTATTGAATCTGTTGCCGCTAAATTTGATGAACGTTTTTCAGCATTCTTCGTATAGTAGCAATCCTTCTTCGTATGACCTTTTTTGCCACAGTGACTACATCGTTTCACATTATAATGCTGTGTTGGCTTATCACTGCTTTGTCCTGGAGTTCTATTGACGCGGTTTGAGTTTTCGGCGTGCCTAAATGATGTTATTTTTTGTATATATGAAATGAGCACTTGTTGTCATTTTCGCAATTTAGATTGGTTTGCGATTGATGTCGTAGATTGAAATTTAATAGACTTCCTTTTACATACTCGTACTTCAGTGACTTATCATTTTATAATGTACCTAATGTCGACATTTCTCCGTCATAGTCTTCTGGTAATGATATTCGTTTGTTTCATCAAATTTCACTAACGTCTCTTATTTGCAGATATACTCTTCCAAACCATCCTTTTCTATATACGGTAAAGTTAAAAGTTTTCGTCGTAAATATATCTAGGCAATCAAACTTTATTGTTCGTTCGTTTTATGTACCGTGTCCCATATATCTTTTGCATAATTGTTACATCGTATACTAGCTAAATGAGAGTCTGCTATATTTTGGATCATAGGCGATTTAGCTTTAGCGTTTAGTTTATTCCACTGATCGGTTCGATCTTTTTTCCGCTGGCACTTCATGTGTCACAGTTTTATTGACCCCGTGTTCTTCCATATTAATGTTAATACTCGGAATTAGCAAAGTTTGATCCATCGAACGGTTTTATACCGTTGTTTAATGTAATATTAGTCATTTTAATGATTTTTGTTTACCTGCTAAAGATCAGTCTAAACTACACTGCAAAATACAGAATTATAAAGTTAGAACTTTTAACTGAGTCTCCTGGGCCTCGTAACCTTTGTTAGATTATTATTTTTAAATAAAAATATGTTCTTGAATTCAGAAAATATTTATTTTAAATATAATGAAGTCTTTGACATTTTATTTTTCTGTCATTTTTACCTCCCGCTACCCTTGGTAAGAAAGGTATAGGGATCGTGTTAAAAATCGCACATTGAGATTTTAGTAAATGACCACGTTTCAAAGTCCCTAGAATCGAATTTTAACGTTTTCACGACAATGTATGTGTGTGTGTGTGTGTGTGTGTGTGTGTGTGGATCCTCTTTACGCTCTAACCCAAAAACTATCGTTTAGAAAATTTTAAACCCGTGTATTTCTATCTTATTCTTATATGGAAAGATGCCATTAGATTTTGGAATAAATCAGATAACCGAAAATGGCACTTGACTGGAAGCTCAAAATAGTTTTTCTTCGAAAAATACCTTTTTCTACAACTGTCAAAAAAACATGACATGTAAACATCGTTATGGATACGCGAAGTTTGTGACTTTTTTACGTGTGAAAAAATGACAATTATTTTTTCACGTGTTAAAAAATATTTTTATTCAAAATTTAACTCAATTAACAAATCATTTTAACAAAATATTACTTATTATAAATGTTTAAATTAATTGTACAGTTGGTACAATCATTCCCTGCATTAATTCCCAACAAAGACAATGCAGATGGTTGGCCGTGGTAAGTATCCCCGCACAAATTTATCTCTTCCTTAGAAGTGGATGGCTGATTTATCTCATTGCATATCTTCTCTTTCGAAGTGGATGGTTGGCAGTTTAAAATTTTGTTTGATATGGCAATTTTATTGTTTAAACTGTCTTGTATATATCCTTCTGCTACGGTGGTAGATTTCCATCCTCCGTGGCGTTTAATAGAAGTCATGTCACCTACTGCATTGGCCAAAAGGGTGACAGAGCTTCTTCGAAAGCAGTGGCCTTTGTACCTCTCAAACATTTCCTTTCCAAGGCATTTTACAATCAAGCTGAGAATCTCTATTTTGTTGATTCCGACATGTTGATTAACACACTTGCCATTGTTATACTTAAGGAATAATCGACGACTTGAAGCATGTGTCGGCCTTAGAACTCTGTACTTACGGTATATCTCAATATATTCTGTATTTGAAACAGTGAAAGTTTGTTCAGAATGAGTTGTCGAATCTGGTATTTTCACAATTAATATAGAGCCTACATCGTCGATATCATTAATCGTCATTTTAAGTAACTCTTCGCGGCGACAGGCACCACTTATACTTAAAATTAGCACAGTCTGCAATAAAATATCAACAAGTAGGTATTTATCTACTAAAATTAAATAGAAATACTTACCTTCTTCAATAAATGCATTTCATCGTCAGCTTCTTTAATAAATTTAGTTATATCTTCTCTTGTTAAGACTTTTGAATTTTTCCCTCTATACCCAATTGATTTATTTTTTTAGATAAGGCACCAATTTTGTAAATTTTCGAAGGTCAATATTTTCCTTCACATTCAAAGTAGTTTGAGCATGGAAAAGGTTGTAGGTGGTTTTAATCTTGTTGACTTTTCTTCTAGATAAGCCAAAACCACGTTTTCTGATACTTTTATCACATTTTTTCCTGTGCACCATTTTCGAAATTCAGTATAAGTATTGTCATACTGACGTCTTGATTTGGCTGGCAATAAATTCGAAATTGCAGTATTTGCAGTTTCGTTTACCTCAGGAGGAGTATCGCTATCGCTGATCTCGTCACAATCCCTCGATATAAGCAAAAATTGATATGGATAGATCGAAACACCGGATCGAAAATACAAATTCGTTGACACTTTATTTATTTATTTGTTTATTCAACATTTGCACGGTCCCTTGGTTACAACACACCAGGCGACTTCATTTTGGTAGCAGATTTATTTTGAATATTTTCCTATAGTTTACTTAAATAAATCTATAATTATTGTATTCTTTTTTCACAGTTGTAGAAAAAATAATGTTTGCATTTCGTGGGCAAAATTTGTGTTTTTTGGCGCGTTTGAATGACTTTTTTGCCTCGACCTGACGGTCTCGGCTAAAAGTCACCTTCTTACGTGCGACAAAAAAAAAACACTCATTTCGCGCACTTAATACAAAAATAACTATTAAATGTTATTTTTTCGAGATTTATGTTATATAAAAATTAAAGATTATTAAATTTTCTACAGGTTTAAATTAATACTTTTTGTATATATTTTATGGATAAATTTATAAAACTTTAATTTTAATCCCGGAGCCTACGCTTTAAACACAACTTATACACATGGTTACACAATTCAGATCTCAAATGTTTGTAACTGGCAGATATATGTCACTGTCAACAATCTAATCATTTCAAATAATAATATTAACGTTTTATAAAGAAAATAGTAAATGGAACAATAATTATATGGAAAGGAACATAATACAGTTTCTAGCATAAGTAAATTTATAAAACTATAGGTAAGATAATGAAAACATATATCATCAAGGCATATTACCCATTGATGGGTGAGTCATTCTGCTTTGTACGCAGATGTCGGTAATAAGGATGACATATTTTTCCGTGCAAACATTTACCCGGCGTCACTTCACGCGAACCATGGGA
This sequence comes from Harpalus rufipes, assembly GCA_951394225.1. NCBI lineage: Eukaryota > Metazoa > Arthropoda > Insecta > Coleoptera > Carabidae > Harpalus > Harpalus rufipes. The sequence continues at coordinate 24,188,304 of OX596281.1, read as the reverse complement.
ACAGGTTCGATTCCGACCTACGCCAAATATTTTAGAATTTGAAATGGCACAAAATTGACCCCTGTGGTGCATTCTCCACGCCATCAATGAATATAGGTAAGTATATAAAAAATATATCATCACGGCATATTACCCATTGCTGGGTCTACCAATCTGCTTTGTACATAAATTTTGGTAACGATGATGACATATTTGTACCGTGCGGAAGTCTACCAGGTGTCACCTCACAAGAACTTATTGCTGGCGTGGAGAGTGCACCACAGAGGCCATTTTTGTTCCTTTTAAAATTCGAAATATTTGGCGGCGGTCGGGATCGAACCCGGTATTTAAATTTAATTTAATTTTAAGTATTTGCATGAATAAAAATTAAATTAAACGGGTGGTATTGTGTTCGCCGCAACAGAATTTTTTTGTGTATTTCAAAGATTTTTATTTTTTAACAATTGAACATATCATAAACAACTAAGTTCATCATAAAGTTTCTTCAAAAAAATTCTATATTTACAGAAAATTATACCACAAACATACTACGAGTCCAAACTCATATTAATTTAGCCGGTTAACATTTTCAACAAACACATAATAAACCTACGCAAATGGTGAGAAATTTCTTCAAATTTCTTTCGACTAGTTTAAAATATAGATTTTAAACTACCAAAACTGAATATGTTACTTAAGTATTCCTCCATTTAATATTACATCGCTTTTATTAGTAATACCAGTTTAAATTCTATTAGGCATTGTATCCCTAAGCTCTGCACATTTTCCTGTGAGTATTGTCCTATATGTATTACAAGGTAGGTTTTACTGTACGCATTGGATTTTTACGAAGTTGTTTTTCATTGTAGCAAAAGTAAAGGATCGCGGTACAAGATAAATCTGAACTAGAAGCCGACCCTAGAAATGCCGGTCGAACTATTATCATCAGTCATTTGGCCCACAGTTTTCTAAAGGTTTAAGTCGTACATTTCAAGAAGTCAAGAGAATTTTGTAGAAATTTCTAACCATATATACAGGATGTTAATAAAAAAACTTTACACACTTTAGCAGGTGATAGTAGAGATGAAAACAAGAAAAAAATTCTAATACACTTAGGTCCAATACTCATTGGTTTTTAGAAAATTTATGTGTGGAATTTGTACATAATACACAGGATTGACGGAAGGTATTGTGCTGGCCACATCAGATTTAACAACTAAGGACTCTAGGTGTTTACGATCAAGTGCGTGAGTCTCGGATTGGAAAAAGAAAAATAATAAAGCTAGGGCATACATTACGTTAAGTGTTGAGGACAATCAACTTACGCATTTTTCGAATTTTGATGACGCGTTTCACACATGGAAAGTTTTATCAAAGAAGTACGAGAGTTGCACGTTTGGCAGCAAATTATATTTAAGACGAAAATTGTATGGAATACGATACCGTGGCGGACCGATGAACAGTCACATCGATGCGATTATGGAAGTAGTGGAATTATTGCGAGGATCTGGCAGGCCGCTCGAAGATGATGAAATTGTCACAGTTTCGCTTGCGAGTCTTCCAGAAACATATTCAGCAATTGTCACAGCTCGAGGCCCTTGAGGCGCATTTGACAAAAGAATACGTAAATGAAAAAATGCTCGACGGATATAAAAGGCGCGTCGAAGCTGGTGAATCGGGAAATGGAGATTCAGAAATGTCAATATAGACGACAGTTGCATGCCCAAATAAGAGTAGTCGTGGTCGGCAAAATGAGCCAAATAAAGATAGAAAAGCGGAAAAGGATATAAAGGCAACAAGGAGACACGGGTGTGTTATTTCTGCCATAAACCGGGTCATTTGAAGGCAGATTGTTATCGATTTAAGAAAAGTCAACAGCAAAAATCAGTTGATATAGAATCGGCCAAATCATCGGTCGAGAAAGAATTGAGATATAAATAGAGTTACGCCACATTTAAATCACGAGATCAAGAACGTATGGTGATTACCGAAGAAGGAGCATAGATTCCGGAGCAACGTGTCACATGACACATGATTTTTGAATTTTTCTCAACTGTTCGTGACACAAGTTCTACAATTTATCTTGTTGATGGTTCATCAGTGGCAGCAGCTGGAGTCGGAAAAGGGCTATTTTATTGTAGATTGTCCAATGGGCGTATCTAAGAAATAAATTTGAAAAATGTGCTGTATATTCCGCAAGTGGATGATGGCCTACTTTCGGTAAAATACATAACAGAGCAAGGTTATCGAGTGACGTTTGATACCAACACATGTACCATCTATAAGAATCAGTAGATTATTGTAGAAGCAATAAGCGATGGAATTTTTTTCATACTTCAAACTGTGATACCAAACTCGGTAGCTCATGTGGCAAGAGAAGCAGTATGTATATATATATATATGTCATCGTCGATTCGGTCACAGATATCCTACTGCGATCAAGCGCCTGATCAAAGAAGAATTGAGAACATGTATTCAAATGTCGACATGCTCTGAAGAGATAGTATGCGAAAATTGTATCAAGGGTAAATTAACTTAAACGAAATTTTCAGAGTGTAAGCAGAGAGGGAAGGAGCCATTGCAGAGCTTATCCATTCTGATCTGTGCAGCCCCATGCAGATAGCGACGCCAAGTGGAAATAGGCATTTTCTGATACTCGTCGACGACTACTTCCGTTTTGCTGTGGTGAGGCTGGTCAAGTCCAAGAATGAGGTGGCGGGCGTATATAGCAGGAATGCATACAAGATTTGGGTGAAAGCCCATCACTATTCGCGCATACAATGGTAAGGAATATGTTTCTGGAGAACTGAAGAACTTTCTACTAAAAGAGGTCATTCAACATCAATTTACCGTTCCCTATACTAACAAAACGGCGTCGCGGAGAGGAAAAATAGATCATTGACAGAATCTGCAAAAAGCATGTTGCTGGATGTTGGATTGGACAACCACTTCTGGGGAGAAGCAGTTTTGACTGCGGCATATTTACTGAATAGATTAACGAGTCATAGCATTGATAAAACTCCGGTCGAACTATTCACAGGAATAAAACCAGATCTGAACTATACACCAGTGTTTGGTTCAAAAGTCTATTCGCTAGTACCCAAACAGAAGAGGAAGGAGTGGGATGACAAAGCTGAAAAGGTTGTCCATCAGGACACCCTATCAAGAGTATGGCGGAAACACTAAAGGATACCGGATTTTGGATCCAAAGACAGCTAAAGTTTGAATCAGTAGATTAATAAGAATAATCGAAAGTAATACCAAACATCAAGTTTTGGTAGACAGTACACCGGAAGAAAGGCTAAAAGATATTACTCCACATGCTGTACTAGAAACGAAGAATGTTTCGATTGATATGGAATTAGCATACAACGAAATAAAGAATCCTAGAGACGAAAACACGACCACTTATGACGAAGCAGAAACTAAAGAAAACGAAATTGTACCAACAACTTTACAAACTTTAAAAATGTGTTTCGGAACAAATAAATAAGGGTGTACCACCAACGAAGTTTACATATTAAGTACAGACAGAACACTTCAGAGGGACGAAGTGCTTAGGATGACACCTCGAGAGCAAAGATTATGGACAGATGCCGCAAAAGAAGAAATTTGTTGTCTTAGTAAACATCAAGTATGGGAAATAATGGACCTTCCACCGGGTAAGAAAACTATTTCTTGTATGTGGGCATTTAAAGCAAAATTAGATTCACACATACAAGGCCCGTTTAGTAGCTAAGGGATTTTCGCAACGATACGGGGAGACTTATGACAAAACATTTGCGCCGGTGGTTAAGCATAAAACTAATCGAATATTATTTGTTATAACTGCTCAAAGAGGACTTCACGTCTAGATGTGAAAGGTGAGTATTTGAACGACGAATTGAACGAAGAAACATATATGGAGCAGCCTCAGAAGTTTGAGGAACCTGGTAAAGAGGACAAAGTACTGAAATTTAGAAAAAGCCTCTACGGTTTGAAGCAATTGGCACGTGCCTGGAACAAAAAGGTTACAAGTACTCTCCGGTCTATTTTTTTAACAGGGAAAAGCTGATCAATGTCTATACTCAAGAAAATAAAAGGATGAAAGCATCACATACGTTCTGTTGTACGTTGAAGATTTACTTGTAGCTGACCAATCTGTGGAATCAACTGAAAAAGTTAGTTTAGAATTACAGAATTATTTCTACATAAGATATTTGGGATATGTTAGACACTATTTGGGAATTCAAGTGGAGTGACAGGCAAATGTATCATATTTGATAAACCAAAAGACAAAAATCACAAATTTATCAGAGGACCATAATTTATTAGAACCAAAATCAGCAGCAACTCCAATGGAGACAAGCTTCTTGTCTGCTGGGACAACTGAAAGTGTAGAGCTAGCAAATAATACGCTTTACAGAAAAGCTATAGGATCACTGTTATACCTTGCCACAGTATTCAGGCCGGACATTGCAGTTGCAGTAAATTACTCTGTCGCCAAGTAGAAAAGCCGGCACAATAAGATTGGAATGTTGTGAAGCGTGTGATGCGTTATCTTGCATTTACAATTAATAAGAAACTTTGTTTGTCTTTAAGTAAAAACACAGAGCTCAAATGTTATGTAGACGCAGAATGGACTGGAGACAAAACAAACGGACAGAAAATGCACAAGTGGTTATGTTTTCTTGTTTGGTGAGGAAGTTGTAACTAGGTCAAGCCGGAAGCAAACATCGTCTACGGAGGCAGAATACGTTGCTGCATCTTTTGCCAGTCGAGCAGCGAGAGCTGCTGTGGCTTAGACAATTTGTAATGGATATGAATGTACAGATTGCTGGGCCAATAACAATGTATTAAGATAATCAAGGTTGTATTCGATTGATTGAATCGCATCGTTCTGGGGCTCGAACCAAGCGCATTGACGTATGCCATCGTCAACTTCGGGACTTACGAGAAAAAGGGATAATAGATATGCTGTATTATCCATCCGATAAGCTTGCCGATTTATTTACGAAGCCTTTGTCCAGAGAACTATTCCAGACAATATTGGGGCATCTGGGACTTCAATGATTTGAACTTGGGACAGCGAGAAGGGGTGTTGAAGAGGACGTTTGACGCAAGTTTAAATATTGTTATCTGTCATGGTGTTATCTGTCGTCAGTGATTGCACGATCTTTTGTTTTTGTAATTATCATTAAAATAATTATTATATAAAATGTCATTAATTTTTCGTTCTTTGTATCTTTTGTGAAATAAAAACTCATTCGTAATTACTCATTTATTTCATCAACTATTTTATTCTAAATTGTCAACTTCTATGTTCTACAATGCCCACCTTATACCGAGTGTTTATTATTAAGGGTATACAACGGTAAAATTTTGACATTTCTGTAAATTCTGCCCTTTTAATTTTAGAACAAAAATGTAAATACAAAAACTGCAACTAACAAGTCCAAAATTATTGTTTACATGCGTTTCTATTTCGAAAGAAAGGGAAAATAAAAGTAGTAGTTTTTAGCTACTTATAGAATGCCATGAGCAATAGCACAAAAATTTGAATAGTTGTATTGCTTGAGTTCACAGATAACATCTGTTATAAAGTTTTAATAATTATTGAATTCATTAATTTATTTATCAATAAACATGGATACATTTAATATCGCAGAAAAATTTCAAATGAACAATATTAACAATTAAGTATCTACTAATAAACTTATCTGTAAAAGTCAAACAATACTAGTATTGGAATAGTATGTTTTGTCATACATGGCACTCTGTAAAAAGTTTAAAGGCGGGTATTTTATTTTCCTATCTCTCATGACAATAACCTATTATATCACCAAATTATTTGATGCATTATTTAATTCTGAACATTTTTTGTATTTACACTTTTGTTCTAAAATTAATAGGCTAGAATTTACAACCATATCAAAATGTTACCACTGTATTTCCTATGTTCATAAAATAAGTAGACACCTGGTATAATATTTCTAATTCATTTAAATGTAAAGTTTCGTATTTTGTAGATTCAACATCTTCATTTTATATCCTGGCCAGACCATGGAGTACCATTGTATCCTCAAAGTCTTGTGCCGTTCCTAAGAAAAATTTTAGAAGTCCCCACTACAAAACCAATTGTTGTACATTGCAGGTACACAAGAATGTACATATATGTATCCTGTTTCATTTTTATAATATCGATGGTGAAGAATGGAAACCTCGTATGTCAAAAATCGCTACTATTCAAGTAATTAAAAAAAACATTTATAAAAAAAACCCTTTTACAAATATAGCTAACATTAAACTTTTACTCAGTATCATCCGAATTTGTATAAGAATAAATTTTAAGTCTATTATAGTATGTGTACCGCATGACTTAGGAGTACCTACTTCGCAGCAATGTTTTTTCAATGCCATAGAAGAAATATGTTTTTTTTTCTGTTTATATTACTACGATATTGATATTGGGTGCATCGCACCATATGTAGAATAATTTTGTAGATTTTATTAACATAAAATGTTAAAAATGTCAAAACTTGACATAGGTTTCCAATCTTCACCATCGATATTCTACTAATTTGACTATTTTTATAATGACTCCAGTACTGGTGTTGGCAGAACAGGAACTATAATTCTCGTCGATATATGTGTACGAATGGCGGCTAAAGAAAATCAAGTAGATGTATTAAAATATATGCAGAGAATTCGAGAACAGAGGGCTAATTTAGTTGACAATTACGTAAGTAAGAATATGTAGAAATGTGAAAAAATTTAAAGCAAGAACTGCTATTAAAATTTGATCACTAAAAATCACTATTACCATCGTGTTTTTTTGAAATATATACGTTGTTCATTTTAGGACCAATATAAATTAGTCCATATACTTTTATTAGAGTGTTTGTTAGCACCAGAAACAAATTTACCCTGTAGCAATTTGGAAAAGGCGGTAAAGCAACTCATAAATCAAGGAGGGCTACAAAAGCATATGGATTATTTGAATGAAACTGCTTGGCACAATGAAGTCATGCAAAATCCTTTGATAATAGATGAAGAAAATATGTTCAAGAACAGATTTACTGATATAATACCAAGTAAGTGATCACTCTATCTAAGGCTTGTATATTAGTACAGGCTGATGCCGTTTACTCTTCCCAACTGAACTCACCGAGCCGTAGTGTTTTACCACTGCCGTACTGCCGGTTGGATTTCAGCCATTGCTGCATTTATTTAAGATGTATAAGTGGTTAGTTATAGCATCTAAGTGTGATAAATACTGTATTTATTTTTTGACAAATCAGACATTTGGGTTTATTCCGGTGGTTATTGAATATTGAATAGAAAACAATTGTTTATAAAACAAGAAACCATCAATGCCGGTATTCTCGTGGCACTTGCTTAGTAACCAATATTGTTTAATAAACAAGAATTGCTTTCGTAAACAAGAAAGCATAAAAATGATATTCTGGTGACAATCTCTGACGTAAGCAAAATTGTAAAATTTTCAATATTGTTTATGTCATCTAGCAATGTGATAATCTGCACATTAGTATAAATATATAGTATAAATTAGTAAATAAGTTAAAAAAAATGAATAATAACGCATTTTTGTTGTTAATACGAGTAAATGCAATAACAAATAACGAAGAAAGGTAAGTATTAAATATTATATTCAAATACGAAATTAAATATTTTAGGCATAACTTAAGTATACATAAATAGACGACAATTAAAGATTTCAGTGACCCTTTGTCTCTTTTTTAGGACAACATATCATCTTTTTATAGAAGTTGCTCATCTCATAACATAATATTAGAGCTTGTTCCTCTTATGCCAGAAATGCAGAGAAAATTACTATTCCTAGAAAAGCCTAAGGTTAAAAATGTATTAAAATTACTTTCTTAATATTTTTTTCATATTTTTGCAGCACTTCACTTTTATTCATAAGGAAGAAGAGAGTAACCAAAACTCTGTAGGGTATGAACATTTTGCTATGCTGTTTCAATTGTCTGTAAGCAGATGTACCTATAAAAGAAATTACTGGTATTGTACTCCGTCTCCGTATCATGAATAATTTTATACGTTTTCCGTTTACAAATGAGGAAAAAATGAGAGAAAAACAACTGTATGAAAAAATATTTCTGAATTAGTTGTGATACTTCTTGGTTTTCTAAATAAATGATACAAAGTTTAAACTGGGTTTTAGTGATTTTTAAGTGTGATTCTAAACAATTTCTGGTCTGTGTATTTTGGAAACATAACCTTTTTTCAAATTTGATGTTTACTACACTATGTACACTGCGCATGCGTCACTTGTCTCTTAAGCAATATTGAATGTTAAGCAAGGAAGGTATCAATGTGGTAACGAGAATACCAGCTATATACAATATTGTTAACACCAAAATAACCCTGATTGTCGGTCAACGGGAATCGAACGCATGGAATATATGGTTCGGTTGACACCACTGCGAGCTACGAGATGTGCGCTAACACACTCGGCCATCAAGCCGACAAGAAATCAAATATTCTCAATATAAGTTCATATATCAATGTGTGACCAAAAAGTAAATGTTATATTTTTATATACGGTAGGCTTCAAGACCGAAAATGCTCAGTAAGCGAAAAACAAAAACAGCCACAACGCGTTGTGAATTTATCTAAACTTATAAAGATAACAATTTATTTGTTATATAACCGTATCATACATAACCTAGTGCACAAAACTCACGTCCTGATCAGTATGTATTTGTTAATTTCCTAAATATACTGTAACGTTTTTTTTATTGATTTTGTTTGCGGGGTTGGTTTATTTAGAATTAAATATATCAGATTTAAAGTATTTATATTATTTTATAGACAGAACTTGATAGCTCTATTTTTACATTAACAATACCGCATCGCCGTGCTCGACCACCTATTTTCTCGTACCCTCCGTTACAAGACAGAACCGTACTCGACAGTGTTTGTCCCCTTCTTAAGACTGATCAACCCGATCAGTTCCGTGACGGTCTAGGGTATGTTTGAATGAACAATGGGCCTTCATACATCCTTTTGGGCTGTATTTCCAAAATTAGGTTATGTCAGAGCATCTTTTAGTATTCATAAAATGTCTCTGTCGACATCTGCTCTGGCACTGCCTTCTGATCCAATTTTCGCACAATTCTGCAGATCCACGAGCAGCTGATTCGTGTCGAAACCTAAAATTCTCACCTTTATTGCAGTACTACGAGTATTATATTTAGAAGAAGAAGCAATCGATGTTCTTATTGTCCGATTTCCTATTGTTGTGTACCGTTGAATATCAGTTCGATCATGCTTCTCACCACGCTCCAGTTCAATTGATCGAGACCACAGCCAATCGTTTTTATAGGTTGATTTGTGGAAGTGCTTTTTCTTCTATCAGACAGTATAACTGCTGCTTCCTGTTCCGAAGTGTCAATACTTTATTTACTTCTAGGCCTGCCTTCGAAGGTCCTTCATCTGCTCGAACCTTTTCTTAAACTCCGCCGCTATTCCTCGGCTCATGGTCAAATCCGCGGAGACACAATGAACGAGAGTATGATCTCTCGGCATTTTAAATAAGTCCCTGTCTCTTTCCGTGGTAATCTCATATCGAAATATCTTTACACTAGCTTTAGTCATGAAGTCCTCAAAATCTTGATAAATGTTAGGTGTTATTCCTTTAATTCGCAATTCCTCATCATTGTGATTTCCGTGATAGGAGGTTAGTCGGTTTCTATGAACGATCTTTAATTTACCGCGTGGTGGTTCCTGAATCCTATAGACAACGTCGTTGATTCTTTTGATTACTTCATAAGGTCCTTCCCAATTCTTATGTAGATTTGGTGAGCGGCCTGTTCGTCGAATGGGATTATACAACCACATTTGGTCTCCTTCGTGAAAACCAGTAGCTTCTGCTTTGATATCGTAGCGGTTTTTTTTATCTTATCACTAGACTCGCCGATTCGACAACCAATTACTTCGTTCACGGAGTCCATTTTCTGCCAAAAAAATTTCTATGTAGTCTTACCCTGCTTCGGCTCCTTCGGGCTTAGTGCCGTTTATAAGCTTCACTTCTCTGCCATAGATAATCTTGTTTGGTGATACACCAGTGGTTTCATGTGGTGAGGAATTGTAAGCCGCGCAAAACAAGGACAAATGCGAGTCCCAATTTTTCTGATGGTTTCTACAACCTCGGCTAGATGTCTTCCCATAGTACGATTCATACGCTCCACCATTCCATCTGATTGTGGATGCAGAGGAATTGTTCTGGTTTTGCGAATTCCAAGGGTTTCGCAAACATTTTGGAAAAGTATGCTTACGAAGTTTCTGCTTTGGTCTGAGTGAAGCTCTAACAGCAAACCAAATCGGCATACCCAGTTATATGTTACAGCTTCGATTACTGTTGCCGCTTCCTGATTTGGTAAGACAGAGGCATCGATATATTTACTAAAATAGTCTTTGTATACAAAGATATATTTATTGTCCTTATCGATTTCAGGGAATGGTCCTGCAACGTCCGTGGCTATTCTTTCCCACGGCGCCCTTAACGGTATACTGCCTCATAGGAGCTCGCCTATTTCCTGCACATGCCTCACATTTCCTGCACCAACTATGACATCTTCTTGCCAGTTCACCCAATAGAACCTAGCCCGAACTTTCTCAATAGTTCGCTTAACGCCAACATGTCCATCCGAAGCATCGCCATGTTCCTCACGCAGGGCTTCAGCTCTCCTTGACCTTGGCAGTATTAATTGCTTCGTCATGTGGGTACGATCCAGATTTTCAAAGAACCTTTTCAACAGGCCGTTCTCCATTATCAGAGAATCCCAATGTGCCCATTAGCTCTAAACATTGGGACTTAAATGTGATATTTATTCTCACGTGGGTGCTTGGTCGCCTAATTTTCATTGAATCACATGCGACATGCCAGAATCCTCTTCATGAGCCCATGGGCATATCCAGCTCAAAATGAAAGGAGGGGGGGTAGATTTCTGAATAAAACTTTTTTCATTGGAGGGGGCTCCATATGGGATGACATGCTATAACAAAATTGGTGTTGTTTCCTTATTATTTTTTTAACAATAGTTTGCGAGGATTAGCTGCAAATTTATTAACTACAACTTTCACTAATTGTTCCTTGTTCGCGAAAACCCACTAACGGTGAACTGTTGTTCTGTTGATCTGAACTTACATCAAGGAAAACAACAGTGAAGTTTTGTCAGAAAAATTAAAATTATAGTTCTTCTCAAAGATGAAATTAATATATTATATATAAATTATTGTGAACTTTTAGCCGTCATACATACGTAGATAATAATTATTTATGATTCATCCTGAATGTGTTAAATCGTAGAAATGGGCTTTATAGATCAAGGAAATTTTAAATATACGAAGAAAGAAATTGTGAAAAATTCCAACGCGGTTCATGAATTTTTCACAATTTCCTTCTTCGTTTATTTAAAATTTCCTCGATCAATTAAGCCCATTTCTACGATTTAAAATATTCCATTTTAATTTTTTCCACTTTGTAAGGGGGCAGCTCCTCGCCCTTGTTCCCCCTTGGATGAGCCACTCGCAGCTCATCGTTAGTCCACCCTTCTATTTCCACAGTGGTTCTTGCTACTAGGTAAGTCTACTCTTTTCCTTCCACTTGTCGACACTGATTGCAGTTTTCGGGACAGGACCATCTTTACAGAGCTTCGGCGTTGAGGTGTATTGTGCCACTTCGATGTTCAATCTCAAAGTTATATTGTTGAAAGCGCTCCATCGAACAAGCCATTTGTCCTTCTGGGTTTAGAAAGTTTCTCAACCAATTTAGAACAGCATGGTCTGTTCTCAGCAAGAATTTACGCCCAATAATATATTTGTAGAAGTGTTTCAACGTCTTTAATGCTGCTAACAGCTCTCGACGAGTCACGCAGTAGTTCCTTTCGGGTTTTGACAGTGTCTTGCTAAAGTACCCGATAACTCGTTCTTCTCTATCTTGTTCTTGGGATAGGACACCTCCTATTCCAACAGTTCTGGCATCCGGGTCAACTATAAACAGACCATCCAAATTTGGGTAACTGAGCACCGGGGAACTGCAAAGTGCAGTTTTCAGCTTCCGAAAGGCCTCTTCACAGTTTCCATTCCAGTTATACTTCATGCCAGTATCTATTAGTTTATGCAGAGGTTTAGCGATGGTTGAAATTCCGGAAACAAATCTTCGGTAATATGTGCACAAACCCAAAAAAACTTCGTAATTCATGTTTATTTTTAGGGACAGGCCACTCTTTTACTACTCTGACTTTTTCTGGGTCTGTAGATACGCCTTCCCTGGAGACTACATGACCCAAATAATTGACTTCCTTTCTAAAGATGTGGCATTTCTTCGGACTCAACTTCAGGTATGCATTTCTGAACCTTTCAAAAATTTCCTTTAGGTTGTCTAAATGTTCATCAAAGAACTATCCGATAACAATGACGTCATTAAGGTGCACTAGACAGGTGTTCCATGACAAGCTCTTTAGTACCAAATCCATTAATCGTTCGAAAGTGGCAGTAGTATTACATAGTCCGAACGGAATTACTGTCAATTACCACAAACCAGTACCAGTCGTAAAAGCTGTTGTCTCTCTGTCTTCTTTCTTCATTTCAACTTACCGGTACTTACTTTTTAAGTCCAGAGTGCTGAACCATTTGGTTCCAGTGAGAGAATCCAAGATGTCGTCAATTCTAGGTAGTGGGTAGGAGTCTATCTTCGTAACATCATTTAATTTCCGGTAGTCTACGCAGAAACTTGTTGTTCCGTCTTTCTTCTGGACTAGCACAACAGGCGAAGCACAGGGGCTGTTGGATGGTTCAGTTACTCCTTCTTGCAGAAGTATCTCGGCTTCTTCTCTTTTTCTAGCGGAAGTCGTCTTGGTTATTGCCGAATTGGGTTGCTATCTCCTATATTAAGCCCGTGTTGCACTATTTTTGTTCGTCCAACATCGGTTTCTGTTGCTGCAAAGATGTCTTGGTAATCTTGAAACAAAGATTCAACCTTCGTTTGTTCTTTTATAGAGATTGTCTGTAGCGGTCATCAAGAAGTTTTTGAACTTGTTCCGGAAGATTCTTCTTTTTATTGTGAACTTTCTTAGTTTCAAGGCATCGAGTAATCCATACAACTGGCTTTACAGTTGCTAAACATTTTCCTTTTTTCCATGCCAATGAAGTCATTGATATTCATAACTCGTATCGGAACAGACTTATCCAACCTGACCAGTGATCTTCCAAAAAAAAACTCCTTTCCTCATACCATTGTCTCCATCTGGTTCCACAACTTCAATGTAGAAATCATCCGAAAGATGCTCAAACTCACCCATTATTATCTGTTCTTTCTTACAATGTCACTTTGAAGACAAAGACAGATACTGTGGTGTTTGGTAGGAAGTACTAAATTTATCTCCTCGTTTCCAAACCTAAGCAATTTACTGCCCAAGTCTATCTTGGTACCGTAACTGATTAAAAAGTCATTTCCCAAAATAACTTCATCCACAATAGGTGCCACAGTCATGGTGTGTCGCACAATCCAGGAACTTAAAGTCATTTCAACTTCGACTTCTCCACGTATCTTCACCTTCTCTCCAGTGGCTGTCTTCAGGTTCATGTTTGGAAGCGTCTGAATCATGTGTTGATTTACTAAATCTGGTCGGATGACAGACTTGTTTGCTCCGGTGTCGACAGTAAGATGGCAAGTTCTTCAGCCAATTTTTCCTTCGATGAACAAGCTGTTATCTTCGTGCTTAAGGCCCAAATTCAGAGACACGACTCACACTCATCTTACACTCAACACACACTCACCTTACACTCAATTGGTCAAAATATCATTATTTGGAATTCAGGGACCTTAGGCCAGTCGAATTTCAGTGACAAGTGAGTTGAAATTAAGTGTCAGTTGAGTAAATTCTAAGTTTGGTCTGTAGCTACCTTACATTTTACTCAAATCAACAAAAATATATTGTAATAAATTATTTCATTGTCGAATTGTTGTTATTTTGTAGTCTGAAACAGAAAGTATTTTGTATTAAAATATATTGCAATTTTTTTGGAATTTATTCAGCACGTACAAGATGAACAAACCTTCCACGGTAAGAGTTAAAATTATTTCTATTTTATCCCATTATTTTTATGTTTCATTAATTTCTTTCGTTTCAGTCAAATTTTACGAGAAAATGATAATCCACTATAAAAATAAGCCAAAACAGAATTGATGCAGACTGACTCATATATTTACTGTATTAAATACGAAATTGAGTAAGAAGTGAGTGTTAACTTAACTCACACTCGTTAGTTACAACTAAGTGACAACTGTGTCTACATTGAGTGGTCATTGAGTAACGTCTCTGAATTTGGGCTGTGGTCTAGCTATAGTGGGGCACCTCCTATCGACCACCAATGTAGGCCCCTTCTCGTTGGTGGGACTTAGTTTTCCTGGTTGTAAGTCTTCTCTTGATTCTTTGAATTATTGGGGGGGGGGGATTAGATTGGATATGCCCCAGTTTTCACAGCGATAGCATCTTATTGTCCTCTTAGCGTAATTTCTATTCCAAGTTTTCCCTTCTTCAATTACTGGTCCTTCTTCTTCTTCTACTAGCTGTGCTTCTTGGACCTAGATTGAATGACAAGTTGTAACCCACAACGCCTCATTGCGAAGGGCGCCGCCGACTACATTCCAATATTTCTTCATATTCTGGTTACATAACCACAGAGTCATATCTACATTATCGAGTCCATTGATAAAATTTTGAATGGCAATAACCTCAACAGCACTTTGTGTTAGGTCTTCATATGACAACCTGGTCAGCTTCTCAATCTCAGCAATAAATTCTTGGATGCCCTCTCTTGGCCTTCTCTTTTTAGTGCTCAACTGTGCTCTATATACAGGAGCCATGGGCGTCTCCGAACCTCGCTTCTAGAGTGTCAATCAGGCTTTCATAGTTGTCGTTCCCCCTTATATTATACCAGACTCGCCACCTCGCCCTGCAGTGCTGCTGTCAGATTGGCGAGTTTTTCGGTTTCGGTCCAGCTGTTATGCATGGCTTGGCTATAACCTCAAATTGCTGTCGATATACTGGCCAAGGTGTTTTCCCGTCATATTGTAGTATTTTTATCTTTGATGTGTGACAGTTTTTATAATTTGTTTGTTGAAAATGTAAACCGGCCGAACTATTATCAGTCTGGGCTCGCATTATCACAGATGGAGTTCGACTGGAATGAATGTCTGTTTGCCCTACAAATTATCTTCATTCGTTTCTGCGCCTATCAGGTAGTTCTTCTAAATGTCCATGAAGTCTTTCCAAATATAAGAATTGTACAAAGGCAACAAGCTAGCGGTGTTGGATAGCTTGGTGATAGCAGAAAAAGCAGGCCTACAAGTAGATATGCCTGATGTGTCGCGACGAATACACTTCTGCTGAGCGGGGGAATTATGTATTATTAAAATATAACCATTACGACATAATCATTCTTGTTTTAATATAAAATAATATATGAAATTGTATATAAAATATTTTAAAACGATGTGACAGATGTCAAAAATTAATGATTTTTTAAAATTTAAATTATCTGATCTAATAATATAGGATCAAAGAATATACATAATTAATTATTTCTTCACCATTATCATCCACTGTTTTCAAAATCACTGTCGATAATTATATTGTATTATAAATGTCAAATTTAACCACAGATTAAAAATATTTATTCACTGTCAGATCGAACGATTAAATTTATTCTCAAAATAGCGTATTTACCCCAGGAATAAACAAAAAAAAAGTTTGGAAATACAGAATTTTATATTTAACCCGAGTATAAAATTTATTCTAAGAATAAAAATATTTAACCGAACTTGGAATACCGGCCCTTAAAGTGTTTATTTTATTTTATTGACAGAACTTGACAGCTTATTTCTTTACATTAACAATACCACATCGCCGTACCCGACCCCTTATTTTCTCGTACCCTCCATTACAAGACGGAACCGTACTCGTAACAATATCTGAATCTAACCTAACGCACAAGTATATACACTCTATATCTCCTAGTTCTCCGTGTCATCAATTTCTGATGCAAGAATTACTAAACTTTTATCTAGCATTTTTGTCGTACACATATGGCATATTATGACTTATTCGCTATCTCATTATCCGAGGTGTTCCAGCGGGGTATCCGCTATTTCCGTCCAACCAACGGAAAAAAATAAAACAGAAACGGTATTTTAACCGCGTTAACAAATGTCATTTTCAAATATTTCAATTATTTGAATATTTATGTCATTCCATCAATCATGTGATAAGGTGATTTTGGCGTCGATAATTTGTGTTTTGTTGTGAGTTGGTAGTATTGTTAATTCTAGGCGCATTTTGTTATATGGTGTTTCTAACATTGTCGATACAATTTACAAAGTTATTTTGAGTTTTTGCTATTGTATATGAATATTATACATGACAGTATATTGAAATAAATAAAGGAATTATTTAAATGCTATATGTGATGTGACTAAAAAATATATTTTTTACCTCCCGCTACCCTTGGTAAGAGAGGTATAATAGGGATCGTGCTAAAAATCGAATATCGAGATTTTGGTAAATGACCACGTTTTAAGATCCCTAGAATCCATTTTTAACATTTTCACGATGTCTGTGTGTGTGTGTGTGTGTGTGTGTGTGTGTGTGTGTGTGGATCCTGTATACGCTCTAACTCAAATACTATCATTCAGAAAGTTTTGAAACCATGTACCTTATTCTAATATGGAAATATCTGATAAGAATTTTGGTGGCAATCGGATAACCGGAAATGGCAGTTTACTTGAAGCTCAAGATAGTTTTTCTTCAAAAAATACCTTTAAATGTAATTTTTTCTCAATTTGTTATTATAAAAATTAAAGAGTATTCCATTTTCTTTAATACTTTTTCTATATATTGTATGGATAAATTTATAAAGCAATATAAAAATTGTATACATAGGTAAATGGCGGGAGGTACTGTGTTGGTCACATCAGATTTTTTCTCATAATATGTATGATTTCTGTAAACCATTTTATCATATTTAGTTTTATATTATATTTTATAATATTAGTTAAATATTACAAGATGCACCACATACGAAAAATGCGATTAATGAGTTGGAGAACTTGAACGATATAGCATATTTTTCTATTATATTTACAATAAATGTAGAAGGTTCTTCAATAAAAATATATCAGGATCTAAATGTAATTCGTGACACAAGCACGGAAAGGAAAATAAACAAAAAATACGAACTCTGTGAATTTCTACATGTTAAAGGTTATTTTCTTTAGCATCTATTCCTCATATAATCTTCTAGGAATTTTGTAAAATTTGATACTTCAATCGGTAATTTTGTAAGATAAGAATTATTACATCCCCCACTGAGTCACATTCATTGCAAACATTTTATAAAATAGAAATTGCAAAATTATTTTGACATAAAACATAACCTTGTTACGTTACCAAAACGACACGACCCAAAACTTTCATTTTTGTTCATACTGTCTGTTTTGAAATTACATCATCATTATTCAATTGATTTGAAATGTCTTACTTGAATTTTGATGAATAATAATATTCACGCGGTATTATATTATTCAATAGTTGTTAGTTTTGATTTGCATGAATACTATGTAAATCACACGATTTCACCTGACAACAAGACGTCATTATTTTTTTTCTTCTCCTGCTCTGAAAATACAATTTTCTGGTTTGTTTTTCATGTTGAAAGTAACGCTTTGCAGCAAAATTTTGCAGCACGCTTCGGTATCCTAGCAATGAATTTTACTTACAAATGTTGTATAGAATGTTTGTTGTTGTCATAGATACGCATCACAAATACAAAAATTAAAAATAAATGTCAAATTATTTTTAAAAAATAATTCTTTATTTCCTTATTTTTTATCTTGCAGGAGTAGAAAAAATAGTGTGTATAACACGTGTTGAAAGTCCTTTGTCGAACACAAACGATTGCAACCTTCGCTTCGCTTAGGCTGCAATTTTCGTTTTGGTTCGACAAAGATAGACTTTCAGCACTTGATATACAAATAACTATTTCATTAATGTCTTGTTCAGTTAGCGGTTCGTCAAAACAAACAAATGTAACGCGATTTTTTGACAGCAATGATTTAAATGTCATAAGAACAAGCAAACTGATTCGAATTTGTTCATTTTGATGATCTGATAACTGAACAAGGCGTTGATGAACGTTTCTGTAACCGGGCATTAGTCTCATATAATATAGGTTTCACTATTTATAAGAGTTTTAATTCATCGTGGCATTGTAAGAAATAAATTATCGATAAATTTTAAAAAAATGCCAACGTTTTCCTGCAATAAGGCGATTTTAAAATTTGAATTCCGCATGAAATACTCTTTCATGTATTACATGACCTTTGCCGATGAACAATTTGCTAATTACTGACAACTTAAACTCATATAAAATCCCTCTAAAATTTTAAACATCTAAAATTATGCTCATGATACGGTTTATTTAAAAAAAAATTCTGGCTTTGTATGTTTAGATAAATCCAAAACGCATCGTGGCTGTTTTCTTTCTTTGCTTACTGTGCGTTTTCGATATTGATCATTAATTCCCAATATTACGAAATGTTAATATTATTTATTGTATTAAGTCACAGATTTATTGATGATAATTTTATATTATTATAATTTTTGACTTCGATGTATTAAATGTATTGTTATTTTTTTCAGCTCTAAAGCAAATCTATATTTCTCGCTACCCTCAGAACGATGATTTTTCAGATTATATAAACGCAATTCCTGTGGATGCATTTGGCATAAAAGATCATTTTATAGTAACTCAAAATCCTTTGCCTCATACTGTTAAAGATTTCTGGAGGATGGTATCTGAAAAAGATGTTAGAGTCATTGTATCACTTAACCGAATACTGATCAATAATAGAGTAACAAAAATAAATATTTTAATAAAATCTAAAAAATATATTAATAATTAATTTTCTTCTTGTAGACAAATTGCAACTTTTGGCCTCCTAATAAAAACGAACAATACAATCCTATACCTTTTATAACCCTAACTTGTCAATCTATAAAAGAAAGTTCAGCTTATGAAATATACCATCTTTCACTGCAAAACAGCAAAGACGTATGTGTATTATTATTATTATTTTATTATACGGTATTACGAAAACATCTTACAGGGCAATGAATTTAATATTCGTCTTATACAATGCAAGAACTGGGAACAAGGAAAACTTCTTCCTGCAAGTACAGAAGTATTCTTAGGATTACTGGAAGAAGCACACAGTTCATCTAGACCAGGAAGTTCAGTAGTAGTTACTTGCTAGTAAGTAATATTTTGAAATAAAATTAAAGTAACCCATGTGGTGTTCTTTTCACGACAGCTTTGAGAGGTGGCGCCTGGTAAGCGCCCTCAACGGTACCGATTATGCTGTCATTACAGAAGTCTGCGAATAAAAGCAAATTGTGCTTGATACACCCAAAAATGGGTAATCAATCTTGGGGACATCTTTACTTTATACATGTTTAAAATTCAATAATAGTAAAATATTCAAGTAATATGGATTTCGCTATAAATCAGCAATCTTCAAAAAAAATTGAAATTGATTTTCTCGATTATGAAATGTCAAAAAATAAAATCTTAATAGTAATTTGGGTGCAGAATTTAATTCTCTACAACATTTATTTCAAGTATTTTTGTTTAAAATAATTTGGGAACTTTTGCGCAAGAAAAAACTGATTTCCCATGTTAAACGCCTATGGTCAGGGTTTTAATTAACACCCTGTATATATTTAATTATTTACATATTACACTACTGTTAAGAATGTTAAATACAATACTGCAAACCTTGTTTTGCTAATGCCAAATTTCACTTAATAATAATAATAATGTCACATAAATTTATAAAAATATTATTTTAAAGCAGAACATAGTTTGTATGGTTTATATCTAAATAAATATTTTGCAAAAATTGTTCTTTAAACATAAGGGTAAAATTAAATATTGCAATTTGGCATCTTCAAAACAAGACTTGTGGTACCAGCCATTATAATTAGTATAGTTGGCATGTTTTAAAATTTATTTTAATTGTATTTTATAGCATAAATGAAATTATCCGTATTCAATAATATCGAGCCAAATTGTTGTTCAGAGATTATATACTTTGTTTATATACATTTGTCATCAAATTCCCAATTCATTATTAATTATTGTTTAACGAAATTGTAAAATACACCCATTTTAAGTTACGAAAATCTGTAATGAACCTTTCTCGACAAGGAAAGGTTTCTCGTGAGATATCCGGCTAGCTAATGATCGATAAAAGCACAGCAAATAGAATTATTACTTACCAAAAAATATAAGTTGACAAAATCATTAGCTGATTAGCCAAGATGCTTTAGACTTCGTAAACCAACAAACCGAACAGATAAAATAATTAAACTAAAATCTATAGCAAATCCAAGAAAATGACTATGGATATTTTGAAAGAAATTCGAACAGAAAATCTTACCAATGTCAGCCGAAGTAAAATGTCTCGACGTCTTAAAGAAGTAGGACGTATTGGACGTGTCATTGTAAAAAAAAAAACATTTATTTTGTACCTTATGTTAACAGTAGGCTTTGTGCGTTTATTTTTTGTTGATAAAGTAACAATTTAACATCAACAGTAGATAAAGTAATTAACAGTAGATAAAGTAATTTTTTATCTACACTTTATGAAAATAATAATAATGCATAATGTACAGAAAACTTGTAATTTATAATTTTAACAAATCCGCGTAAAGTTAGTGATAGTAAGTTTAGGAACAAAATTGCGGCTTAACGTTTTAATATCGAAAACATCAGGTACAAAATAAAATATTATATTGTAACGTTTTTATTTATATGGGTCAAGTGTAAAACATAGACAAATATTATTAACAAAAGAATACGTTTATTAAACGGTAAATAATTAAGGATGAAATATTAAAAGATGATAAAAACAACTAACACTATGATTAAATAATTATTAACACTAAATTAAAGACTAAGAATATTATAAGACACTTAAACACTAAGATTATTTATTTAATCAATTAACACTACTCTATTGTCTGATATAAATAAACGTTGTGAATAGTTGGTGACATAAAAACAAGTCGACAAGGGAACATACATTAGTGACAGTGTTAATTGTTTAAATAAATAATCTTAGTGTTTAAGTGTCTTATAATATTCTTAGTCTTTAATTTAGTGTTAATAATTATTTAATCATAGTGTTAGTTGTTTTTATCATCTTTTAATATTTCATCCTTAATTATTTACCGTTTAATAAACGTATTCTTTTGTTAATAATATTTGTCTATGTTTTACACTTCACCCATATAAATAAAAACGTTACAATTGGTGTCAGGTGTGGGGTTGTTAATAAACTGTGAAGTGTAAATAAAAATAAATAAAATGGCAACTAAACAAATAAAATTAAGTGAATTAAAAGTAAGTGATCTCAAGAGAGAACTGGAAGAACGAGAATTATATACGACAGGACTGAAGAGCGTTCTACAATCTCGTCTGCGGCAAGCATTAATCGCTGCTGGTGAAAATGCTGACGGAAAAATTAGATGAAAATTCTAGAACATTAGAAAATAAATTGGAAGAAAATTCTAGAAAGGCGGAAGAAAATTGTAGAACATTAGAGAATAAATTAGAAGAAAATTCTCGAACATTAAAAGAAGAATTGGCAGAAAATTCTAGAACATTAAAAGAAGAATTGACAGGAACATTAGAACAAAAATTAGAAGAAAATTCTAGAAAAACTGAAGAAGACCTGAAGAATTTAGAAGAAAAGTGTGACAGGAAGATAGAAGAATTACGAGAAAAAATCACTAAAATTACATCGTCGTCAATTCCGAATTCTGGTGTGGCTGAGCCAAGTGTAATAGAAGGAAGAAAAGTAGTAAAACCTGAAACTACTTCAAAAATGCACATAAAAACACCGGAATTTGATGGGAAGTCTTCGTGGCCCAATTATTTAAAACAATTTGAAGCGGCCGCAAAAGCGAATAACTGGACGTCTACGGAGAAGGCTACAGCGTTGACTGTCTCGTTGCGTGGAGAAGCTATCGATGTCCTACAAACGCTGAAGGAGGAAGAACAGGACGACTACGACCAACTAGTCAAGCGGTTGGATATGCGATATGGCAATGCGCATCTGGAGCAGGTATACCAGACGCAGCTGAGGAACAGATATCAGAGTTCAAAAGAAAGCCTGCAAGAATTTGAAGCCGACGTAGCCCGTTTGGTACGTCTCGAACATCCTACAGCTCCTGACAGCATTTTGGAGTGCCTGGCCACTCAATCATTTATCTACGGAGTTCGAGCGAAACTCAACAAGCACTGCGACTGGCCCGTCCAAAAACTTTAATTGATGCACTCTCATATGCATTGGAGCATGAAGCGGCCAAACAAGCTTCACGTAACCAATCGCGAGTGCGAAGTATGGATGCTGAGAGGAAAGAAAACACTGAAGATCTAGAAGAGACAGTGCGACGAATTGCAAGTGAAATGTTTGCTGGAAGAAAGAAACTCTCAAAAGAAGACGGAATCGACAAAGGAAGAAAAGGAGTCGGAAAACTAAATCGGGTTGATGCGAAGGGGCAACTGTCGACCCGTAATCTAGTAGCTCCACAATCCATCAGTTATGTCGCATCTCTTCATCATAAAGCCAATAGCATCTATGTGGATGGCTCTATTAACGGAAGGCCAATGAAAATGCTACTGGATACGGGTGCGACAAAAACTATAATTAGACCCGACTTCATAAGGAAAACTGGCAAGACGCATCTTCAACCAACTAAGTGGCGGTTACGCACAGCGACGGGAGAACAAGCTACCTCATTAGGAGAAGTAGATGTCACCATCTCTATTGGAAACACCTCCTTTAAACATCGTGCGCTGGTAGCTGAAGTTGAAGATGAATTAATACTCGGAATGGACGCAATGACAAAGCATGGTTTTAAACTTGACCTGAAGAAGGGCGTGATGATGGTCAATGAAGAAGAACTCGTATTAAATCCACGAGATGACAAAGCTATGCGCGTACTAATGGCCGAGGACGTTACCCTCCCAGAATGAAGTGAAACTATCCTGGAAGCGCATTTAGATGGTAGTTTCTGTGAGGGAAGTATCGTTATGCTGGAGCCCAAGAATGATGATGCCAAAACCGGCACTGGAGTTGTTGTCGGAAAATCACTGGTCAAAGCCAGCCAGGTAATACCAGTTCGGATAATGAACGTAAATTTTTATCCTGTTTTTCTGAAGAGAGGAACAATTGTGGGAGAATGCATGGCAGTATCCTCGATTATCCGAACTGTAAAGGCCAAAGGGAACACATCTCAGAAAGTTCCGGACACGTTAATCAATCAATTGACAACATCATTTGAAGAATTGACCGCCGACCAGAGAACAAAGGCAAAGAATCTAATTGGAAATTTTAAAGATGTGTTCCAATTTGATGAGAAAACCAAAGGGAGGACTAATGTAGTTCACCATAAAATAGACACCGGAGACGCAAGACCCATCCGTCAACCAGCAAGAAGACTACCACTGGCGAAGCGTGAGGAAGCAGAAAGAATAATCGAGGACATGAAGATGGAAGGTGTGATTGAACCTTCAAGCAGTCCATGGGCTTCACCAGTGGTGTTAGTGAAGAAGAAGGATGGCTCTACACGATTTTGCGTCGATTGTCGTCAACTTAACAACGTGACGAAGAAGGATAGCTACCCGCTATCTCGAATAGACGACACATTAGACACTTTGGCTGGCTCAAAAATGTTCTCCACTTTGGATCTAAAGAGCGGCTACTGGCAAGTGGATTTGGATCCAAAAGACAAGGAGAAGACAGCCTTCGCCATTGGTACAGGACTCTGGCAATTTACCGTAATGGGCTCTGCAATGCTCCTGCAACGTTTGAACGACT
Organism: Harpalus rufipes; assembly: GCA_951394225.1. NCBI lineage: Eukaryota > Metazoa > Arthropoda > Insecta > Coleoptera > Carabidae > Harpalus > Harpalus rufipes. Next base: position 24,164,351 of record OX596281.1, on the reverse strand, counting down.
CATGGAAACGGTATTGGCTGGGCTATCTTGGAAAACCTGTTTAGTGTACCTCGACGATATTATTGTGGTAGGTAAGACATTCGAGGACCACATGAAGAATGTGGAAGAGGTTTTCCAGAGATTGAGGAAGGCTAACCTGAAACTTAGCCCGAAGAAGTGTCACCTGTTTCAAAGAGAAGTTCATTACCTTGGACAGGTGGTTTCCGGTAAGGGTATTGCAGTTGACCAGGAGAAGATAAAGGCTGTGAGAGACTGGCCAGCACCTAGGGACAAACAAGAACTCAGAAGTTTCCTTGGTTTGTGTACCTATTATCGACGATATGTACCTGAATTTGTCAACATAGCCAAACCACTGACAAGGCTTACTGAAGAAGGAAGAAAATTTATCTGGGAAATGGACTGTACAGTTGCATTTAAAGAACTAAAACATGCTTTGACAAGCGCACCCATCTTGAGTTATCCTTTACCTAAAGGAGAATTCATTCTAGACACAGATGCCAGCAACGTCGGAATTGGTGGCGTTCTTTCCCAGATACAAGATGGGCATGAGAAGGTTATTGCCTACTTTAGTAAGACCTTGTCAAAACCAGAAAGGAATTACTGTGTGACCAGAAAAGAACTCTTGGCAGTCGTGAAATCCGTGGAACATTTCTACAAATATTTGTACGGAAGAAAATTTTTGATTAGAACTGACCATGCTGCATTAAAATGGCTGATACAATTCAAAAATCCTGAAGGTCAGGTGGCTAGATGGATTGAAAGACTACAGGAATACGATTTCAAAATCGATCATAGGACGGGTACCAGCCATCGTAATGCCGACGCATTGTCCAGAAGGCCTTGCCAAGATGACTGCAAACATTGTAGTCGACTTGAAGAGAAACAGTTTACCGTCGCCAGGACAACAGTAGTCGATGATAGTTGGCAGCCCGATGGACTACGCAAGGACCAAGAAAATGACCCGACTTTGAAAATCTTATTAAAATGGAAAGCAGAAGAATGCAAACCAATATGGGAAGACGTTGCACCACACTCACAGAGTGTAAAAGCGTACTGGGCGCAATGGGACTCCATGGTGATTGAGGATGGCCTGTTGAAGCGTGTGGTAGAGAATGCTGATGGAACTGAGAAGAAAGCTCAGTTGGTCATTCCTAAGAGTAGAATACCAGACGTGTTGAAAGAGATCCATGACGGATCTGGAGGCCATTTTGGAGTCACCAAAACTCTAGAAAGATTGCGCCAGCGGTTTTACTGGGTTAACTTCACTGAAGATGCTAAAGACTGGTGCAAGAAATGTGTGGTTTGCGCTGGAAGCATCGGCCCTCATAGACGACGAAAAGCTCCAATGCGTCAATACAACGTTGGCAGTCCATTTGAGCGCATTGCGATTGATGTGGCCGGACCATTCCCAGAAAGTAACGACGGAAATAAATATATCGTGGTTGTCATGGACTACTTCACCAAGTGGGTTGAAGCCTATCCATTAATCAAGAAGCCACCACGATCGCTGAAACCTTAGTTAAAGAATGTATATGCCGATTCGGGGTACCACGTGAACTTCATTCCGACCAGGGAAGAAATTTCGAGTCTGCCGTTTTCCAAAATATCTGTAAGATATTAGGAATTAATAAAACAAGGACAACTGCATTACATCCGCAATCCGATGGCATGGTTGAACGAATGAACACAACGATCAACCGATATTTGTCGAAGGTAGTTTCCAACCACCAAAGAGACTGGGACCGACATCTTCATCTGTTCCTGATGGCTTATCGTTCATCCGTGCATGAGACAACAGGGCAAACTCCTGCGAACATCTTATTCGGACGTGAGTTGCGTTTACCATGCGACTTGGTGTTCGGCAGCAAACATGGGGAAGACCTGGCCGGAGAAGACTACGTTACGGACTTACGGAGAAGAATGGATGACATTCATGAACAAGTCCGTACGAACATTCAAACTGCCAGCGACCGAATGAAGGACCGGTATGACATCAAAGCCGAAAAAGGTGGATATCAACCTGGGGATTTAGTGTGGCTTTACAACCCACAAAGGCGCCGCGGGTTATCACCAAAGCTGCAAAAGAATTGGGAGGGCCCCTATGAGGTAGTCAAAAGAATAAACGACGTGGTATATAAAATTAAGAAACGACCTACCGGGAAGCCGAGAATGGTACACTTTAATCGGCTAGCCCCTTTTTCTGGAGACAACCACGAAGACCATAATGGAGCAGCAGTTCGTCGGATCATAGCTCAAGAACCGACTTTTGAAGATTTCATGGAGAACTACTCCTTTGGGCGCAAGGCGCGGTACGGCGTGATAAAAGAAGAACATCGAGATCTGTTTACCGTGTCTTCAGATTATTCCCTCGGCCACTGCGTATCAGAAGACTTAAAGATGTCCCGCGGCATAGCCTCAGTCTTTAAGGCAAAATATGGACGACTACAAGAACTGGCCAACCAACGTCCATCTGTTGGGAAAACGCTACGACTGAGAGATATCAATTCAGACCATCAGCGGTACATCTACTACCTTGTTACAAAACCACGCTCGTACCAGAAGCCGTTGTATCAAAGCCTATGGAACTCGCTGTGCGATTTGAGGGATCATCTACTGGAGAATGACATTTTGAAGCTAGCAGTACCGAAGTTGGGTTGTGGTCTAGACGTTTTGGATTGGAGGATTGTAAGGAACATGTTAGAGATCCTCTTCCGTTTCACCGGCGTTGAAATTCTCGTCTGCAGCTTTAACCCTAACGGACAGAAAGAAGAAGTCGAGCGGACCATCGATTGTCACTTCTTTAAGAACTCTAAATGAACCAAGGGTAGTACATGCAGGTTTCGTCACCACGGACTGTTCCGGGACGAAACAGTCTTAAGGAGGGAGCAGTGTAACGTAACCCCCGCGGCCGCCGCCGCCGCGCTACCAGGCGCCTCAGTGTCTGGCCGCAACGTACTCGTTAGGACTGGTCGCGGTAATCTATTGTGTGATGTTGTTTACCTCTAGAAGTTCCCCAGAAGGGCCTAGAAATAATTCCGCCAGGTATATAACCCACTACTCACACAATAGATTACCGCGACCAGTCCTAACGAGTACGTTGCGGCCAGACACTGAGGCGCCTGGTAGCGCGGCGGCGGCGGCCGCGGGGGTTACGTTACAATATTATACACGACAATAAAGAGTCTTTATCGTCTCGTGAAAAATAACACCTTCCACTTGTCGATAAAGTATCTCTTTATCGTCTTGTATAATAAATAACTATTAGTTAGTAAAAGTAATAAAAAGGCGAAACTAAATTTTGTAAAACATCAACATTGGACTATACGAGCCCAAAATCATATTTATACATATACCTACCTCTCTTTCTTTCTTTATCATTGTCTATCTTTCCTTATTTTTCTTTCGTGTGCTCTCTCACTTTCTCCTTTTTCACAGACCCACAACGCGCACGTACGCACACATAGACAAGGGCATGCCTGCTCACACACACACACTCCATTTTTTTTACTATCTCATCATCTCACACACTCCGTCATACTCTTGATCCTGATAATTCAGGAACGAAAGATTCAAGATGAAAAATCTAAACATGTTGCACAACTTCAGAAGAAATGCCTTATTCGATAGCTAAATGGTTACAGTCAATCAAAAAACTTAGGAGTATTTAGTTTTAAAGACAAAGTATTTTTAGTGTTTATTGATTTATAATACATATAAAAGTGAAAACTTGATTGCTATGCAAATCTACACGGTTTTACATATCTATACCAAATTTTGTAGAGATGTTTTAACCATACCTTTCTGGTGTCAGTCAATCATTTGCATTAAAAAAACAATATTTCCGACAAATTTTAGATATAAATAAATGATTTTCTGTTAATTTTTTGTGTTTCCTGTAAATTTCTGCCGAATTAATTACCAAATAAAAGTTTTGATATTTTGGAAGAATTGTGAAAAATTCGCAACGCGCGACATATAGTAAATAAAACTTTGTCCAGACGGTTTTCAGATTTGAAAATGAGTTAAATTATATCTTAAACCCCGAAGAGCACGAAATCGAAATATTGACCGAATTTTACCCTCAATTTTTTTACCAAAAATGTACAATTTTTGAACCCGGGTTTGAGGAGTTTTTTAACCGGTAATTAAAGCACTTTTCTAACGGAAATATACAAATCAAACATATCTCAAGGTATAATAAATGCATATAGTTTTAGGGGCAAAGATTTTGAAATGCATTAATTGCAATGATGTTACTTCAAAGTTTGCTGAAGAAATTTTTTATAGCGTGAACATATAATTTATACGAGTACGTATACATGCACACACGCACAAACAAACTCGAGTAAACACACAACATATACACACACGTATGGTCGTTCCGGATCAACCGATTTACGTTATCAATTTGCGAACAATATGAAAAACTAAAAATTCCCAAAGGTTTAAAATGTTTTCGATGTGAATCTTTTAAATATTTTTTTCTTTTATGTTCCTGTTGGTAAGACTTACGATTGATAATTTGACTATATGTTTACATTTATATTATATAGAAATCGGTATCTTAAGAAATAAAGAAGATTTTGTGAAATTTTCGTATTAATTTGAGTACTGAAACCATGCCGAAGGCGTTATCTATCAGAAAAAGAAAAACAATAATGGTCCTTTTTACCGCAACATTGAATAAAAGGCAATTTTTATAGCACATAATCGTTATACATATTATTATATATAAATATATAAGGTGCAGTGGTATAACTAGAACTCTTGGGTCCCTATGCGAAATATTTTTCTAAGTCCCCACTCCCCACTGCTAAACACTCTATGAAAACAATTAAAAACAAAAAAATTTTACAATATACTGTGAGAATAATTATAATCTCTCTTTTCCATACTTGTCATTTGCATTATTGTAATCAATTTTTATCTCCCGCTATGCACTAGGTAAGGGAGGTATAGGTAGGGATCGTGTTAGAAATTACATATCGAGATTTTGCTAAATAAGGATGTTTTAATGTCCGTAGAATCCGATTTTAACATTTTCACGATGATGTGTGTGTGTGTGTGTATGTGTGAGCGTGTGTGCGTGCTTGCTTCCGTACGTGCGTGTGTGCGTGTGTGTATGTGTGTGGATCCTCTACGTTTTATATCAAATACAAACATGTTAAAATTCATATTGTGTATTACACATATAAATAAGACAAAATAGTATGATAGATTAACAGCGGTAATAATTAATAATTTCCTATTTCCAGATTAGGTATTCCGAGAATATCTCTTAACCCTGTGTTAAAATGACGTTTATGGAGAGTTTATTCTAGAGTTAAGTCTTATTCCATGTCTATTATTATACATTTGTGGATTAAACTCGTGATAAACTAGGAATAGGTATTCCTGTGTTAAAAAAGAAGCTATTCTGAACTTAACCCTCGGATGCCGTAAATATTTTTTGAAACTTTGGTGCCGGAATGGGGTAAATTTTGACCCCATATTTTAATTTAGTTACAGCTGAAAAAGATGAGTTCTGATAAATATATTTGCAGGGAATAATTACACACATAATTAACTAATGAAACATTAATTTTATTTCAACAAATAAAAATTTAAAAAAAGATTACAAACTCGAAAATAAGAAAACAGAACATGCATTACACATTTTCATATTCCCTCATACAATTATTACATTTTTTTTTCAGTTTTTGTAATGAGATGATCAGGACAATAAAACTTCTTACACTGATCGCAAGTTCCAGAAATTTTTCTGTCATTTGACCTTGGACAGGCAGAACATCAAACTTTTCTGAACTTTCTTCCGACTAATTACCATCTTCTTCATTAGATGAATTATTTTGAGCTTCGTCTTCACTTATATCTTCCACATCATCTTCCTTCGCTCACTAATTCTCCATCATAATCGTCTATGCCGAAATTTGTCTAATTCAGCCTCTAGTTCTTTATCAGTCAAAGTACGAAGCGCTATAATATACAAGTTTTTGGAAGCCAAATTATCGAAACAACTTTTTTCTACGGGTAATAAAACCTAACTGCTGCGGACTTCTTGTCACAATGAACATTACTCATGCAGTAAAGCAAAATGTACCGGAAATATGTGAAAAGTACCGATTAATGCTGCCAGACATATAAGACGGAAATGGGGTCATATTTGACCCCATGTAAAAAATAATTATTTATAAATATATGCATAAATTGTAAACTAAGGCAACCCCATATAAATATAATACATTAAAAAAAAGTCAGCTAGAAAAATAACCAGCCATCTTATACTACAAATAACAATGATATTTAGAAAAAACCTACATTGGGGTCAAAAATGACCTCATTTACGGCATCCGAGGGTGTTAACCCTTGTTTATGATTACCGCTGTAAATCTTTGTTTCTTTTATCACAAAATCCAAAATAGATTGATTTTATTGTAAATTTATAAACACTAAAATTACATATCTATAAAACCAAGTACTGCTAGGTTTTTTAACTGGCTGTAACGGTTCCTTCTAAAGTTATGCAACACGTTTAGATTTTTCATCTTTAATGTTTCGTTCCTGGATTATCCGGATCAAGATCAAAAGTATGCCAGAGTATGTGAGAAACGGGAAGAGATGATGAGTAAAAAATTACGCGTGTGTGTGTGTGTGAAAGAGAGAAATCGGGCGGGCGTGCGTGCGCATATGTGTGGGCGTATGTGCGTGTGAGAGAGAGAGAGAGAGAGAAATAAAAATAGAAAAAAAAAGAAAAAGAGAGAAAGTGAGAAAGCACACGAATGAAAAGTAAGAAAATATGGAGAATGATAAAGAAAGAGAGAGCTGTATGTAAAAATTCCAGTGTAAGGTAATAGTACGACCAAAACTGGTGGATACATTAGAAAGCACTAACGATGCACTAACTAGTGATATGAATTAAATCTTAAAATTTAATTTGAAGTTGGCCTACCCAGAGTTTTTTCTTAATTTCTAGTGTTTGGTAATAGCACGAACGACACTGTTGGGTTCTTTAGAAAGCACTAACGATGCACTAACTAGTGATATATTACATATGAATTAAATCTTAAAATTTGATTTGAAGTTGGCCCACCCAGAGTTTTTTCTTAATTTCTAGTGTATGGTAATAGCACGAACGAAACTGTTGGGTTCATTAGAAAGCACTAACGATGCACTAACTAGTGATATGTTACATATGAATTAAATCTTAAAATTTAATTTGAAGTTGGCCCACCCAGAGTTTTTTCTTAATTTCTAGTGTATGGTAATAGCACGAACGAAACTGTTGGGTTCATTAGAAAGCACTAACGATGCACTAACTAGTGATATGTTACATATGAATTAAATCTTAAAATTTAATTTGAAGTTGGCCCACCCCTAATTTTTATAATTTATTCAATAATGCGATGTGCACTAACGTTCATCTATAGTGCACTAAACAGCACTAACGATGCACTAACGAATAAGACAAAAAAGAACGTTTGTGCTAGATTGGGCGTGGCTAACTTCACGTCGGTCAAATATTTGATCTTATGTACCTCTGCCCGGCCTGAATCCGCTCTGGGTGTCTTCTAGTGTATTTTCGATTGTTTTCCTGATTCTATTTTCCAGTATTCTGGCATACAGTTTACCTACTGTACTTAGTAGGGTAATACCTCTATAATTAGTGCAGACTTTAGAATCACCTGTCTACATATATCATATAATAGAAACAAGAAAAGTCCTAGATTCGAACCCTGTGGGACACCGGATTTAGCAGTGTAACCATTACTCTTATGTACATTATAGACTATGTATTGTAATCGATTAGTTAAGTACGATTGAAAAAAAAAAAATTAATACACTAGTATTAATTGGTTTAGGTCAGGCCACTTTTTCATGTGACCTAACCTATACTAGGCCTCGGCCTAAATGTATTTATTGCGGTGTAAACAGCTAACACCTAAAATACTTAAAAATTTGTACGATAGAGTAGATGTCGGTAATGTTGAGTACAGTGATACTGATTAACACATTGTGACAGTTTTGTTTAACAGTAAAAGTAAGTACCTTTGACACTGTCAGAATTCACTTCTTTTTTACAATTTTTTTCTCCTTAATTTAATTTTTCTAACTTTATTTCATTTTGTATTAACCAAAAATAAAACACGAGATGAAAATTTTTTGTTTGCATTTTTGTTAAAAACCGTAACCAAATTGACGTTTAAGAAAATATGATAATACAGATAATTGTGTAAACTAGGCCCATAACGAACACAACACTCACAATTTCTAGATTCGACATTTTTCAACGAAATGGGAGTGAAGCACTGTCGAACCAAGCATTCAAAACGAGCATTCGTATGTGTTTTTTGAAATGTTTGCCTTGTAATGCTTGGTTCGAACATTACATTTTAACATTTTGGCTCCAGTCAGTCGCCGCCTTTGTTAGAAATTATAGTTTCAATTTTTGTAATCAAAGGCTTTCTGAGAATTTGAGACCTCTATTTTTATAGCAGAAGGAAGAATCAGTCTCAAAATATTGAGCTTTTTGTTGAATATTATAATATTAAATTTTTACTACAGTCGTCCTCAACGTATTTTTAGTGACGGCACCCTAATTCAAAATATGTAATAGGTACCCTGTCCTTAAATATGCGTAATTTCTTAGTTTTTGAATAGTTCTTTTTGGCAAATTTTTAACTTAGAAATTTATCCATGACAATTCTTAATGCTAAAAATTTATGTAAAAGTTACAGATAAATAATTGGAGTTGCAGTCTGGTGCAAAAATGTTTATTAGTCGAATTTACTGAATTGTTTTCTGATGTATGCACGCGTTTTATTTTATTACCTTGATACTTTTGACGACATATTCATCCTTTTTACCTCTCGCTAAGAGAGGTATTGCATTCATGCTAAAAATCGCATATCCAGATTTTATTGAATAAGCACGTTTCAAGGTCCCTACAATCCGATTTTAACATTTTTACGATGATGTCTGTGTGTGTGTGTGTGTGTGTGTGGATGTATGTGTGTGTGTGTGTGTGTGTGTATGTATGTATGTAGGATGTTGGAAGGACGATTACTCAAAAACTATAAGACTTAAAAATTGTTTAACTACGTATTTTCCAATCGGACATTCATGGGAAGATCTGAAAAGGTTTTGGTAACAACTGGAAAACCGGAAGTGGAAGATTCTTAAAAAAAAATCTTCCAAATATTATTTTTTGAAATTTTTTCGTGATAATATTAAAGAAAATTAAATTCTCTATCTGATACATTTAAATATTTTATTATATATTCTATAGATTTAGAGATAAAAGAAATATAATATATAAAATAATATGTTGTAATAAATTTTACAGCCGAAAGAATGCCATGGAAAATAGTTGATAATTTAAATTGTTTGTAACTGACAGATAAATGTCAGTGTCAGAAATTCGTAGATATTACTAAAGAGTTTTTCTGGGAAGTGCATACATTATATTATTTCTTAATGTATTAATAGTTAAATATTTAAAATTATATATCCTTCAAAAATACTGTCAATCCTGACAATGAATTGGAAACATTTCGAAAAAATAGAAGAGGACAAAATTTCTTCATAAAATAAATTTAAAATTAAACAATCTAAATATAAGGAATACATATATGTAAGTAGAATTTTTGTTGTAGAATGTAGGTATACAAGAAATGTTAAATACAATAGGGCGCCTTGACAAGCAGATATGGGGACTCATGTCAGAATGATAGCTAGTAATTATGTATATAGATGTAAATATCATAATTTCTCATTCTAAATTTAGTGATTTTCGAATTCCATATGGTTTATTTTCCTCGACAAGTAAATTCCACACTCCTGGTGACAAATTAACTACGTGTATTTAGAAAATCTTGAAATTCTAAATGAAACATAATGACTAATTATCATTCTGAAACGGGCCCCCACATCTGCTTGTCAAGGCCAAGAATGTAACATGACTGTTCGCGCCCTATACTTATGTAACCAAAAAAGGAAGTGGCGAGAGGTATTGTGCTGGCCACAACAGATTTTTTACATTTAATTTTCGTTTTGTAATGAATTGTTTCCCAACTATACATAAACTATCCCTGATGATGGTCCATGTGGAATTGAAACGTCGAAATGTTAAATAGACCCTAATAAACATTTTTTCACCAAACTACAACTCCAATTATTTATCTGTAACCTTTACATCATACCAACAGTCAAGAAATATCCAAGAAATCTAAAAAAAAAATATTTACTCTTAGATATACTTTTTTTTAAATATTAACAGATAATTTTAATTAAAAGGAAAATAAAAATGGAAAATATGATAACCATACACAAGCAGATTCATAAGGAGTTGCGCGTATTTTAATCAAAGCAATAAACTTTGTAATCAAGTCAATAATAAATAAAATAATAAATCAGCAGATTTTTTACCCAAAACTTTCACAAAATAACTAGTTCATTAATATGTCTGTAATACGTCGTCGAAATGTATCTATACGAGCCCAAACTCATATTAGTTCGACCGGTTAACATTTTCAACAAACATATCATAAAACCAACGCGAATGTTGAGAAATTTCTGCAAATTTCTTTCGACTAGTTTAAAAATAGATTTTTCAACTTACAAAAACTGAATATGTCGTTCAAGTATTCCGCCATTTTATATTGCGTTACATTCTATTAGGCATTGTATCCCTAAACCCAGCACATTTTCCTGTGAATATTGTTCCATATATTTTCAAAAGCAGATTTTACTGTACAGTGCGAGTTTTAACGAAGTTACTTTTTATTGTGCCAAAGATAAAGGGTTTCAATAAAAGCTAAATCTGGACTAGAAGATGACCCTTAATATACCCGTTGAACTATTATCACCAGAGTTTTGGCTCACAGTTTTTTAAAATTTTGAGTCCGAAAGAATTTTGTAGAAATTTCTAACCATTTGTGTAGATTTTATAATTTGTTGAAAATGTAAACCGGCCGAATTATTATGAGTTTGGGCTCATACATGTCACTTAAGCAGCAGCCCAAAATGTGAGCGAAACTAATGTCATCTATCATTATATTTTTAAAACTTACGCCATGAATATTGGGAATGGTTATTTAAAACTAACTCCGTATCCTTATATCTACAGTGCCTCAGTTTTCTTAGATAGGTGGTTATCGCCTTTAATAATACTCAGATTCAAGTATCATACAAAGCAGATGAAACAACTTTTTATTAAAATTGACACGAGCAAAAAAAAAAACTGCACCCCCTTTTTCATACACTAGCGGCACCCTTTTCATTGTTGTAATTAAGGACTATGTCCGCCAGTACTCGAATGAATTATGACTTCATAACTCATGTGTAAAATGTATAAAACGTCATTCTTTTTCAGTGACGGAGCTACAGCAAGTGGTCTTTTCGTGGCTATGTCTTTCGTAATTGAAAAAATGAAATTGGAACAAGTATGTGATGTATGCCAAGCCGTACGAGCAGTAAGAAGCAACAGAACTCAATTTGTTTCTCATATTCAGCAATTTGAGTTTCTTTATCAAGCTGCTGTCGATTATTTAAAGACTTTTGATGATTAATCTAACTTTGAGTTACTACGAAAATAGACATTTGTACGAAAGCGTGGAAAGAAAAATATTTATAATTGCAAGTTTCATCTGGCAATTAGGCATAATTGCAAGATAAAAGTTGCAATAATGGCTAATTGCAAGATAACACTTGCAATTAGGCCTAATTGTAAGATGAAACTTGCAATTATAAATATTTTTATTTCGTGTCCTTTCTACGCCTTCGTGCATTTGTTATAGTGAACGTAACAGTATTTACTTTATTTACTTCATTCATTTCAAGTGGTTGAAATAGTGTTAGGTACTTCAGTAGTAATAGGACACCCAACAATAATAAAGTTGGGCTTTGTTAAAGTAAATAACAATATACAAACGATAAATATATAAAATAGCTTCAAGAATTTAGTAAATGAATTTACGGAAACGTTTAATAAACAAATTGGACAAATAAAGGGTGTAGAATATAAAATAAAATTAGTAGAAAATGCACAGGGAAAAGTAATACTTTGCAGAAAAATTCCTTTTGCTTTGTTAGAACCATTAAAAGTAGAATTAAAAAGATTAGAAAATTTAAAAATTGAAGAAAAAGTTGAGGAACCAACAGATTTTGTGAATGCATTAGTTATTGTTAGAAAACCAGATTCTAGTATTAGAATTTATTTAGACCCACATCATTTAAACCAAATTATAAAAAGGGAACATTTTAAGTTGCCTACATTTGAAGGAGTAGCAGCCAAGATGAATGGTACAAAAGTATTTACAATTCTTGATGCGCAGGCAGATTTTCATCAAATTAAGATAAATGAAGATAGTTGTATATTGTGAACTTTTGCGACTCCATTCGGGAGATATTGTTTTTAAAGATTGCCTAATGGTTTAAAAACTAGTCCGAAAGTGTTATAAAAATGTTTTCAACAAATTTTTGACAATATTGAAGGTTGTGAAACATTTATTGATGATTTAATTTGTTATGGGAAAGATAAGGAAGAATACGATTCTAGGCTTAAAAATAGTATAGAAAGAGCAATCCAATATAACGAGAAATTTAATGTTAGGAAATGTAAATTTGGAGTAAAACAAGTAAAATATTTAGGGAACATATTTACAGATAACGGCTTGTTGCCAGATCCTAGTAAAGTAGAAGCAATTGTAAAAATGAAAAAGCCAAAGAATGTTAAAGAACTAGAAACTTTTTTAGGAATGATAACTTATATAGCTAGATTTATTCCACATTGTTCGGAATTAAGCTACACACTAAGAGAACTGTTAAAGAAAAATGTTACTTGGAAATGAAAATAAAGCACATGCAGATAGTTTTAATAAAATTAAGTTAGCTTTAACGTCCACACCAATTTTACAATATTACAAAAGTGACAAAGATTGTGTATTGTCAGTAGATGCCAGTAAAAATAGTATTGGTGCCTGTATATTACAAGATAATTTACCAGTGTGTTATGGATCGAAGGCTTTAACTAAATCTCAGCAATTATATGCTCAAATAGAAAAAGAAATGCTGGCAATTGTTCACGGTTGTGAAAGATTTCACTGACATATATGGCAAGACAGTTACAGTCCACAGTATCGTCCACTAGAAGCGATATTTAAAAAAATACCATTAACGGATTGTCCATTAAGATTACAGAGGATGAGATTAAATATTCAAAAACATGATGTAACCAGGTAAAGAGTTATTAATTCCAGATTCTTTATTTAGAAATTTTGATAATAGTGATATGTTTGATGAAAATTATTTAGAAATAGCTCATGTGGGTACGGTAGTGAATAATTTACGTCACTGAGGAAAAATTAAATCAGTTTGTGAAGAAAACTAACAACTGTGAAGAATATATATTTTTAAAAAATATTATTGTAAATGGTTGGTCGGAGCACAAAAATGATTTGCCAGATTTAGTTAAACTCTATTTTATGTAAAGATGATTTGTTTGTCAAAAGTGGTTTAATATTTAAGAATACAGCTTTAATATTTTAAGAAAAGAAATGTTAAATAAAATTCATTATAATCATTTGGGAATTAAGAAAAGTAAAGCGAGAGCTAGAGGAGTTTTATTTTGCCCTAATATTAACAACGATATAATTAAAATTGTATCTAATTGTGATACGTGTTTAAGATTTAAGAATACAAATAAGTCTGAACCTATGTTATTAAGAGATATTCCTAATAAGCCTTGGGAAACTGTTGGAAGTGATGTATTTTTTTATAAAGGTAAACAATACTTGTTAGTAGTAGATTATTTTTCTAAATATATAGAAATTGCGCAGTTAAAAGATATGACCGCAGAAGAAAGAATAGTTCTTTTAAAATCTATATTTGCAAGATATGGTATTCCAAAAGATCTGTACTCAGATAATGGTTGGAATTATTGTAATCATAAAGTTAAAGACTTTGCTAGGAAATGGGGTTTTCAACATTTTACAAGCAGCCCGTGTTATCAAATCCCATGGGTTAGCTGAAAGAACAATACAAACTATAAAAAAATATTTAAAAAAGCTGATAAATATAATAAAGATGCATATTTATCCCTGCTAGAGCATATAAATACTCCAATTTCTAACGATATACAATCAGCTGCTGAAATAATGTTTGGTAGGCAAATAAAAGGTTTATTGCCATTGTTTAAAGGTCTTAAATTTGAACAGGAAAATTTGGCTACTAAATTGGAAAATAAAGCAAAAATTCAAAAATATTATTATGATATTATTATTATTACATGGAGTTGAAGAATTGCAATCTTTAGAGAAGGGAGATGTAGCTGCAGTCAAAGGATCAGCTAGTCCAATGAAAAAAGCTTTAGTTTTAGATAAATGTGAAAAACCCAGGTCTTACAAATTGTTAGTAGAAAATGGTAGTAATATAGAAAGAAATAGGAAAGATTTGATGCAGTCTACTAATAATACGTTTGAAGTTAAAAACGAAAGCAGTCATGATTTTGAATTGAGTGAATCACCTCCAGCAAGTTTTCTAAATCTAGAACCATTCTTCCAATGAAAATAATGAAACAACTCGTTGTGGACGATCTGTCCTACGTATTTACAAAATTATGTAACTTCATAATTAAGAGTATTTTATAAGTTCTAGATAGTAAATTTAGTAACTAGTAAAAAAAGGGAGATGTCATTTATATAATCGCAGATTGGCAACATTGCCAACTGAACCTAGTTGTAAGAAGATAGAGTTGGTAAGTGTGTGTGCAACTATGATTACTTTGTACAATGTTTACATCAGTGTATCATAGGACATGTGCTCAATAAATATTATTATATTGTTAAAATAAATGTGTATTATTTAGTAAAATATGTATTACAGCTGTCATCTTCCAAAGCAGTCAAATTTTCTTCCGAAATTTCTTTCCTTTTCTGTTTCTACTCCGGTGTAAGCAGTCTGGCTATTCACAGTGAAGACACGTTCCTCATGCCCAAATCATCATGCAAAATTTTCCAAACACTGGTTTCAGATAAAGACAGTTCCTTGGCAATAACAGAAACCTTCAACCGTCGATCTGTAAGTACCAATTTTTCAACTTGTTGAACATTTTCTGCAGTTCGTGCTTCAAGTGGTGGTCGGCCAGATTTTGGAATAACTGTATCGTATCCTTTCCTATCGAAACTGTTTCACCAAAATTTTACTTTTAAAATAACTTGGGGCATCTTGCCCATACACGGCCACCATTCGCTCATGAATAATTTTAGGACCATTGCCTTCTTTTGTGAAGAATTTTATCACACTCCGATGCTTCAATTTAGTTTCACTCATTTTTTAACACAAAATTCTACGCTAAACTGTAATAAATAATACAATTTGAATGCAACTTACTGCATGAACTTAAAAATGACACATAAATCTGACAACAAAAAATTGTTATCGTTCGTTTTTTGTTTCATGGCCAGGTAATTTTTTTTATAAAGTGCCCTCTTATTTAATTGACTTCTGAACCGAATCTGAATTTAAAACGGTTTAAATCGAGGTTTAAATTCGGTTCAGGTTTATTGACCTTGACAAATAAAGGTTCGGTTCGGGGTCAGATTCATCAAAAATTCGGGTTTTCGGTGCAGATTCGGGTTCAGTTTCAGGTCCCTGGTTTAAAATATATTATTTTTAAAATGTTCATTTTGTAAATAAAGTTTTCCTGTAACTGCGGTTAATTTATCGTATTATCTTTGACAATCTCAACCGTAACTGTATTCCTTTGTACGTACATTGTTTAGAAGATAGGGAAATCCTTTGATATTCTACTTCATGCATTTGTCCGTTAGTTATTCGTAAGCAGCGTACACATGTGGTGATGTTAAAATAAAAATAAGTGTCATGGTCATGAGTGTCATGAAAACATTAATGTAAATACTACTATTGGGGAAATAATTACAGTCAGTTGAGTATGAAATTCAATAACTTCCTTAAAAAAGCATTCGAAAATTATGAAACGTACTCTCAGTTGTAGACTATACATTTCTACATAATTATACTGTTTCATATTTTTAATTTATTTATTACGAACAACTCTTCGATGAAAACAGACCACAATTCATAGAAAACACTCAAAAGAACAATGGAAGAATAGATGAAACAATATCAGTGACGGAGACTGAGATAAAAAAATCTGATGTGGACACCACATGACTTCCTTGTACGATTATTAAACTATACATATTTTTTTAATAACTAAATTACAAAATATTAATTTTAACTTCAAAACGGTAAGATACATAGCGACCATAAAGGCAGGCTTAAGCCAAGCCCAAGAAATATTTTAATATAGAACAAAAAATAATTCATTTACTACTATCATTCTTAAATTAACATTAATCTAACCCAGTTCTTTTTAAAGAGAGTTTTGATTACAACAAAGAAATATTTGATTATAACAATGAATATGACTAATTTCACAATAAAAATGTAATATTTGTTATTGTACGAATCATAATATTACACGTATTAACGTAATTTGACATGAACATTTTTTTATATTTTTTTGTCCTAATCCATAGCAAGCTTTACTACAAAAACAAAAAAGTATATAATATTTAAATGTACATATCTCGCTTATACAAAGGGATAATTTAATAATACTTGATGTGCTAGACGCAGAAATTAATTCTCTAAAACTTTTATTTAAAGCATTTATTTATAAAATCAAAATAAAATTATTTTATTCAAGAAAAACTGTTAACAACTTCAAGTAATGTACCACTTCCGGTTAGCCTATTTTAACCAAAATCTAGTATGTTATTTCGATTGACATAAAAGTTATGTATACCAAATTTTAAAAGTTTTGGATTATATTTTAAAACAGTTTTTCATTAAAATCTATTATAGGCTTCATGTAAAGTGCCACTTCTGGAAATTGTGTAATAACCAGAAAAAGTGGTGCACAACTAGATGTTATAGCAGTCCTAATTACAAAATTTCAACTTTCTACGGCTAACCGTTTTTGAGTTATGCGAGATACGTACAGACGTCACGACGAAATTAGTAAAAATGGATTCAGGGATGATCAAAATGAATATTTCCGCTGAAATCTGAAAACCGAAATTTTTCGCGATTACAATACTTCCTTTACTTACGTATTACGTACAAGGAAGTAAAAAATCTGATGTGGACACCACACGATTTCCTTGTACGATTATTAAACTATACATATTTTTTTAATAAATAAATTACAAAATATTAATTTTAACTTCAAAACAGTAAGATATATAGCGACCATAAAGGTAGTTTTTAAAGAGAGTTTTGATTACAACAACGAAATATTGATTACAACAATGAATATGACTAATTTCATAATAAAAATATAATATTTGTTATTGTACGAATCATAAAATTGCACGTATTTAACGTAATTTGACATGAACATTTTATTTTTTGTCCTAATCCATAACAAGCTTTATTACAAAAAAATAATTTTTAAATTTACATATCTCGCTTATAACAAAGGGCTAATTTAATAATACTTGATGTGCTAGACGCAGAAATTAATTCTCTAAAACTTTTATTTGAAGCATTTATTTCTAAAATCAAAATAAAATCATTTTATTCAAGAAAAACTGTTAACAACTTCAAGTAATGTACCACTTCCGATTAGCCTATTTTAACCAAAATCTATTATGTTATTTCGATTGACATAAAAGTCTTTTATACCAAATTTGAAAAGTTTTGGATTATATTTTAAAACAGTTTTTCGTTAAAATCTATTATAGGCTTCAAGTAAAGTGCCACTTCTGGAAATTGTGTAATAACCAGAAAGGAAGGTGCACAACTAGATATTATAGGAGTCCTAAATACAAAATTTCAACTTTCTAGTCAAAATGGATTCAGGGATCATCAAAATGGATATTTCCGCTGAAATCTGAAAACCGAAATTTTTCGCGATTACAATACTTCCTTTACTTACGTACAAGGAAGTAAAAAGAGATAACTAAAATGACAAATGGTCGATCACCAGGCCCAGGGAATATTCCCGTAGAATTACTAAAGGCAGGAGGTCTAAGATTAATAAAAAGATAAATTACTAATACCTTCGGAATGGAAAAGAGCATATCTGGTATCAGTCGTATCAATATAGAAGTAATAGAAAGGATCCTAACTGTTATCGAGGACTGAGTATATACTGTTCATTAAGTCGATTATTTGGAAAAATAATACACGACAAGATAAGACAAAATATCAGTCATACTATTGGAGATCATAGCGGATTTATACCTAATAGATTGTGCACAGATAATCTTTCCACTCTACAACAGAGCACAGATAAATTTATAACAGTAGGAAAAGAAGTACATCTGGCATTTATAGACTTGGACAAAGCTTACGACACAATACCAAGATCTAAACTGTGGAATGCTCTAGAAGATTTGAAAATAAATAACCATCTACTATTAATAATACAAGAAATGTATAAAAATAACACAGCACAAGTCAAAAAAGGATCAAAATTATCACAGCCTATCAAAATCACTAAAAATCTAAGACAAGGATGTAGTATGTATCCTCCATTATTTAACTTGTACGTAGAAGCCGCTCTAAAAAACTAGCAATTTCACTGCAAAGGAATAGGAATCCCCATAGGAAATGAAATGCTGTTCACCTAAAGCTTCGTAGACGATCAAGTGGTATTAACACAAAATGCATACGACTTGGAATTCATGACTAAAAGGTTATACAGTGCGTTGGGGCTTACAAATGAGTCTCAAAAACACTGAATATTTAGTCCTAAATGGTGATGCCCAATTTCAAGTTTTAATAAACAACGATGTTAGTGTTAAACAAACGGATAAATTTAAATATTTAGGCGCACTCTTTGATAAAAATGGCCTAAAAGAAACGGAAATTAAAAACCGAATTATCCAAAGCAAAAAAGTCTTAAAAGGACTCAACTCATTCTGGTGGGATAAGAACATCTCAAACGAAAATAAGAATAGAATAGGCAAAGCATTAGTGGAATCAGTTTTATGCTATAGATCGCAACTTTGAACATGAAATACAGTCCTAAGAAGAGTATTGTCAGTAGAGATGGACTATCTACGAAGGAGCTCGAGAACATCAAGACGAGAGGAAAACAAACGAGGAAATAAGAAATAGAATGAAGGCAGCAGAAACAGTAGTAGATAGAATAGAAAGAGATCTTTGAAATGGTTTGGACATTTATTGAGAATGCATGAAAAACGTTGGCCTAAAAATGTTTTTCATTGGAAACCACAACGAAATAGAAAACGTGGTAACCTCGCAGATCCTAGAAAGACATCAGAAAAACCATGGAGAACCGTGATCTGCAAGAAGAGGATGCCATGGACAGGGAGGTTTGGTGAAGAAACACGGGAATACGGGTTCGTGAAGTTGGCACGTCATTGGAAGCACAAATATTCTTTTTTATATTAGTAATTAGTGCTTCGTTAGTGCTCTTTTGTGCTTCAAAAAAATTTAAAATTAATTGAACGGTTTACGAAATAATTAACATTATATGATGACGTGCCAAGTTCACACTTAGCACGTCATTAATAAAATTTCAAATTGCTTATTACTTCGTTTGTTAGTGCTTCGTTAGTGCTCTTTTGTGCTTCAAAAATTTTTGAAATTAATTGAACGGTTCACGAAATAATTAACATTATATGATGACGTGACAACTTCACACATAGCACGTCATTAATAAAATTTCAAATTACTTATTACATCTTTTGTTAGTGCTTCGTTAGTGCTCTTTTGTGCTTCAAAAATTTTTGAAATTAATTGAACGGTTCACGAAATAATTAACATTATATGATGACGTGCTAAGTTCACACTTAGCATGTCGTTAATAAAATAAGGAAGGTACAGAGACCATAGTCAAAATCGCAGTGATATTTGAATAAAAAGATCTGATGTGGCCAGCATATTACTTTCCGTTAATTCTTTGTATTATGTACAAATTCCATACATATATTTTCTTGTAAAAGATTCTATTTCCAGTAAAATTATTTCATAAACGAACTATGTAAATTGCATTTGGCCCTGACATCTTCTTCTTCTTCTTCTTCTTTAGTTTCTCGCATTCGTCAGGGATCGTTATTCTTGATTTTCTTCATCAACTCATTTCTCTATTTTGCTTATCGTACTCATTCAATTCCTTTTCTCTCAAGTCTTCCGCAATACAGTCCTTCCATCTTCTCTTTATTCTTCCTCTGTTTCTTCTACCTTTTACTACTAAGCTGTTCATTCTTCTTCCAATATATTATTCATCTCTTCTCATGACATGTTCAAACCAATATAATCGCCTCTCCTGTATCTTTCTAGAAACTTCTATCACTCGAACCATTTCTCTTATCCTCTCATTCTTTATCTTATCTTTCGGTGCCTTCCCCAACATCAATCTCAACATACTCATCTCTCTGTCACATTCATTTTCTTTTCATTGCCACTAACATCTGTCAATTAGAATTTTCTTAATATAGTAGTTGTTTCCATGATTATAGCATGGCTGGTTGATTTATGAAATTTAATTTCATTAACTCTATGTCCATTGAATATAGTGAAAATTATAACGCAGAAGACGCACGTCATCAACCTGAAAAAACCTTATAAAATGAAATATAACTTTAAAAAAATAAAAATTATTAGGTGTTATTTATTTTTAAAATAAGAAGAAGAAAAAGTTCTAGTATTAAGTAATGTATATATTAATGATATTTACAATTATTTCTAAGTCAATCGTTATTCCATTTACGGAATATAAAATTATTTTTTATTTTCGTACCATACGTTGACTCTATTGAGAATGACCATGTTTTGTCAAACAATTATATTCCGTAAAAGGAAAAAGGATTGACTTAGAGATAAAGTCATTAATACTCGTATATACGTTTCTTTAATACTAGTATATTCTTTCTTCTTTGTTAAAAAAATAATAACAACTAATAATTTCTACAAGTTATATTTCATTTTATAAGGTTTTTCTCAGGTTGATGACGTGTGTCTTCTGCCTAATCATTTTCACTATATGAAGTATAAAATGCACAAAATTCGTAGATTCTAGAATATTCTTCAATATTATAATAACATTAAATGTCAGAAAACGATTTTAACAGTGTTTTTCCAAAAAACAAAACTGTTAAAATCTTCAAATGAGGGTACTTCAGGTTGACCAATAATTGTAACCAAAATCCAATAAGAAAAGGAATACGAAAGAATTATAATTTTTAGAATTGTAGTGTTGAAGTTATTTTCTATGAAAAAATCGTCACACATACACATACACACATACACATACACACACATACACATACACACACATACATCATCGTAAAAATGGTAAAATCGTATTCTAGGGACCCTAAAACGTGCTTATTCTCTAAAAACTCATCATCGATTTTTTTGACCCAAGATAATATCTTCCTTACCTAAAATGACGGTAAAAGCGTCTTTTCCGTCTGTAGAATCTATTATATTATTGCATTGCCTAATTTCCGTTCTTGGATTACACTGAAAAACAAGAAATTTGGCATTGCTGGTTTAATACTTGTACTAAGTAAATAATACTTGTGGATAAATAGATTTTTACTTACAATACAAAGTATTACAAGAATGACTAAAAATGTGCTTATGTAGCAAAGCCCAAAATATTGAACAATATTATTAATATATGCAAGAAATAGATTGAAATAAATGTTAAGAGAGGTATTGGAATCATTCTAAAAATCGCATATCCAGATTTTAGTAAATAAGCACGTTTTAAGATCCCTATAATCCGATAATAACATTTTTACGATGTCTGTCCGTGTGTGTGTGTTATTAAATTACATCCATTAATGATAAGTATTTTTAACAAATGAATATGGTAAATACTAAGAAATTTGGTATGGTCGTAAAGAGAATAAAAAATACATTCTAAATTTATAAAAAAACTAGTACAGGTTGTATTTAAATTTTAAAAGTTGATATCACTTCCGGTTATACCGGAAGTTCCAGAATTACACTTTTCATATAAAATAATCGCAGAATATATTGAATAAATTATATATATATATATATATATATATATATATATATATATATATTATATATGAAAAAGTGGTTACACCCATTTATCTGGCTTATTATTGCAGATACGCTTATTGATTTATACGGCCGAGATGGAGTTTCTCCTGCAGGTGCAGAATACCTGAAGCTCGTCCTCAACGCTCAATATATATATATATATATATATATATATATATATATATATATATATATATATATATATATATATATTATATAGGATGTTTCAGGACTAGTGTAACAAACTTTAACAGCTTATTCCTGAGGTCATTTTGAGCCAATAAATGTCATTATATAGGTCCTATTCCTTCTAGTTACCAAAATACAAGAGGTTGAAGTTCTATAAATAACACGAAATTTTCTAATTTTTGTAATCAAGGTACTTTCGGAAAACAAGAGGTATTATTGAGTTGAGGAAATTTTAAATAGAAAGTACGTCTTGGTGAAATGTCCAACAACGTCGGAATTTTTTACAATTTTCATTACAAGTTGTTTAAAGTAAAATTTTGACATTAAACTGTAGTTTTAATTCAAAAGTAGGTAACTAAAAATAGTAAAAAATGGTTTCAGTGTAAACCAGTGATACCAAAAATGTGTTAAAAGTTTGAAATATTTCTGCTGTAAATAGAACGCTTTAGAGTGTAAAATTCATTGTAATATTAATAAATGTACATAATTTAATGTATTTGATATAAATTTTGAATCGTATGTTTTGTTGTCCAAATCGTATTCGTTAATATTAATAAATAAAATTATTTAATACAAATAAGGTATGACTTTTCAATAACTCTTGTTTTCCGAAAGTACATTGATAACAAAAATTAGAAAATTTCGTGTTATTTATAGAACTTCAACCTCTTGTATTCTGGCAACTCAAAATGACCTCAGGAATAAGCTGTTAAAGTTTGTTACACTAGTCCTGAAACACTCTGTATATATATATATATATATATATATATATATATATATATATATATATATATATATATATATACAGTGTTTACGGTCTTTTTTTTTAATGGGTGATACTACAGGTCAAAAGAAGGCGAAAAAATTAAAACACCTTAGTAAAATATTTATAATAAAAGATGAATTTTTTTAGTTTTTATTTTTATGGAATTAAAACATAACAATAAGCGCTTTTATAACAGATGTTCAAAGTTATCACCCTGCTGCTGTATGCAAAGGTCTTGCTCGGCGTATCCATAAATTAACGTACGTTGCAAGGCCCATGCCTTGTCGAATTTCCGCCGCTGCTGCTTCCACCCGATTACGGAGGTCTTCAGGGTCGATAATTTCGGTGGTGTATACTATGTTTTTCATATGCCCCTACAAATAAAAGTCCAATGGTGTTAAGTCAAGTGACCGCGGAGGCCAAGAAACAGGACCGCCCCGACCAATCCACTTATTTCCAAATGCATGGTTTAAGTGATGACGTACGAGACGACTGCCGGTGCACCTTCGTGGAGAAAACACATTTCTTGACGCACATTTAAGGGAACATCGTCTAAAAGTTCTGGCAAATTATTTTGCGAGAAAAATAAATAATTATCAGCATTTAGTCGTTCTGGCAACACAAAGTGGCCAATCAACTGTGAATTCACTAATCCGGACCATACCTTCACAGAAAATATGTATTGAAAACGTCCACGACGAACAACATGCGGATTTTCGAAACTCCAGATATGCGTATTGTGGCAATTGTTTATACCGTTACGAGTAAACGTAGCTTCGTCAGTCGCCAACACACTCAACGAAAAATTAGGGACTTCGTCATTTTTGCGCAAAAACCATCTACAGAACCGTACGCGCTGAGGGTGATCTTGAGGTTGTAAAGCTTGTACTCGCTGTACATGAAACGGATGTAGTTGATACTCGCGTAGTGTTCGCCGAGCAATTTACTGGTTGAAGGATTTTCGTCAACGAGGTTTAAAATTTGTACATCCGCATCTAAAATTCGTCGGAACCGACCAGGACCTCCATCACGCCCTTGATTATTTCGCAGATCACCATTATCTCGAGCACGTATTACTAAATTAGTGTACTGATGGTGACAGGACATTGCCTATTTGGAAATCGCTCTCTGTAAGGACGACTTGCTGCAACTGAATTTTGATGCACTTCCCCATAAATGAGCATCATGTCAACTAATTCCGTATTAGAACACCGTTGGTATATTGTTCACCTTTTACACACTTAATAAAAATATCAATTAGAAACTCATGGTGCACAATTAATTAGTAACAAACTGTAACTGACAGATAAACAAATTAAAAAACAAAAAAGAGAAATTTGTCATTGCACAGGTTACTACAACTTTTTTCAACATTAATTTACCTCCCCTTTATAAAAACTAAAATATTCAATTCTCTTTTATTATAAATATTTTACCAAGGTGTTTTAATGTTTTTCGCCTTCTTTTGACCTGTAGTATCACCCATTAAAAATAAAACAAAAAGACCGTAAACACGCTGTATATATATATATATATATATATATATATATATATATATATATATATATATATATATATATATATATACAGGGTGTTTCCTTTAAAACAACCAGCGCTTTTTTGGACGAACTAATGTCTTTAGAGAAAAATGTTATATACAAAAAATTACAAGGAAAAAGGGCTTAATTTATGAGGAATAATAAATAAAAAATTCAACCAGTGGTTCTCAAACGGTAGAATAAAATTATATTTTTTTTAAATGGCAACCTATATAAAATTTTTATCCATTAGATAGAGAAGTTTTTTATGTTTTCAACGATATAAATATGAGATGGGGTTGTATAACAATTATTTCGAGAAAAATGATATTAAAAATCAGAAATAATTTTACAATATTGAAGTAGGTTATGCAATAAACAACTATTAATACGACTATTGCCTAGGTTACGATAGTATATTATTTTCTTATATCTAAAATGACTTGTTTTACTAAGAAATTCATAATAACAAATGAACTACATAACGAAGATAAAGCCGTGAAAATCTTCGTATCGTAGAATTTAAATTTCTTTCACACTCTCCATACATAACAGTAAGATTAAAATAGTCTAAATTTATTAATTCTTGCAACTGCAAAGCCATTTTTTATTAATAAGTAATTAAACTTACGAAAACAAACACTTAATAACGTAAGTAACAAAACTATCTGTCACCTGTATCATTTGTTTGCATTTGTTTATTGCATAGCCTACTTCAATATTGTAGAATTATTTCTGATTTTCAATATCATTTTTCTCGAAATAATTGTTATACAACCCCATATCATATTTATATCGTTGAAATCAGAAAAAAATTCTCTATCTAATGGACAAAAAATTTATATAGGTTGCATTTAAAAAAATATAATTTTATTCTACCGTTTGAGAACCACTGGTTGAATTTTTTATTTATTATTCCTCATAAATTAAGCCCTTTTTCCTGGTAATTTTTTGTATATAACATTTTTCTCTAAAGTCATTAGTTCGCCCAAAAAAGCGCTGGTTGTTTTAAAGGAAACGCCCTGTATATATATATATATATATATATATATATATATATATATATATATATATATATATATATACATATATACAGTGTGTGCAACGAAACGTGGAACATAGGACTTTGACATGGGATTTTAAAAATGTGCGGAAATTGGCTCTCCTGTACATTTTAAAGCAAAAGTACAAGAATTAAAAGTTGTTTAGAATTAATTTTTACTTTAAAAAGTCCTCATGTAATGCAATAGAATATCTGTAGCACTAGATATTTAGAAAATAAAATATGACATTTTCATCAAAATTCAGATAGCCATGGAAATAAAAAACAAATAAAACAAAATATTAATTAAGATCATAATACTTTAATATTTAATGCTGAATTATAATAATAGACACAATGATTACAACAATTAACATCAATAACACTGAACTCAACTGAGATTTCGTTGAATATTAAAAATGGGAAATTATCAAATATTTAATAATAAAATAAATCATACAAATCGGAAGAAAAGAGTAGCAGCAAACCAGAGAACTTTTATTTAAATTAAATGCTCAAATATGTCTTTATTCTGCGCCAAACAATAACCTAAACTATCATAAAAAGAACTACTAACATTCGCTAGTTGGTAGCACGATATTTTAGTACATTCCAGGGATATTCTGTTTTTTAGTGATTCTAAATCTAGATATTTGTAATCAGTGTAAATTTTTGATTTTAGATGACCCTATAAAAAAAAATCATTTGGCGCTAGATCCGGAGACCGTGCGGGCCAGTGAATTGGTCCGTTTCTACCAATCCATGTATCGGGAAATACATCATTAAGATATTCTTTTACAATTTTTGTATTATGAGCTGGACAGCCATCTTGTTGCAACCATACTTCACGATCATTGGCCAGTTCTTCAATTGCCGGTCCAATATCATTTATCAGCAGATCATAATAGGACTGACCAGTTAAAGTGCCGTTAATTAAATATGGCCCAATAATATGGTTTTTTAAAATTCCAGTCCAAACGTTGACTTTTCGGGGATATTGTGTATGAGTCGTAACATACAGATGTTCATTATTTTTACGCCAATATCTAAAATTTTGAATATTTGGCTCATTATTGAGTGTAAATGTGCTTTCGTCGAAAAAACAAATATTTTCAATAAAATGTAAATCTGCATTTGCTTTTTCCAGCATTAATTCACAAAATGTTGCTCTCAGAAACTTATCTTCTTCATTCAATTCCTGGTGTTTGCCATATTTAAAAGATTTATATTTTTCTTCTTTTAAATCATTTCTTACAGTACTAAATAGAATTGAAGTGTCTTTTTCTATTTGCCACAAACTTAAATTTTTATTATTTTTAATGGCTGCAAATACATTAATTTGATTTGCTTGTCTTTCTTCATCTTCATCTGCAATTGACCTTTGACACTTGCATGGTTTTAAAACACTTCCTGTTTTATTAAATCTCTCAATTACACGAAATATTGCACGAATTTCTTCATAACTATTTCCTCTGCAATGTAATTTGACAATCGAATTTTTTTCTTTGGTACTGAACAAATCCATTTTATTATGCACAGACGAACAGTGATGGAATTTATTGATTACAACAGTGTAGACACAATGATTGCAGCAATTAACATCAATAACACTGAACTGAACTGTCAGTATGAGATTTTGTTTTATTTATTTTTTATTTCCATGGCTATCTGATTTTTGACGAAAATGTCATATCTTCTTTTCTAAATATCTAGTGCTAGAGATATTCTATTAAATTAAATGAGGACTTCTAAACAACTTTTCATTCTTGTACTTTTGCTCTAAATATATATATATTGGTAAAGGGTACGTTGTCGCCTCCAAAGTAGACACTGAAGAAACGTTGTTACCTCATATATGACGCTGTCACCTCCGACTTCGGAGGCGACAACGTTTTTCCATATTCTCATCGGTTCTGGCCTTAGGACGTCATCTAAAGCCCAAAAATAAAAAATAGGTCGGAGGCGACAACGTAGCTTCCATACTCACAAAAAAAGTTTTTAGTTCCGGTATATACCGCTGGCGTTAGTGTTGCACAAAACATATAAGGGGAGCACGTTGTCGCCTCCGATTATATAAATCTCATTTTTGTATCACAAACGTTACTTTACCGCCTCCGTTAAATGGCAACGCCGGGGAAGAGGTCATAAGGATGTTTTCATATGATTTCATTTCATATTTGCAAGCTCGCGAAAAAAAGACGTGCAGTGATAGTATTATCTGGTAATGAAGTCATCAAGGACTAAGTTGCTGTTAAAACTGTGCAGTAAGTCCTACCAAAAAGCCTTTAAGTATTACGCCAACAAATTGGGCATGTGTATATAATACTACACTATTTAAAATATTTCATAATGTCATACGGTGTCTGAATGTTCTTCATAATACCCATTCGTTTAAATTAAAAGGCATTTAAATATTTATTAATTGATAATTTGTAATGCTTTAATTTAAGACTTTTTTGTATCGAGCGACAGCGGGGAGTTCCCTCACTCATTCCCTCGATAGGTCGATCGGTCCGCGCGCACGGTAACTTGAGAACGCAATCTTGATAAAATTTTGTATGCAGCTTCTAAAGAAAAATCACAGATCTAAGTTTGTGAATGGGCTAAATCGGCCCAAGATATATAAGGCCCTTTGTCATTACTTTGTTATTTATTAACCGATCGGAACCAAATTTAAAACGTACTTATTATGATTTATACATGCTCGAATACCAAATTTAACAACTATATTTTAATTAGAAAATGTCCTTTTGGTCGTTTTTAAAATTCTAAAAATAATATAAAATTTCTCAAGAAACGGCTGTTGCCATAAAAGTTTATAGGCGGATTCTAAAGTGAAATTGTAAATGAAATTTCGGGAATGGGCCTTATCGGTCCAAAAATATATGAGGCCCTTTGTCATTTCCCAGTTAATTATAAACCGATTGTGACCAACTTTGCAGCATGTTTATTCAATGTGAAACTATGGCCGAATAACAATTTTAATAGCAATATCTTCATTAGAAAGTGCATTAATATTTATTTAAAGCAAAAAAGGAGTACAATCAATGGGGACTAACGGTCAACATCGATAAAACAAAATACTTGTGTATAGGAAGTGAACCTAGCGACCTGGACCTGGACAATGATCAAATAATTTCTCATTGTCAAGAATATGAATATTTAGGCAACACTTTTAATAACACTGGTAAAGATGCGAAAGAAATAGAAAAACGAATAATACAAGCAAAGAAAATTACCGGATGTATTAATAGTATTCTCTGGAGTAAAGAAATCACAAAAAGAAGAAAGTTTAACATATACGAGACACTAATAAAGAGTACTCTCTTATATGGAGCAGAAACGTGGAGGATTACAGAAAAATATAAAACAAAAATAGAAGCAGTAGAAATGGACGTAATGAGAAGATCTTTGCGGATATCAAGAAAAGACCGAATTAGAAATGAAGAGATAAAGCAAAAGATGGGAATTGAAGGTACGATAATAGATGATATTGAGAAAAAACAACTAATATGGTATGGCCATGTGCAACGTGTGCCCGAAACAAGACTACCTAAACAAGTTCTAGAATGGCAACCAACAAATAGACGGAAAAGAGGTAGACCCAAGTTGGAATGGCAAAAATCAATAACAAAATCAATGAGTCAACGTAACCTGAGCCCAGAAGATTGTGAAGATCGGAAAGGATGGAGAGTAGGCGTCGGACAACGTCGAAAGACGTTCTAAAACGACATATATATATATATATATATATATATATATATATATATATATATATATATATAAAAGGTCCCGCAACTATAACCAAAAAAGGTACATACAGTAAAAACAAAAATAGGTACAAATAATTGGGAACTAACAATAATTTTAGGATGGACCGCTGCAGAAGTTGATGCTTTAGAGATAGAATTTGCTTCATACATACAGAAAAAATCTGTTGTGGCCAGCACAATACCTTCCCTCAATCCTGTGTATTATGTACAAATTCCATACATAAATTTTCTTGCAAAAGATTCTAAATTTCCAGTAAAATTATTTCATAAACAAACTATGCAAATGGCACTTGACACTGTTATCTTCTTCTACTTTAGATTTTCCCATTCGTTAGGGGTCGCAATTTTTATATTTTTATTCCACTCATTTCGCTTTTGCGTGTCGTCCTCATTCAGGTCCTTTTATTTCAAGTTTTCCGCAATATAGTCCTTTCATCTTATCTTTGGTCTTCTTCTGTTTC